>CM038680.1:113830734-114329037 GCA_021605205.1 Aegilops longissima
GCCTCACGGTCGGTGCAAACGAGTCGCCGGAGGCGGCGGCAAACTGCTCCGAGCCTGAGCCCGACCCTGAGCCCAAGCCTTCTGCTGCCCCACACAAGGTTTTCTCATGCAACTTCTGCATGAGGAAGTTCTTCAGCTCACAGGCGCTGGGCGGCCACCAGAACGCCCACAAGAGGGAGCGCAGCGCCGCCAAGCGCTCCTACCATGCGCAGAGGATGGTGATGGGGCTGCCTCTCGAGGCGCACGCCGCCTTTGTGCAGTCCCTGAGAGTTAGCCAGAGCTCAGTGATTCATAAGTCGAGCCAGCCAGCACAAATCAGGACAGCACCAAGGTTTCATGAAGATGGGATGACCTGGGCAACAATTCCCTGCGAGGAGGTGCTCAACTCAACATGGCCAGGAAGCTTCAGAGCGAGGACCCAGCCTTCAGACCAACAACCATCAGAACAAAGTAAGATAGACTTGAATCTCAGGCTTTGATAGGTTGATGTATCAACTTTGAACAGTACAAAAGTCCTCATCAAGTTTGTCCTTCTGAATAAATTGGCATGAAGTGACCAGTTAAGCTCAGCTCACCATCAGAATCAAAGATGGTACTGAAATCTGAAGATGATGTTGTTCCTTTTGAATTCGTGGCGACGCTGCTGCAATATTTACGTAGCCAGATAGTTAATATGATCATATGTAGTCTAGTTGACATCGGTGTGAAGGAACTCAGGGATTTTTTGTACTTACTAGAAGCAGCATATATAATGTCTCTGTCAGTCATCCTCATATTAAAGGTTCTGCAAGTTCTTGTTTTCATTAACCTAGCATACCATGGAGCATAATAGTTGGACAGAGATAATATCAACTCTCATGCAGATCAAAATAAATACTGTAAAAAATCACAGGAAAATGAGCAAATTAAGACATAGCTATGTGAAGCTCTGATTAAAAAAATTGCAAATTAAGCAGACACACCTAAAGCCGCAAAGTCCGGTACAAAACAGTAAGATCATCTAACTTGAGCTATATTTTATACAAATAAATCAATCAGATATGGCATCTAAATTACTCCTTCCGTGAAAATACAGAGCATATTTTGCCTTGCACTTAGACCAAGAAAACATTGAAAAGGACTAAGCTGCCCCTAATTATGCCTGAAGTATTATTCAGTGTATCCATGTAGGGACACCAAGTAAAGGTAGCATATTCTTTAGGGAAAGAGATGGAAAATCACACTTTCTTTTGCACCAGAATTTGAAATGCACCTTGTATTTCCAAACAGAAGTAGTCTGGAGTACAGTATTGGTAGTCACTGCTCATAAGAATGGCATTAGCAAGAATAGACATGTGACCATTTATAACAAGGAAAAGAGGCAATAGCAGTGGAGATACAACAATTTGACACACCAATTCATTATAGTCCATCAAGTTGAAAAATGCAATGGACTAGTGCACAAACTTTGCTTGCACATTCATTAGTAAGAATACACATGTAATCATCTAGGAAGTTTCGTCTGCATCAGTTGCCATCAGAAAAGAATTAAGGTCCCCCACACACACACCAGCACACACCAAAAAAAAAAGAATTAAGGTGCCTCACAAGAACTCCACTGTGGATATTAGTAGTCCAGAACTCCAGATCCAGATGGTAAATGGAAAGCATGTTCAGCGTGACGGTGTCTTATACAGCACTACTTCAGTAATCAATCAAAAATTACAATAAGCATAACTTTGCACAGTAGACTAAAGAAAACCAAGAACCATCCATCTGCCATCATCTGGTCTACGTATTGCTCAGTACATGTGTTTTGAATCGCAATAAATGATGTTTAGTGTGCCATCAAATTTATAACCAGTCATTCAGAAGTTAACACCTTATAGGCAGCAAACGGGTTGGTCATTCATTTGAAATGACTGAGGCCTCTTGGATTTTGATTCAATAAAGAATGTTGCACTAACAAGCTATCAATATCAAGTTGATAGTTAGATAGTGAAAAATAAGCATCTTGCCAAGTATGATTATTCATGCAAGCTATGTTATTTAGGCCTATTTTTAATACAACCCCTTGGTAGAAAGGTAGGTCATAGGTATTGCAAGCACACTCACAGGTAACAGATCAAAAGAAGAAGAAAAATCAGCAAAGACAATGGACGAACATATATCAAACATTACAGATATGTGGCCAAACAGACCAAGGCACATTGTTCTAAGATATAATACAGAAGTACAATTCTACAAAAGAAGAGAATGCCTGGCCTCCTACTTGTGATAAACCTAGCTCCTAAATGAATTTGAAAAGCTCCTGGTTAGGCTTTTAAACCTCAAGCATCTAAACAGCTTCCAGCATTCTAACTTGTCTGAGAACCTGCTCTGAAACTGTAATTCTCCCTTATCCCAAGGAGCTCAAGATGAGCTCGGAGTTATTAGCTTTACAGTGGAGCGGTCCAGGAACAGCTATTCTGTTAAGTCTTGGAAGTACGATGCAGGGATCTCAACAGGAGGAAGCAACATCGATACACATTTGAACTGTTCCAAATGATTAGAGAATTAGACCAAACAATACAAGCATAACAACACCAAAGGAATATTACATAACTGTTGGAGTTGAGCATACCCTGTGTTGCTTATACTTGTCTCGAATTGCTGGTAACGATTGACCCTTTCTATTGAGCTGCAAATCATGTATGGCTATAATGCAATCCTTCAGCTCTGATGCCTTGTAGCCTGTCAGTTTATGCATTTCCTTGCCCTGCAACCACATAATCACAGGATAGCTTTAGCTTTGAGAACTTCAAATATCAAAAGCAACATTTCAAGCTTTCACATTCTACTTCTCCACTCTTACCCAAGGATTAGTGTCTGGTCCAATGGTCAGCCTAGCAAGAAAAAGTGATGAAGCAGCAACCACTGATGGCAAGAAACGGAGACAGCTGTAGTCCAGAAGACTCAGCTCAGCAAGATAGCTACCCATGAACTCCAGTAATAAGCTGGAGCGCTGTGACAAGCATGCAAGAATAACTTCAGGCACCCACATACATAAGCAGTTGAGGAAGAATTAAATCAAATGGATCCAATATGGAGAATTTAAAGGGTTGGTATTAGTCACCTTCTTGTCTTCTGGGCCAGATCTTGTAAACCGCCTGAAATTAGCGAAACAGGGGGGGAAATGCACAAAGATTCAGTTAGACACAGAATGAAAATAGTCAGAGATTATGAACTATTGGGTCAGTGACAGTATGCCACCTGAGGAAGGTCTTGATGGTCGGACTGCCTATCTCGAAGTTGAGGAGCTTGAGTATGTCGCTCTCCATGGTGAGAAGCTCCTGCCTGGTGTAAGTGTTGTCCGTGATGTAGCAGAAGTCCTCCACATGCGGGGGACTGATCTCCTCGTACTTCCTGCAACCACAACAAAGCCAGCCCAACTCAGTCCTCAAAATCTTTTCGAAACCTTCAAGGCATTGGAACGGGAGGTTGTGCTTACGAAGCAATGAGCATTGCGGCGACGCCAAGGAGCTGCAGCCTATTGCGCCCGAGCGGGTTGGCGGAGAGGAAGCGGTCGACATAGGAGACGGTGAGGTAAAGCGTGTCAGCAACGAGCTTGTACTCCTCGGCGACCTCGACGAGCCAGTCGATTAGGATAGCCCGCATGTTGGCCGTCACGTCCGTCTGCACCGCCTCGATGTAGTCTGCCGCCGGCCGGCGCGGCGCCTCCACCTGCACCCCCCATTCGGACGAACCAATTATTAGACATCAGACCAGCCGTTCCCACCCAACGCCAGCGCAGCGCCGACGGATCGAGGCATCCGACGGCCAGAAAAGGAGATCGGGAATCGGGAGTGCCGTACCTCCATAGTGCGGAGGTAGGTGTAGATGTCGGAGGCGTAGGACCCGCTGAGCTGGGTTTCGCCGCCGCCGCCGCTGACCTCCTCCCGAGCGGGGGTCGGCGAGGTGGACGCGCACCTGCTCACGTCCCCGCGCTCCTCCTCCCCCTCGGCCGCAGCCGCGGGCTTGGCGGGCTTCGACGACTGGCGGAGGACAACCCCCGCGTTGGAGACGATGGGGAGCTCGCTGAGCGCCACCCGCTTCCGCTTGGCGCCGCCGGAGGGGCCCGCGGAGCAGGTGGCGGCGCGCTTGGCCGCGGCACGGGTGAGCCGGGGGGCCGCCGCCGCGGCGGGGGCCGCGTTCTCCTTGTCGGCCATGGTCGGCGGCGGGCTCGTGCTCACCGGAGCGGTAGGATAGGGTTTGAGATTCGGTGCGCGGCGAGGGAAGATGGGAGGCGGCGGCGGTTGCGTTATGTAGCGAGGATTGGAGGAATGGGAGGGAAGATGGCCGCCAAAACACGCGAATTCGAAGAGGAGGAGGGAGAAGAAGCCCGCGCTGCGCTGCGCCGGGTTTCGCTTGCTGAGCTCTATAGGATTTTCGCTTGCTATAGGATTGGGGAATTTCGGATGGAGTGGGGCGCACGTGCTGGCGAGGGGTGGGCGGTAAAAGTTTTAAAATAATACGGAAATCCCGCGGCGCCTGCCTGCCCGCCAGCTCCCCCTCCGAAATCGTACTGGACCTCCCGCGTTCCAGCGCGAAACAGCACACTCCTCCAGGTCGGGTTTTCTTTCTTTTTTCTTGGCCCAACATTTTTTGGCCACGAAATTGTATTTCGGTGTCATCGTTGTTAAAATAGTACAGTACTGTTCTTTTTCTTTTTGCGAGAGACCGTGAATTTTTTATTCCGCAAAATGACAGGGTTACATTCTGCTAACAAATATTTTTTTTTTTGAGGGAACTACGGCGGGCAAAGCCAGCCTGAACCCATTTTATTAATTTTGGTTTAACAGGGAGTATTTACAAGAATGTCAGAGTGATAGAGGAAGAAGAAGAAAAAACTATGCTGCATCTAGCCGGGACAGCATGATCCCCCCGGTCAATTAGGATTTGTTTCTGGTCCTCATTTACACATCTACCGGATCAAAGAAAGATGTCTTGGGCCGCACGGCGGGGCACCGCTCCCAAATATTCCACTTCTTGCTTGAAAATCTTTGGATTCCTTCTTTTCCAAATATTCCAGAGAATTGCCAGGATCACAGTATTTCGGAGCTTGCATGAGTGCTGCTGAGACTGTAGACGCAATCAGCAGGATTAATGCCCAAGGAATCCACAGTTGACGAGGCTTCGGAAGCCGTTGAGCAGTGCAACAGCATGTGGTTAGTTGTCTCGGATTCCGGGCAGAACGGGCAGGAGTCAGAGTCCAACAGGCTTCTTCTGAATCGACGCTCATTGGTGAATAGGCGCCCTCGGTGGGCCAGCCAGGGGAACAGCCTGCATCGGTTAGTCGCGTAGTTCTTCCCCTAGATGAAATCTGCGAACAGATCCTCCGCCCAAGAAGCAAAAGGCGCTTCATAAGCAAAAGCCACGGAAAGGGTCTGTCGTTAAACCTGCATAAACGTAAATCTGGAGCCTGCGTAGTTAGGTTAACATTGGCTAATAAGGAGTGCAAGGATTGAAGCTCGACAGTAGCGGCGTTGGACACACGTGGCTGCAGCGAGAGACGAAGGTCCGTGTCGGATAGCATGAACGCAACAGAGACGTTTGGTTTGCTGACATGGAAGAAGAGATTTGGAAAGTGAGCGCCCGGGGTTTCGAAACCAATCCAAAGGTCAAGCCAAAAGGCAGTAGTGACTCCGTTACCAATCCTGGTGTGAGTGATGGAGCGGGAGAAGGATAGGGCAGAAGTGATATCCTTCCAGACATTGGTTTGAGGCCTATGGGAGTCACCAATATAGTGCCCACCAACCCACCCGCAGGCGTTGGCGAACCATGATTCCCAGGAAGGATTCCGGGGCAATGTATTTTATTTAGAGATTTGATGAGAAGGCAAATGTTATGGGTGCGGAGGCAACGAAAACCGAGACCGCCTTCCGAAGTAGGAGCACAGACCTCATCCCACGCAACCTTGCACTGACCGCCGTTGACCGTATCGTCGCCGGCCCAGAAGAAGGCACGACATCGCTTTTCAATCTCAAGGAGGGTGCCAGCATGAAGAAGCATGGCGCTCATGACATAGGTGGGAAGCGCGCGGATAACGGACTTGACGAGAACCGCATGACCGGCCGCAGATAGCAGGTGACCTCACCAACCTGCCAGCCGCTTATCCACTTTACTAATTAGAGGGTGGATATCTATCACCCGAAGCTTGTGCGTAGATAAGAGCAATCCAAGGTAGTTTTGGGGAAAAGAAACAACCGTACAACCCAAAGTAGATGCCATTGTGGAGGCGGTCTGAGGGTCAACGTGTATTGGGGCGAAAGTGCTTTTTCAAAGTTGATGCTAAGCCCAATGGCTAGAGAGAATTTCTGCAGAGTACACTTAACGTGGGCTAGGTGCTCCGGGTCTGCCTTGATGATATTGAGGGTGTCATCAGCATACTGAAGCACCGGGCAAGGAGCATTTGGAAGAATTGGATGATGCAACAAGCCTTGGGCAGAGGCATCCAATATCATGCGTTGCAGGATGTCAGCAATGATTATAAATAGGTACGGTGAGAGGGAGTCACCTTGTCTTAGGCCACTTTTGCATTGGATCCAATTTCCTGGGACACCGTCAAGAAGGATAGCGAATTAACTAGTGTTATTTAACATCATGATCCAACGGATCCAAGTGTCCGAGAAGCCTTTTGCCTTGAGGATGTTGCAAAGGCTGTCCCAAGAGATGGAGTCGAAAGCTTTCCTGAAGTCTAATTTAAGGACCAAAGCCGGACATTTCCTCTTGTGGCGGGTTTGGACAATATCGGCGGCCAAGATGAAATTTTTCCAGATTGGTCAGAGTGAACTAAATCTTGGATAGCCGGTTGGAACCTATTTGAAAGGCATTTGGAGCACAGTTTGACAGAGCAATTCTGCAGAGTGATTGGGCGAAGCTGGTCGGGCTCGAAAGTTCCTAGTTTCTTGGGAATGAGAACAATATAGGATTTGTTAATGCATGTAAGATCCGCAGTGCAGGCATGAAAGGCGGATAGGAGATCACTACAAAAAAAGACACATCCGTGACATTTTGGCCCGATTGAAAAAAAATATGTCATACTTGTGACACTTCTATGACAATAATTGTGACAAAACCCGGTATCATCGTAGATGTGGTGGGCTCCTACTTCTATGACAAAAAATCATGACAGGAAATGGGCTTTTCGTCTTGGGCGGGCCGGAGACGCACCTGCATGACATTCTTTGGGCCGTCCATGACGGAAAAAATCGTGGTAGAAGCGAGGGCGAGGAAAAATTTGGGGAGTTCCCGGTTATAGTGGGTGGTCGGGGCCGAGCGATGCATGGAGGTTTGCGCGTTTCTCTCGTATACGTACGCGTGCGTGTGCGAGGTGTTGGGCTCTAACTGAACCCGAGCGAGGCGTTCGCTTACTGAACCCGAGCGATTGCACTAGCTACGTTACTGAACCCGAGCGATCGATCCCTTGGTTAACTAAACCCAAGTGATTCCTTCGCTACTGCCGCTAACTGTACCCGAGCGATCGATCGCTGCTGCTGCTGACTGAAGTCGAACGAACCCGCTGCCTCTTGATGAACCGTGAACGTGGGGGTTGATTGAACGAGTCGAGACGTACGTGGTTGGGGTTGGATGAACAGTTCCCGGTGGGGGTTGATTGAACGAGTCGAGACGTACGTGGTTGGGATTGGATGAACAGGACCCCGTGGTAGTAGTTAGGTCGTTGCCGCTGGATGAACAGGACCCCGAGAGGAGGCCTCCATAGCCGAGCTAGTTGGGGGTGAATGAACAGGACCCCATGGAGGGTTGGTTGAATAGTAGCCGATGGAGGCAAGAAAGACGCGGTGGATGAACAGTGCAGGTGGAGGCTGAAGGAAGTCAACGGTGGGTGAACAATAGCCCGTGGAGTCCCGTTTCGCGGTACGCCACACCCCTCCCGATGAATAGGACCCTGTTTCGACCGTAGGCGCTCCAACACTTGTCCGTTTTCCTCCATTTTGTGGTATGCGAGAGCCCTCCCGATGAACAGGAAGTCGTTTCAACCGTAGTCGGTCGAATAGAAGGCCGTTTCCTCCATACTGCGGTACGCCAAATCAAAACTATTCATTTGGATATATAAGATCTTAACAGAATCCAGCACCATTGATAGGGTATCCATGGACAAACTCTTCATTGAGCATAGAACATAATATTACTACAAAATGTGTACTCTAAAATGATATAGAACTTAGGCACAGAAATTTAAAATGCAGCTTATGATTACAAGTGTAGATGATAATGTACAGTGATAACCCACAAGTATAAGGGATCGTTTGTGTAACGTCCCGAACCTGATAAGATTCGATGTCTCTGTGCTCACTGTGCTAGTCCCTGGATCGACTCGCTAGCACACACAATACATATGAATATCAAATAACAAGTGCATCATTTACTATAACGTATGATCCAGAATTGACAAAGTATTACAAACTGAGTAGCACATAGCTAGCTTTATTCAATAATAACAGCGGAAATGTAGCCTAACAAATGATGATTCCTGTCAATGCCCACTCGCGAAAATGCTGAGTGAAGACTTGTGACCCTACTGTATCTCACTGATCATCTAAAAATCCTGCAACATGATAAGTTGCAGCCACAAAGGGTCAATACATTGAATATATTGGCAAATTACACGTAATGATAAAACAAGCCTACATCCACAAGCAAAGTATGACAAACAAAACACTCAAGTTTGGTTTCGCGTAAAACTACCTTCACCTACCTCCACAACATAGGCAAGGTGCAAACAACACAGATGATAAAGACCTTCAAGATGTCTCAAGTGCGCTCAGTCCTGGAGCATTCTCTAGGGACAATAGAGCACTCAGCCAGTGACCCATTCACGTGAGAAAAAAGTCCCGACAACTCAAGTGCGCTCAGTCATGGCGCATTCTCTAGGGACAATAGAGCGCTCAACCAGTGACAATGGAGCGTTCAGTCAGCCATTGACAATAGACCGTACTCACATAACAATCACAATAAAGCCAAGAGCAAAGGATTCAAATAAAACTTAAATAACTGAACGCTCTATTGTCAATGGCTGAGCACTCAATTGTCCCTAGAGAATGAGCCATGACTGAGCGCACTTGAGTTGTCGGGACTTTTTTCTCACGTGAATGCGTCACTGGCTGAGCGCTCTATTGTCCCTAGAGAATGCGCCAGGACTGAGCGCACTTGAGACATCTTGAAGGTATTTATCATCTGTGTTGTTTGCACCTTGCCTATGTTGTGGAGGTAGGTGAAGGTAGTTTTACGTGAAACCAACGCGGGACTAGCACAGTGAGCACAACAAATATGTATTGTGTGTGCTAGCGAGTCGATCCAGGGACTAGCACAGTGAGCACAGAGACATCGAATCTTATTAGGTTCGGGTCGTTACAGTTTGTAGCCTTCTTCGATAAATAAGAGTGTCGAACCCAACGCGGAGCTAAAGGCAGAACAAATATTCTCTCAAGTTCTATCGACCACCGATACAACTCTACGCACACTTAACATTTGCTTTACCAAAAACAAGTATGAAACTATTTTGTAGATGTGATTCTAGAACTACTTTGCAAGAATAAAACTAGAAGTACTTTGCAAGATAATAAAAGTTAGGTGTTTAGTAAAAGGGTTTGTGTCAACAAGAAAGTTATTTGTCCGTAGGCAATCGATAACAAGTACCGATAATCATTCTTGCAATTTTATATGAGGGAGAGGCATGAGCTAACATACTTTCTCTACTTGGGTTATATGGACTTATGATTGGACCCCTAGCAAGCATCCGCAACTACTAAAGATCATTAAGGTCGTGAAACCCAACCATAGCATTAAGTATCAAGTCCTCTTTACTCACATACGTCATACCCCACTTACTCGGGTTTAAGCTTCTGTCACTCTTGCAACCCACCATAAGCGAATCATGAACATATTGCAACACCCTACAGCGGGGCCCCTCATGTTTGCGTGAGAACGGAGGGCACCATAGGACAGCACCATATATAAAATATACAATCATACGAACCAAGATCACGATTAACCCACGGGACAAAAACGGATCTACTCAAACATCATAGGATAGCCAAATATCATTGGGAAACAATATATGGATTTGAGCACCATGTTTAAGTAGTGATTACAGCAGGGAGAAGGGGTGTTACACCGCTGCATAGAGGGGGAGAGAGTTGGTGTGGACGGTAGCAAGATTGTTTATGTAGATCGCTGTCCCGATTGTTGCCCCGGCGGCACTCCGGCGCCACCAGGAGCGAGGGGGAGAGAGCCCCCCTCATTCTTCTTCCTTGGCTTCCCCCCTAGATGGGAGGAGAGTTCCCCCTTTGGTCCTCGGTCTCCATGGCGGCGGAGGGGCGGGGGCCCCTTCGAGATTGGATCTCCCTCTTTGTTCTCTTCTGTTTCGCGCTCTCCAGATCTGGCCGAAAATCGTTTCTTATATTCCGAGAGATCCGTAACTCCGATTGCGCTGAGATTTTAACACGATTTTTTCTGGATATAAGCTTCTTTGCGCCCGAAATAGAGCTCCAACTGACGTTCGAGGAGGGCACAACCTACCACCACACGCCAGGGGCCTCTGGCGCGCCCTGGTGTCTTGTGGGCTGTGTGGGCCTCCGTTTGCGGTGATTCCAACTCCCAAAAATCACAGAAGATATTCCAAAATAATTCTCTGTAAATTTTTATTGCATTTGGACTTCGTTTGATATGGTTTTTCTGCGATACAAAAAACACGCAGAAAACATGAACTAGCACTGGGCACTGGATCAATAGGTTAGCCCAATAAATCATATAAAAAGTTGCCAAAAATATGTGAATGTTGTATAATATTGGCATGAAACAATCAAAAATTATAGATATGACGGAGACGTATCGGCATCCCCAAGCTTAATTCCTGCTCGTCCTCAAGTAGCTAAATGATAAAAAAAAGTTAATTTTTGATGTGGAATGCTACCTAGCATAAACTTGATCATATATCTATTCATGGCATGAATATTAAAACATAAGTGATTCAAAGCAATAGTCTATAATTTGACATAAAGACATCAATACTCAGGCATCCCAACAAACAATCATGTCTTTCGAAATATCAACACTAAAGAAAGCTATCCCTACGCAATCATATAGTCTTGTCATGCTCTGTCTTCTTAACACAAAGTATTTATCATGCACAACCCCGATGACAAGCCGAGCAATTGGTTCATACTTTCTCACGCGCTTCAGTTTTGTCAACCCTCACGCAATACATGAGCGCAAGCCATGGATATAGCACTACAGGTGGAATAGAGTATGATGATAGGGGTAAATATAACGAAGACAAAAAGTAGAAAGTCTCGCATCGAAGCGGCTAACCAACGGGCTATGGAGATGCCCATCGACTGATATCAATGCGAGGAGTAGGGATTGCCATGCAACGAATGCACTAAGAGATATAAGTGTATGAGAGCTCAATATGAAAACTAAGTGGGTGTGCATCTAATCCTACAAAAAGTTCCCACTAGTATATGAAAGTGACAACATAGGAGACTCTCAATATGAAAAACATGGTGCTACTTTGAAGCACAAGTGTGGTAAAAGATACTAACAATGCCCTTTCTCTCTTTGTTATTTTTCTTTTTTTCCCTTTTTTCTTTTTTTCTTTCTTTTTCTTTTTTCTTTTTTTCCTTTTCCTTTTTTCTCTCATTGTCCGGAGTCTCATCCCGACTTGTGGGGGAATCATAGTCTCCATCATCCTTTCCTCTTTGGGACCTTGCTCTAAAAATGAATAATGATGATCATCACACTTCTGTTTACTTATAACTCAAAAGAAATAAAAATTACAACTCGATACCTATGACAAAATATGACTCTATATGAATGCCTCTGGCATGTACCAGGATGTGCAATGATCTAGCGTAACATTTATAAAAAATGATGAAGGGTGGCTGAGCCACAACTACTATGTCAGCTATATGATCATGCAAAGCAATATGACAATGAATGCTCAAGTCATCAAACAGAAGCGGTGGAAGTTGCATGGCAATATATCTCGGAATGGCCATGGAAAAGCCATAATAGGCAGGTATGGTGGCTGTTTTGAGGAAGATATAATAAGGCTTATGTGTGATTGTGGGGACCCCGACTCATAAGTCGTGATCACCGAATGCACGTGTACAGTGATCCCAGAGGTCAATGCTCACTGAACACACAGAAGTTGAATAACAAGAGTCTTACATCCATACATACTGTATTACACAAGTAGGACCATTATGGTCAAGTCTTGAGTATAACTTCGCAGGAAATCTTCATCGATAACTTGGACCCATGCCATCTGCTTTAACCCTACAGGCATTCTGACTGGGAAGCGTCCTAGCTCGCATGTTCGTCACGAAGGTACTCTTCATTATATCCTGTTCTTTCATGCGTGGCCAATAAAATAACCAGTGGCAAGGCAATGAGTACTTTGAATGTACTCGCAAGCAACCCATGTTTTGGCTCAAGGTACAACAATGCATGACATAGGTAAATTTTTGCAGAAAGCTAGTTTTGAGTGCAATGACATGTTCAACAACTTGTAATACATGCATCAGGAGAATTCAAGTAACCATGAGGACAGGTTACAGATATCAACATAAATAGAGTGGGCATCAACCCAACTCAATCATGTCAAGTCCTTTGACTTGACCCAAGTAGATCTTCCCACTTATCCAAACACACACACTGGTTTCTAAACATGTGGACGTAGCCCAAGAGCGGTTACCCAACTGTCCTTGACCGTGGACACGACTATTCGAATAGTTTTACACTCTGCAGAGGTTGCACACTTTACCCACAAGATCCGGGGAACTTCCGTGTCATCCACGACCCGCGGTACCTCAAGTACCCGGGGTAAGCAGCCGATCACCATCTTTCCCTAGACGACACTAACATAGGGTCCACTCAATTGGTAGTAACCCCCGTGCCCAACATTTCACATCTTAAAATTGTGGAGCATCACTCCCATATTCATCACATACCACTGGCACGGGGTACCAACGGTTTGTCCGGTGCCCCATAAAAATGTTCTTGGCCGCCCTACCTGGCACGACCCCGTCCCGAGAGAGAGAACCAACTCTCCCACGTCACTAGTAATGCGGGCTCCAAGCTAGTATCGGCCTAGGTAATCAATAATGCCCTTTCCCATACAAGGGTAGAGTGGTTGCGCATGTAAGGTTGGAATAACGGTCGCAACTTAAACCAATACGTTTTGAAAACAACACACGCACTTGCCTCGGTACACCACTTCGTCATCAAGTGGTTACCCATCTCATTATCTCCCTCGGGCATAAGTGGCACCCGACGGGGTTTTCGAAAAGTCTTTTGAAAATACTTTATCTCCATCACCATGCATGTTCCCGTCCCTTTTTGCGTAGCAACTACTTTAGCATCCTATCTACTCCCACCGGCATAACCCTCATAGGAAGGTAGGGTCATGCTTGATGCAAGTTTCAATAGGAAAGTAACAAAGGCAACAACCAAAGTGGTCACCACCTCATCAAGATCTGATGCATTGATAATAAGGTGCTATATGACATGCACAAAAAGGGTTTAATAGACATGGTCAAAGGGCTGCTTGCCTGTTTTAACAAAGTCTTCGAGGTCTTCAAATATCTCTGGTCCAACTCCGAGCATTTCGTCTACTTCGTCAACTATCGTCGAAAACAACCATAATAAGCAACATGACAAGGCAAAAATAAAAGTGCTCTAAAAATGTCAGTTGGACTTTTCTAGGATGCCTTTGGTCATATGGGGAATGAACAAAGTGATTTCAATGGAACTGGATAAGTGGATATTTCTGAACATTTAAATATGTTGGAAACAAGGGACTTATGGATTTGCAAGAAGTGTACAGAAATATTTTTTTGAAAAATGAGCAAGGGCACACATTTAACCAATAATGATTTTAGAAGCATCTAGGAATTGGTTTCACTGGATTTGGAGCTCAAATGATTTCTCTATGAATTTGCAAAGTTGGCTATTCATGAAGGAATAGACCATTATTTGAGGTGGTACAGAAAGTATTAGTAAAAATGTTCAAAAACTAAGTTTTGAACTTATAAACATCTAGGAATTTGAATTATGGAATTTGGATAAAAAATGGGCTCTATGTGATTTTCTAAAGTTTATCACAGAAATGGAAAAACAAGATTTGATAAATGTTTGTGAAGAAAAAGTTTCTGGAAAAATGTGCAAATTGCTCCATGAGATAGATCATGATTTTACGAGCTACTATAAATTTGAATCATCAAATTTGGAGGTAATATGATTATTTGGGAGATTTTACAAGTTTCAGGAAAAAGAAAAAGACAAAGGAGGGGAATTTATACCCATCTGTAATCGGGCACAGATTTAATGATGGTCGGCCCAGTGGCTCAGCCGCGCGGGTGGGTAGAGGTGACATCGGAGGCGCATTTCTCCCGGCCCATCTCCACTTAAGCGGCGGGCCCTAGCCGCTGGGTCGCTGACGCACGGGGCCCACCTGTCGGATTTATCCCCAACCTCCCGCTCGAACAGAGCAGAGGCAAGGGGCGGCGTCAGCGGCGACTTGCCGGCGCCACAAGGCGTCTCCGGCGATGCTCGCCCATCCGGCGTGCCGAGGGACCCGGCGCGCCCAACCGTGGGTGGCACGATCACCAGGCACCGGCTGAGCAGGTGTTGTTGGCGGCGACGAGGGGCGGTGATGGTGGGCACGACACTACAGCCACCGGGAAGTAACCGGAGGCGGGGAGCTTGGGGTCGGGAAGATGGATTGGGACGATAGGTGGAGGGGCGGTGCTCGGGCGTCGCGAATTTAGGCGATGGACGGCGGCTCGGCTTCGGCCTTGGAGGTGGATGGGGGGCACGGGAGGAAGAATGGCGCGGTCCGGGGGTCCAGGGAGGAGAGAGGCGTTGGAGACGAGATAGGGCTCGGGGTGGCCTTTAAATAGGCGGCGACGGTCCACCGAGGACTCGTCTTGGCCATGAAGCTCGTTGTCGTCGCCACGGGTCACGGGAGCTCGTCGTGGTGTGTCTGGGGCGTTCCTGGATTCGGTCCAGAGCTAGGGGAGAGAAGAGAGAGAGCAGGGGGGGCCTGGGGCACAGTGTGAGGTTGCTCATTGGAGCTCTCAGGCGGCCGCAGCGTCTGCAAGGAAGCTGGGGTGAGAGGAGGGAGAAGCAGGAGGGGGACAGAGGCGCGGCGTGTCGCAGACATCGAGGCGCATCGTCGGGCTACTGGGAGGCCCGAGGTGGCCGGAGGCGGTTGGAAGGGGCGGCTCTGGGAGGGGATCAGTAGCATGCTCCAGTATGCCAAATGGCCGGCATGGACATTTTCTATGCAATGTGGTCACGGCCAAAGGTGCTGGTAGCTCTAGGGGGAAGTAAATAAGTGGGATATGGCCTTGGATGCCCTGGGGAGCCACTGGAGTGAGGAGGGAAGTTGAGGGAGAGAGAGAAGTTGCTGTCCAGGGAGGTAAATGGGGGTGTTTCACCGCTTAATCATTGAGCAATGGCCAGGGGAGAGTTACTGGAGGTAGGAGAGGGTTAGGAGCAGCTGTGGTACAAAGTTGAGCCCATGGAGATTAGTGGAAGAGGTCAAAAATGGCATTTTGGTAAAGTGTCAGAAGGTGTTTGATAATGGTTTGGGCAAGTAGATGATCTCCATTTGCCATGAGACTCCACAGGGGGAAATGACACATATAATTAGGGCCTTCCACCAATTTGGAGCTTATTTGGGCAAAGTTGCCAATGCACCTTTTGTAAACCCTAGAAATTAGCAGAAATGAACTTGTGTAGATCTAGTTGATCAAATCACTTCCCCTTGATCAACCACTTGGTGTAGTGGCCTCATTTGGTCATGTGAACATTCCCACAAAAGTTAGGGTCAAGGAGAGAAAGTTGGTAGTGCAAAGTTGTTCAAATTTGATTCTGGTCAGAGAGGGTTTTGGGGCATTTTGGTGAACCAAAGTGACTTTAATTGACATGAGGCTTTGCAAGGTGATCACAATATGCATTTGTGACTTGCTCGATTTTCCTTGGGTTTTTATGAAAATATTTCCTGTAGAAATATTTCAAATCCTTGAAATGGGCAGAAATGGTTTTGGGAGGTTTTGTCCAATATTTTGAACATGACCATGTGTTGATTTTTGTCACTGAGTTTCCCTGATTTTTGTCAAATATTTTTAAAACAATAAAATAATTTTTTCCTATTAAAGACCATTTCTGGACTTAAGAAAAAGCTTTTAAATAAAATAGGAAAATAACTTTTAAAATTATATTCTTGTGGTTTCTGCGTATCCTATATATAATAGGAGTCAAATATATTTTTGAAAGATTTTACTACCCTTAATTAAGTACTTGCGGTGCAAACCTCAATTCAGGGGTTTTGAAAACTAATTTTGAAAATACTATTTGGCCAAATTATTTTTGCAAGAAATTATTTTATGTCCTATACACATGGCATGATCATTGGGAAAGGTTTTTGGATCAAGGAGAAGGAGTATAAGAGTTGGAGGATTTATTTTATTTTTAGAGCACTTGCAAACAACAGACAAAAACCAATCAAGGCAAGGTCCAAAACACTCAAAAGTTTTTGTCAAACCACATTTTATCATGATTGTTAGCTTAAGTGTAGTGGCATGAAAATCAGGGTGTGACGGACCTACCCCCCTTACAAGAATCTCATCCCCGAGATTGCCAAACTAGGCGCGGAAAGGGATACAGAAACTTGGATCTAGGGTAGTCTTCAAGTCCTCATGTTGCTTCTGCTTCCGTGTAGTGCTACATTGAGCTTGAAGTACTTGATGATGTGGCTTCGTGTATGTTGCTCCTCTTGATCCAGGTTGCTAATGGGTAGCTCGCGGTAGGTTAGATTGGGCCAGGGGTCGATGGCTCGGTTGGTAATGCCCGCGTAGAGATCGGGCAAGTTTGGAAGTTGGAGACACTTCCGGGGTTGTGATGCATGGAAAGCATTGTGCACATCAGGTAACTCAGGTGGCAACTCTAGCTGGTAACTGTCTTCTCTTTGTCTCGTAGTGATCTCAGAGGGGGTTGTTAAATCTTGGAGTGATCTCGAAGGGGGCCGATGAATCTTGGTGTGGGTCTCCTTGTCATGGAAATGCTTGGTTCCTTAGAGAGGAGTGGCTTGCAGATACACCTGGTCTTCGACGAGAAAGTTCACTCCTTGACGATGGTGGTTGACATAGTCCTTCCTCCTTGGCATGGCGGTCTTCAAATGTTTCCTAACCAGCTGAACGATTCTTCTTCCATCTTCAGTTAGACGAGTAGGTCACCAAGTAAAAGTGACAACCAACGTGACCAAGTACTCCATGAAGTTTCTGTTCATGGGGTACATAAAGTAGGCTGGGGCATTGGTGGTGGTAGCGGTTGAGTGTGGGACAAGGTGTTCTCGACCTAGAGTCAAGACCCCAAGGTCATGATCCAACCGGGTTGTGGCTTGGTAGGGCTTAAGGGTTTCAAGGATCCTAGTGTGCAGGTGACCGTTTATTATCTTATTTCAAGCACAGTTTCTGAGATGCCAATTGTTCTATCTAGTCCTTTAAACAAATCACATCATATCACCGATAGCATCATTTCGTATAGGTCAACTCCAATCATCACTCATGTGATTTATATCCTCATGGCTCCCGAGAGGAGGTCTAACAAAATCGTATATGTCTACGATCCCCAAACTCATATGTATGGCTACCCCTAAAAATCCATGGGTAGAGCATACAAGCTTCCAAGCTGGAATAAAACACGACAATCCAAGTGCTCATCCTATTCTTCCAAGGTCCATGTTAGTGCATCTCTATCCTAAGGAAACACGTCGTAAGCCACTCCAAGATCTTGTTTCCTTCCTATGAATCAACTTCAACAACCCGTTAACTTCCATCAATCACTACATAATCCATTTATTCTACAAACCCAATGTTTATGATCTCCTAAAGTCTTGTAATCTCCAAATACTTGAAAGGGTTATCTCTACTATAGTCAGTCCACCAATTTCCATTATAGGGGTCAAGTGACTTCCAACGTCAAGCTTATACAGATCCCTAAATCAACTCCGACAAATAATCCAATCTCCTAGTTTATTGTCCTCCAAGAAACATGGTATCATGATCGAGATCATCAGTCTAAATCCAATTTACTCCGAATCACGCAGACTCACTCAGCATCTATACTCCACTAGGATCACCTATTTAAATCCAAATCTCATGTCCAACGAGAAATTCTACACGTTTCCCTCAAGTTATTATCGTAATGTTAACTATCTCCTACCAAAATCATCTGTTCAAGTCAAATCCTTGCACCTCCAAGAATCTCAGCTTGCGATCATAATTGTCCTACTAAATCCAATTTACTCAGGGGTAATGATAGCTACGCTACTCTATTAACATGATCCCACCAAGTTCAACTACCAACATGAAAGCCTCACAATCCAAAAGTCTCAGACAATTCCTCAAGGTCACTGATATAAACTCATCAAGTCATTCATCCTCTATTCATATATCCTCAAATTGGTCTTCCCTATGGCATCGTCAGTTCTTATGCTATATTAGGATAATAATGTGCTAGTTCACTATGTCCACTAGTTCCATAATGAGCCCTGTACTAAGAAAAGGTTGTTGGGGCTCAACTGGTTCTTTTGCAATTCTGTGGGTTAAGCACATGGTTAAGGATTCGAGCTGGGGTGCTTTGTGAAGTCTCAAAGGGTCTAGGAATGGGTTTCTAGTCTGGAGGGTTAAACATAACTCTACGGGGCTGCACTTGGTCGTGGAGGTTGTAGCAGGAGTCTTCATTGCTAGTCGGTTGCCGAGGCAGAATCCTTGTTGCATCTTGTCTTGCTGGTCTTCAGTTGATGAGAGAGATGAGAGGGGGAAAGTAGCATAGAGGAGGGGAATTCCTAAAGGGGGTTCTATAGTGCAAGTGCAAACAACAAGTGCCAAAAGGGTCAAACACAAGCATTAAGATAAGGGAGGTGATATAGTCACGTACTTGTTGCCTAGGGCAGAAAGGGTGACTGATATCAAAACACAAACAAATACAAACAAGCAACACACAATCATGTTTCTATTCAAACCATCATAAGTACTCGACTGTGCATAGGGGGTACACGACTTATCCTACCCTAGGGGTTCTCGGATTCAGTAGTCGTGCCTTGCTCCGTGCCTCATGCAGTCTTCTGGGTTTTCCTCGGGTGTCGCTACGTCTCCTGTAGTTGTTCGATGAAACGATCCAGGTTGAGCCTGAAGAGTCTTCAACAACTTTTCACCTATTGAAGTGATGGGGCAAAGGTGGCTCCTCGTAGCTGGTATTGACTTGGTCTTCTCTTGTCTTCTAAGGCGTCGACGGTACCAAGTAGGTAATCCTTTATGCAATGATACTAACAACGCATAGTAGAGGTCCAATCTGCCGGACACACTGTTGCCAGTATCGTCACCGAGAGCGGGGGATGAAGAGAACCGTTCTCTTGCTCACTATAGTGAGGCGTACCAAATGGCTAGGTTCTCATCCACCGGTGGTTGCCGATGCGACAATGATAAGGACAGGGTTGCTCTACTACCGATGTATATCATGTTCTTGCATATCCTATGCCCTGGTCATCATAGGCCAAGGTTTCATATTCCTGGGGCAATTTCAAAGGTGTCACCATCCTCTGGGTCTTCATGTCCCATTCCTTGAGGGCGTACCTTTTGTTGGCATCGTCTTGCTGTGGTGTTGCCAATCTTGTGTTCAGAAGAGGTGGGTGAGTGTCTGGCAAGGCTGAAAGTGTGTTATATCGACTAGAGGGGGGAGTGAATAGGCGATTTTTATGAATTCTTCACTGAGGAATTTGCCGGTGAGGAAATTCCTTAGCGAAGAACTACTTGCAGCGGAATAAGTACTCAGAAGTAAGCATAAGAGAATGCGGGCATGGTCATCATGATGAAATGAAGACAAATAAAGAGTACAGAAAGCGTAAACACAGGATAGCACAGGATGAAGACAAACAGACTGAAGAAATTGAACTGAGGAAATTGAGAAAGTCTTCAGTCAAAGTCTTCAAACACAGATATGAATGAACACTCAACACAATAATGGGGAAATGAAAGGGTTGAGGAAATAGAACCAGTAAGGTTAGTGAAGACAATGATTTGGTAGACCAGTTCCAACTGCTGTCTCGGTTGTGCGTCTGGTTGGAGCAGTGAGTATTTAAACTCGAGGACACAGTCCGGACACCCGATCGTGAGCACGCAGCTCGGGACACCAAGTCCTCACCGTATTCTCCTTGAACTAAGGTCACACAGAGCTCGTCCAATCACTCGTGGTAAGTCTTCAGGCGACTTCCAAACCTTCACAGACTTGGTCACTTGGCGATCCACAATTCCTCTTGGATGCTCTAGACCATGAAGCCTAACCGTCTGGAAGAAGCACAGTCTTCAAAGGTAACAAGCGTCGGATCCACGTAGGATCAATTTCTTCAGTGATGCTCAATCACTTTGGGTTTGTAGGGGTTTGGTTTTTGGGCTTTTCCTCACTCGATGATTTTCGCTCAAAGTCCTCGGAGGATGGGTTGCTCTCAAATGACAAGTGTCAAGTTATCTCGGAGCAGCCAACCAGCTAGTGGTTGTAGGGGGCGGCTATTTATAGCCTAGGGAGCAGCCCGACATGATAAGACATAAATGCCCTTCAATGATATGACCGTTAGGTGGATAAGATATTTTGGGACAGCAGGCGCGCAACACAACAACGGTCGGAAATTTGAATCTCAAATTCCTCAGGGCTATCATGTTCCTCACTGTGTAGGCAATTCGCACTGGCGAATTCCTAACTCCTCGATTAGAACAAATTCCTCAATGACGGAAGAGCTTCGTCTCTCATCGTTGAAGAAATTGACTGAAGCTGTATGAGATTTCCAAAGGCTTCACTCGAAGGGATTGGTAGGTGTAGGATTTTGAGTTGAGCATCACATGGAAATTTTTCCTTAGTATTTCCTCGACCCCCTTTAACGAAGACGGTGTTTCCTATGACTCAAGAAAGAGAAAATGAAACTACGAAAACAAAAGTCTTCACGCTTCATGTTCCTCAAATGAATACCAAGTCTTCAAGGTCACACCAATTTCTTCACTTTCAAAGTCTTCGAAAGTCTTCAAAATATCAAAGTCTTGATCGAAGAACTTCATTTTTAGGGTCGACTTTCTTTGTAAATATCAAACTCCTCATAGACTTATAGACCTGTGTACACTCACAAGCGCATTAGTTCCTTAACATATAAGTCTTCAATACACCAAAATCACTAAGGGCACTAGATGCACTTACAATCTCCCCCTTTTTGGTGATTGATGACAATATAGGTTAAGTTTTCAACGGGGATAAACATATGAAGTGTAAATACTGATATTGAGGAATTTGATTGCAAGATATAGAAGAACTCCCCCTGAAGATGTGCATAGTGAGGAATTTGCTTTTGAGGCAATGCACATTTGAAGAGTTGAATCATGGAGATCTCCCCCTATATCTTGTAATTCATACACGCATTTGACATATAATATGAAGAATTTGAAATGCATGATGAAATATGGTGCTTGACGAAATTCAGCATGCGTGCAATAATATTAATGAGGAACAAGCATGCAAATAATGCATCAAGAGTATCAGAGCTCAAGAGAATTTGAGCTAGTATCAGAGCATAGTGCAAGAGCACAGTGCATCAAAAAGTATCAAAGCACCATCGGGTTTAAGACTACAACTCGATCCAATAAAATTTTCAGAAGAACGAGAGTTGTAACTTAACAAAAATAAATTGCCCATATAATAGACCCGCTTGAAGACTAACTCAAATTTCTCCCCCTTTGTCATCGAATGACCAAAAGGATCGGCGAGGACTAACGCCTCAAGAATTTCAAGTTGAGGAAGGGCGCTTGACATTGTTGGGGTCGGTTGTTGTAGTAGGACCTGCAGCGGTGTCGCCCAAGTCTTCATTTTCATCGATGTCGTCGCGATGAAGAATAGGAGCTGGCCACCAAGGAAGGAACTTTGACCTTCTTGTATTTCTTGGAGGAGGTGCAGACCAGTCAAATTCTTCCTTGAGTCCCATTGCGTCGGTTCTTCCATAGATTGTAGACATTTGAAAGAATAGCCAGTGCGTTTGAAGGTTTCATGGAGGTAGTAGTGGTTTTCTTCTTTGCATTGTGTGTAGAGGTCATGTTGTGAAGAATTGAACCAAAGCGATGCTTGACCCATTTATGATTGCGATCAACCTTCCGATGAAGGCGAGGAGTAACTCACGATCATCACCACCACAGGTGTAGTAGCTTGAGGACTTTGCTTGACTGAGGTATTTGCGGCAGAGTCATGTGTGGCAGAGTCATCATTGGTGGAGTAGGATGCTGCTTTGCAAAACTGTCCATCCAATGGACGAATGCCTTCATCGATCACAGCGGTAGCCTTGCCCTTGTCATCGGCTGAGGTAAATGTCCGTTTGAGGACTTCAATCGGGGGCAAGTAGCTGCAGTGGTTCAGAGTATCAGCCTTGTAATTGAGTGAAGACCTTGTCCTGATGAATCTCATTATCCAAGGCGCATAAGGCTTCAGCTCAAATGGTGACATAGCAATGTTTGCCAGAGTCCTCATGAAGAAATCATGGAAGTTGACGGGAACGCCATGAATGATATTGCAAAGCATATTCTTCATGATGCCAACGACTTCTTCATTATTTGAGTCGTGGCCTTTGATGGGACTCATTGTCTTCGTCAGAATCCGATAGACAGTCCGAGGCACATACAATAATTCCTTGATGAGGAATTTGGTTCTTGGGGCCTGCCTTGGCTTCAAAGGCTTCATCAACACTTGCATATAGTGATTTGAAAGTTCTGGTTCGTTGTAGATACAACAAGCACCGTCAAGTGGAGGATCGAGTGGTAGAGCACGAAGCAATTGATTCTTTGGTGCCTTGTAGTGAGTATTTTCAGACATCCATCTAATACCCATGAGTTCACGTCTTGAGGTCTCCGTTGATGTGCAGCGTTGCATAGAATTGTAGAATGAGTTCTTCATTCCGATCCACGAGATATCAGTGCAGAAATTCGAAGTCTGCGTCGTGAAGAACACCGAGGACTGGCTCAAAGCTGGCAGAGACTCCATGTCCACATGAGGAATATGAGCATGATCGAAGACTTTGTCTTTATTGAAGAGCACCGAGGAATAGAAATTGGCTTGGTGGCGGTCCGTAAACGCCTCTTCCTTATGCGAAAGCGAATCATATGGATTGTAATCGATGAAGAATACGTGCTTTCATTGAAGAAGTCTTCACCTTGAACTTTTGCTTTGTTGAGAAGGGATCCATTGGCTTTGGCGGTGGAGTGTCGATGAGTTGCATCACGACCTCTGGAATCGCAATATCAGGTTCTTGGTGAGGAATTTCTTGTTCTCTCTGAGTGCGATCTGTGGATCAGCAAAGAAGAGTTCATCGGCGCTAGTGGCTGGAATTTCTTCATGGACAGATGAAGTGGGATGAGTTTCTTCAGAGCCCATTTCAACAGTTGGAGCAGGGGACTGCTGAGGACTTGGGAGGAGCTGAGAATTTTGGAGGAGCAGGAGCAGCATGAGGAATTGGCCGTGAGGGCACTGCTGAGGAACTTGGCCGTGAGGGTACTGTTGGTGAAGCACTTGGCTTGTGTGCGGGCTTCTTTGCCATAGATTTTCTTGGCTTGACAGAGGCCTCAGGGGCAGCAGCAGTGGCAGAGTCCTCATTGAATTTTCTCACTGCCTCATTGGCTTGTCTTGCCAACTTGGCTTAGCGCTTGGCCCATTCTTCAGAAAGTCCTCACCACGCTTGATCTTTGGTGGGGTTGACTTCTTGGCCAGGTGCCAATGGAGCTCTTGGGCATGGAGGATTGAGTGCGAATTTCTTCATGTACTTTGGAGTTACATATCTGTACTCCCTCCATTCCCGTGCCCATCTCCGTTCAATCCTTTGGATGCGCACCTTGCGCTGATTTTTGTTCTCTTTGCCGAACTCGGCTTCATCAGTGTGCAATAATCAGCATATATTTCTTCAGGGATTTCAAAAGCGGTCATGACCTCGGGCCTCTTTCCTCCTTTTCGTGGCTTCTTTCCTTCGCCATATTCTTGGTGAGGAATTTGAACAAACGAATTCTCTCAAGAAGTATGCAACTTTTCTTCGAGGAACGCTGCAAATGAGTTAAGTTGATGAGAACCTAGTGATTCAGCGCGAACATGAGTACCTGTGAGCAGAGTATAGTTGCGAGGAATTTGGAGAGGTCATATGCGTTCTCGTAAGGTTTTCAAAAGAAAAAGTTTTGAGGATTTTGATCAGATGAGCCTTGAAGAATTTCACTAAGCGTTCTTTGTCTTAGGTTCGAGTTGTGCAGATCGAGGATCCACACAATTGAGGAATCTTGAAGAAAATGATTGCTTAGAGAAACGAATCAAGAGCATATAACTAGTGAGGTGTTTGTGTGTGAGGATTTGAAGAATAAAACACCTTTGAAGATTTTGTAGTGTAAATTTTGGATCAATGAGGGCAGTAAAAGTAACTTTTAATTACCCTAAATGAAGAACACGACGAACTAGGTGTTGTAGATGTGAAGCTCGTCTGTTCAGATCTTCCACGCCCTAACTTGGCGGAGGAAGACAGCTACGGCGGCGGCGGAGTGAGGATTTCCGTAGTTGGCGTGAGTACGTCGGCGACGAGGTCGAGGCAACGAATCTCTTCCTCACCGGCGACGATGGAGTAGCGGCGGCGCTAGGGTTTGAAGAGCTCGAGCGGGAGAGAGAGGTCGAGCGGAGTAAAAGAAGTGAGGATGGAGAGAGGGGTATTTATAGAGGCGGTGAAAACTGTTCGCTAGAAGATTTAGGACTAACGCGTGCCTGACCATTCTCCTTCTCACGACATGTGTCACCCACATTGTGTAGTGGAGATCGTGTACGATCGTGGGTGAGTAAAATAATGCATCGTGGGATGCGGAGCGGTTTAGCGGCAAAACCGAAAGTTTGGATAAGATCAGTTTTAAAGTTTCGTTCGCAATTTCTTCAGGTGACAAGGACACAGTGAAGATTTTGAACGAGTTTCAAATAGAACGCACATGAAGAATTTGTGAATAGATTGGGTTGAGTATAGCATAGAGGGGGAAGGGTCCGATCACATTCACCTAGCAGAAAAAACGACTTGAAGAAATAGCCATAAGTGAATGCTGTAGAGGACATAAACCCATATATATATGCATTGCTAATGAAGAAGAACGACGGAAACAGTGAAGATTTTGCAAAGTTGAAGAATTTGAAAAACTGAAGAATTTCAAAAATTGAGGAAAAATTCAAATTGAAGATTTTCAACTTTGGTGGTGGCGTGTCCCACCGTATAAGAATGATTATTTCAGACACCGCGTACAATTTTCGTAGGGTTCTGAGAATTAAATTCTTCATTAATTTCTTCACACTAAGAGTATTATTCTTCATTGATTGAAGAAAAACGTTTCTTCATGTGTTGCACATCTAAGTCATCAATTTTGCATAAGTGTCAAGATGTGTGTCCTTTTCAAAGAACGTTTGAAGATTCTAAGATATTTAGCTCACACCGCAACTTGCTAAATCTCTTCTCATCCAAGGGCTTAGTGAAGATATCGGCTAGCTGTTCTTCAGTCTTCACATGCTCGATGGAGATGTCGCCCTTCAACACATGATCACGAAGAAAATCATGACGAATTTGAATGTGCTTTGTCTTGAGTGCTGAACTGGGTTGTGAGCAATCTTGATGGCACTCTCATTGTCACGATGAGAGGCACATTCTTCACGTTGATGCCGTAGTCCTTGAGAGTTTGCTTCATCCACAGCAATTGAGTACAACACGAGCCAGCAGCAATGTATTCAGCTTCCGCGATGAGCGGTGATACGATTCTGTTTCTTGAGGACCAACGGACCAAAGATCGTCCGAGGAAATGACAAGTACCAGATGTTGACTTGCGGTCCACACGATCACCAAACATAGTCGAGTCGAATATCAATGAGATCAAAAGTAGAGCCCTTGGGGTACCATAATCCTAGTGTTGGTGTGTGAGCTAGATATAAAAGAATATGCTTCACAGCCTTATGGTGTGATTCCTTGGTGTAGCTTGAAATCGGGCACACATGCAAACACTAAGCATTATATCTGGCCTAGATGCACATAAGTACAATAGAGATCCAATCATGGAGCGGTATACCTTGTGATCGAAGTCAATACCATTTTCATCGATTGCATAGATGGCCATTTGTGGGCATAGGAATTTTACGCCTTTGCAATCTTGCATGCGAATTTCTTGAGGACATCTTTGAGGTATTTCTCTTGAGATATGAATATGCCATTGTGTTGTTGATTGAATTTGAAGACCTAAGAAGAATTTCAACTCTCCCATCATAGACATTTGATATTCTTCACTCATCATATAGGCAAATTCATCACTATAACGTTGGTCGAGACAGCCAAAGATAATATCATCAACATATATTTGGCACACAAACAGTTCACCATCATATGATTTAGTAAAGAGAGTAGGGTCGAGTGAACGGGTGTGAAGCCATTCTTCACGAAGAATTCCTTCAATGTATCATACCACGCCTGGTAGAACTTGTTTGAGACCATAGAGAGCCTTGTTGAGTCTGAAGACTTTGTCGGGATTCTTTGGATCTTCAAAACACAGGGAGTTGAGCAACATATACTTCTTCCTCAAGCTTACCATTGAGGAATGCACTTTTCACATCCATTTGATATAAAGTGATATTGTGATGGTTAGCATAGGCGAGTAATATGGATAGACTCAAGTCTAGCAACAGTGCAAAAGTTTCATCGAAATCAATTCCTTCAACCTGTGTGTAGCCTTGAGCTACAAGTCGTGCCTTATTCCTCACCACAAGGCCATTTTCATCTTGCTTGTTGCGGTAGATCCACTTTGTGCCAATGATATTATGCTTGCGAGGATCGGAAGTTTGACCAGTTCAGACATTGTTGAGCTCGAGCTGATGTAATTCTTCTTGCATGGCCTGAATCCACTCGGGCTCTAGAAATGCTTCATCTACCTTAGTGGGCTCTGTGATAGAGACAAAAGCATAGTGCCCACAAAAGTTAGATAAATGTGAAGCTTTTGAGCGTGTGAGAGGACTGGCGCTTCAATGTCATCGATGATCTTGTCAACTTGTACTTCTTTGCAACAGCGAGGATGAGCTGGTTGTCGTCGAGGAATTTGATCATTTTCCTCGGTACCATTGTCTTGACATTATCTTCAGTGCATCATTTCGGCGTTCTTCGCGTCTTGGAATGAATTCTTGACTGATTCTTGATGGGAATGACATCCTCGGTTGCCTTGAACTTGATAGATTCCTCGGAGTTGGTTCATCTAACACGGAAGGTAGGTGCTCTCTTTGCGAGCCATTAGTTTCATCGAACCGCACATATCTGATGTCAACAATCTTGTGAAGAGCGATGTTGAAGACTCTGTAGGTGTGCGAGTCCTTTCCGTAACCAAGCATAAAACCTTCATGTGCTTTTGGTGCAAATTTAGAATTGTGATGAGGATCTCTAATCCAGCATTTAGCACCGAAGACTTTGAAATAACTTACATTGGGTTTCTTGTCAGTGAGGAGTTCATAGGCAGTCTTCTTGAAGAATTTGTGAAGATATACTCTGTTGATGATGTGGCACGCAGTATCAATTGCATCAATCCAAAAATGACTAGGCGTTTTGTATTCATCAAGCATAGTGCGAGCCATCTCAACGAGAGTTCTGTTCTTGCGCTCCACGACGCCATTCTGCTGAGGAGTATAGGGAGCAGATAACTCATGAGTAATACCAAGTTCATCAAGATAGGCATCAAGACCGGAATTCTTGAACTCAGTTCCATTGTCACTCTGATGTGTCCGATCTTCACACCAAAGTTAGTTGAAGCCCTCGAGGAAAATCGTTTGAAGACTTCCTGCACTTCATTTTTGTAAGTAACAATGTGTACCCATGTGCACCGAGAGTAATCATCAACAATAACAAAGCCATATAGAGATGCGTCATTAGTGATAGCTGAGTAATGATTAGGACCAAAGAGGTCCATGTGAAGCAATTCGAAGGGACGAGTAGTGGTCATGATAGTCTTATTTGGATGCTTGGCCTTGGTCATTTTCCAGCTTCACAAGCTCCACACAAGTGATCCTTGAGGAATTTGACATTCTCAATGCCAATGACATGCTTCTTCTTTGCAAGCGTGTTCAAATTCCTCATGCTGCGTGACCAAGTTGCCGATGCCATAGCCACCCTACGAAGCTTTTGCAAGTAGACACATGGCTGGTTGTGGTCACTGTAGAGAAATCAACAATATACAAGTCTCCTCTCCTAAAGCCTTGAAGACTTTGGAATTGTCGACTTCCATAATCACAACACAACGATACTTGCCAAAGATAACAACCATATCAAAATCACAAAGCATTGAGATCGACATGAGGTTGTATCCTAAGGACTCAACAAGCATGACTTTGTCCATGTGTATGTCCTTAGAGATCGCAACCTTACCAAGACCCAATACGACTTTTGCCTTTGCCGGCAAAGATGATATGCTTCAGATGTGGCGGTGATAAGGAGCATCCATCAATAGATTCTTGTCACCGGTCATGTGATTTGTACATCCACTTTCGAGAACCCACTCGGTGGCTTTGGGTTGATCATCCTGCGGATGAATTAGTACAACTTACGATCTCATATACTTCATCGGTGAAGAATATGATATCAAGTTCATCGATGAATTTCATCGATCGGTATTGACGAGATAAGCGATATGAGGGCGTGTGAAATGAAAGTTCATTTCATCATGATTAGCTGCGTCCTTTCGAGCATTTTGTCGGCGCCCAGACAAATTCTTCAGGCGCTTAAAGCACGCCCTGAGAGACTGACCCTGCAGAAGAGGTTAGTTCTTTTCTTCACCACCCACATCGAAGGGGTGGCAAAGAGTTCATCACTCTGCGAGCACCATATGAGAATGGTGGCATAGAGGCCAATCCATTTCGTTTCACATAAGAGGGTTAGGGTAAGCATATGAATAAGCGAGAGAAATTCTTGAGGACTTATGAACATATTGGTTTGAAGAATAATGCACATATTCATAGCCCTTAGCTCTACCTGCGAAGCAGAGTTATTAGCATGATGATAATCATATGAGGACTTTGATCCTTTTGAGAATTTGATCCACGTGAGGAATTTGGTCCGTATGAGGACTTGGATCCATATGAAGAATTTGATCTGGGGTTCCTATTCTTCACGGTGGTGTCATGAGGACATTCACTGAAGACTTTCAAGGCATTTCTTGGGAACCAGATTTTCTTCATAGGGAACCGTTCTGCGATTAGTGCCAACATATCTAGCAAATACTTCACCATTCGATTTTTGAACAATTTATAGTTGAGTCAAATGACTCATCGGAAGAATGAGGAGATTCGCATGTAAAGCCAGATAAGTTAGATGGATCAGCTGGAGGTCCCTTTGCAGCAACCCATGAGGTTTTGGGTCTTGCTCGGGCTTCAATATGTTCCATCGGCATTGAGTTTCCTCTCAAAGGCAATACCCTCTTTCCTAGGGTTCTGTTGAGGATCTGCTTTTAAGCACATCACAAAAGTCGATGCCCTTTGAGGCTTTTGTACATGCTGTCATATACAATTCCTTCATACACGCATCGTCGGTGATACTAGCAATGTCCTCGGATGAGGAATTAGTGATAGCAGAGGCAGGTGAAGAATTTGTAATAGTTGAAGCATTTGAACATTGGTGAAGAATTAGCGATTCACGTTCAATGCACTTTAAGCATGGAGGAACAAATTCTTCACGAGAAGCGCTGATTTGTTGAGCAAGTAATGAATCGCGCTCCTTCGAAGATCTTCATAATTCACTCTTAGCTTCTCAAGATCTTGCTTTCTTTGAAGAAATTCATAAGAAAGTTTCTCATGATCGAGATAAGAGAGTGTTATGATGACCTTGAAGATCTATCAAACCTAGGTGAAGTCTCTGAAGATTTTCGATCGGGGCTTTAGTGCGATCCATTTCTTCACCTAACATATCATCACTCTTATCTAGCATGTTTTGAACCTTTTCCAAGGCATGTTGTTGTTTGGTGGCAATGCAAATAAGTTTGGTATAACTAGGTTCATTGTCATCATCAGATCCATCATCATCAGATTCACAGTCACTAAATTCAGATGAGGAACATTCGGTTACCTCGACACCCTTTGCCATGAGACATGATGCTGAAGATGATGATTCCGGTTTGAAAGTCATCGTTTTGAGAGATTCCTTGAAGTCCTCAAACTAGGGATCATGACGGGTTCGATGACCTTCATAGGCGTCGGAGATTCGGTCCAGATAAGCCGCATTGCAAAGATGCATAATGCGCTGAATTCATCTCTAGATAGCGAGGAAGCGAAGATATCCTTCGCCATGATATCAAGACGAGTGTACTTGCGAATATCATCTGTGTTCGCCGTTTTGCATAGATCAGTAAGACCAATTTCAGTGACGGTCCATAGCTCGCTGTCCATTGCCATGAGGCGCTTCCTCATCATGGTCTTCCACTTGGGATAATCATGACCGTCAAAGATAGGGCATGTCACTTTCTTCATACCTGCGGTCGACATAACTAAAAATCCAGGTGGTTAAACCAAAATCACAAAGAACAAGGGAGTACCTTGCTCTGATACCAATTGAAAGCGCGTTATATCGACTAGAGGGGGGGTGAATAGGCGATTTTTATGAATTCTTCACTGAGGAATTTGCCGGTGAGGAAATTCCTTAGCGAAGAACTACTTGCAGCAGAATAAGTACTCAGAAGTAAGCATAAGAGAATGTGGGCATGGTCATCATGATGAAATGAAGACAAATAAAGAGTACAGAAAGCGTAAACACAGGATAGCACAGGATGAAGACAAAGCAGATGAAGAAATTGAAGCTGAGGAAATTGAGAAAGTCTTGATCAAAGTCTTCAAACACAGATATGAATGAACACTCAACACAATAATGGGGAAATGAAAGGGTTGAGGAAATAGAACCGATAAGGTTAGTGAAGACAATGATTTGGTAGACCAGTTCAAGCTGCTGTCTCGGTTATACGTCTGGTTGGAGCGGTGAGTATTTAAACTCGAGGACACAGATCCGGACACCCGATCGCTGAGCACGCAGCTCAGGACACCAAGTCCTCACCGTATTCTCCTTGAACTAAGGTCACACAGAGCTCGTCCAATCACTCGTGGTAAGTCTTGAGCGACTTCCAAACCTTCACAGACTTGGTCACTCGGCGATCCACAATTCCTCTTGGATGCTCTAGACCATGGCGCCTAACCATCTGGAAGAAGCATAGTCTTCAAAGGTAACAAGCGTCGGATCCACGCAGGATCAATTTCTTGATGATGCTCAATCACTTTGGGTTTATAGGGTTTGGTTTTGGGTTTTCCTCACTCGATGATTTTCGCTCAAAGTCCTCGGAGGATGGGTTGCTCTCAAATGACAAGTGTCAAGTTCTCTCGAGCAGCCAACCAACTAGTGGTTGTAGGGGCGGCTATTTATAGCCTAGGGAGCAGCCCGACATGATAAGACATAAATGCCCTTCAATGATATGACCATTAGGTGGATAAGATATTTTGGGACAGGTGGCGCAAGACACTACAACGGTCGGAAATTTGAATCTCAAATTCCTCGGGGCTATCATGTTCCTCCTTTGTGTAGGCAATTCGCCTTTGGCGAATTCCTAACTCCTCGATTAGAACAAATTCCTCGGCGACGGAAGAGCTTCGTCTACATCCTTTGAAGAAATTGAGTGAAGCTGTATGAGATTTCCAAAGGCTTCACTCGAAGGATTGGTAGGTGTAGGATTTTGAGTTGAGCATCACATGGAAATTTTTCCTTAGTATTTCCTCGACCCCTTTAACGATGACGGTGTTTCCTATGACTCAAGAAAGAGAAAATGAAACTACGAAAACAAAAGTCTTCACGCTTCATGTTCCTCAAATGAATACCAAGTCTTCAAGGTCACACCAATTTCTTCACTTTCAAAGTCTTCAGAAAGTCTTCAAAATATCAAAGTCTTCAGTCGAAGAACTTCATTTTTAGGGGTCGACTTTCTCTATAAATATCAAACTCCTCATAGACTTATAGACCTGTGTACACTCACAAACGTATTAGTTCCTTAACCTATAAGTCTTCAATACACCAATATCACTAAGGGGCACTAGATGCACTTACAAAGGCGTCTTCCTTCTAGATTATCCACGAGGATTACAAGGAATCCCGTGGTCAGGGGCATAAGGATTCTAGCGACCATTAAATTTTGAAGGGGAAGAGGAAAGTATATCTTAGTTTTTGAAAAACTCAGAAGGGGAAGAGAAGTATAGATAGTTTTGAAAATTAGTAATAGTTTTGAAAATAGCTTTACCATAACTAACAACCATGCTAACTAAGGCTTCCTACAGTCAGGATCGCTGTGATACCAGCTTTGTGGGGACCCCGACTCATAAGTCGTGATCACCGAATGCACGTGTACGGTGATCCCAGAGATCAATGCTCATTGAACACACAGAAGCTGAATAACAAGAGTCTTACATCCATACATACCGTATTACACAAGTAGGACCATTATGGTCAAGTCTTAAGTATAACTTCGCAGCGGAAATCTTCATCGATAACTTGGACCCATGCCATCTGCCTTAACCCTACAGGCATTCTGACTGGGAAGCGTCCTACCTCGCATGTTCGTCACGAAGGTACTCTTCATTATATCCTGTTCTTTCATGCCTGGCCAATAAAATAACCAGTGGCAAGCCAATGAGTACTTTGAATGTACTCGCAAGCAACCCATGTTTTGGCTCAAGGTACAACAATGCATGACATAGGTAAATTTTTGCAGAAAGCTAGTTTTGAGTGCAATGACATGTTCAACAACTTGTAAGACATTCATCAGGAGAATTCAAGTAACCATGAGGACAGGTTACAGATATCAACATAAATAGAGTGGGCATCAACCCAACTCAATCATGTCAAGTCCTTTGACTTGACCCAAGTAGATCTTCCCACTTATCCAAGCACGCACACTGGTTTGTAAACATGTGGACATAGCCCAAGAGCGGTTACCCAACTGTCCTTGACCGTGGACACGGCTATTCAAATAGTTTTACACTCTGCAGAGGTTGCACACATTACCCACAAGATCCGGGGAACTTCCGTGTCATCCACGACCGGCGGTACCTCAAGTACCCGGGGTAAGCAGCCGATCACCATCTTTCCCTAGACGACACTAACATAGATTCCACTCAATTGGCAGTAACCCCCGTGCCCAACATTTCACATCTTAAAATTGTGGAGCATCGCTCCCATATTCATCACATACCACTGGCACGGGGTACCAACGGTTTGTCCGGTGCCCCATAAAAATGTTCTTGGCCGCCCTACCTGGCACGACCCCGTCCCGAGGGAGAGCACCAACTCTCCCCCGTCACTAGTAATGCGGGCTCCAAGCTAGTATCGGCCTAGGTAATCAATAATGCCCTTTCCCATACAAGGGTATAGTGGTTGCGCATGTAAGGTTGGAATAACGGTCGCAACTTAAACCAATCCGTTTTGAAAACAACACACACACTTGCCTCGGTACACCACTTCGTCTTCAAGTGGTTACCCATCTCATTATCTCCCTCGGGCATAAGTGGCACCCGACGGGGTTTTTGAAAAGTCTTTTGAAAATACTTTGTCTCCATCACCATGCATGTTCCCGTCCCTTTTTGCGTAGCAACTACTTTAGCATCCTATCTACTCCCACCGGCATAACCCTCATAGGAAGGTAGGGTCATGCTTGATGCAAGTTTCAATAGGAAAGTAACAAAGGCAACAACCAAAGTGGTCACCACCTCATCAAGATCTGATGCATTGATAATAAGGTGCTATATGACATGCACAAAAAGGGTTTAATAGACATGGTCAAAGGGCTGCTTGCCTGTTTTAACAAAGTCTTCGAGGTCTTCAAATATCTCTGGTCCAACTCCGAGCATTTCGTCTACTTCATCAACTATAAATCGAAAACAACCATAATAAGCAACACGACAAGGCAAAAATAAAATTGCTCTAAAAATGTCGGTTGGACTTTTCTAGGATGCCTTTGGTCATATGGGGAATGAACAAAGTGATTCCAATGGAAGCTGGATAAGTGGATATTTACGAACATTTAAATATGTTGGAAACAAGGGACTTAAGGATTTGCAAGAAGTGTACAGAAATATTTTTTGAAAAATGAGCAAGGGCACCCATTTAACCAATAATGATTTTAGAAGCATCTAGGAATTGGTTTCCTTTGGATTTGGACCTCAAATGATTTCTCTATGAATTTGCAAAGTTGGCTATTCATGAAGGAATAGACCATTATTTGAGGTGGTACAGAAAGTATTATTAAAATGTTCAAAAATAAGTTTTGAACTTATAAACATCTAGGAATTTGAATTATGGAATTTGGATAAAAAATGGGCTCTATGTGATTCTCTAAAGTTTATCACAGAAATGGAAAAACAAGATTTGATAAATGTTTGTGAAGAAAAAGTTTCTGGAAAAATGTGCAAATTGCTCCATGAGATAGATCATGATTTTACGAGCTACTAGAAATTTGAATCATCAAATTTGGAGGTAATATGATTATTTGGGAAATTTTACAAGTTTCAGGAAAAAGAAAATGACAAAGGAGGGGGCGGGGATTTATACCCATCTTTGCATTGGCGCAGATTTAGCGATGGGCGCCCAGTGGCTCAGCCTGTGGTGGGGAGAGGTGGCGTCGGGCGCATTTCTCTAGCCCGTCTCCACTTAGCGGGCGGGCCCCACCACTGGGTAGCCGACCTTGAGGCCCACTGTCGGGTTCATCCCCAACCTCCCGCTCGAACAGAGCAGAGGCAAGGGGAGGCATCAGCGGTGACTTTCCGGCGCCACAAGGCGTCTCCAGCGATGCTCTGCCCACCGGCGTGCCCAGGGGACCCGGTCGCGTCCAACCGTGGGTGGCACGATCGCCCAGGGGCACCGGGCTGAGCAGGGTGTTGGCCGCGGCGGACGAGGCCGGCGGTGATGGTGGGCACGACACTACAGCCACCGGGAGAAGTAACCGGAGTGCGGGGGAGCTTCGGGGGGTCGGGGAAGATGGATTGGGACGCATAGGTGGAGGGGACGGTGCTCGGGCGTCGCGAATTTAGGCGATGGACGGCGGCTCGGCTTCGGCCTTGGAGGTGGATGGGGGGCACGGGAGGAAGAATGGCGCGGTCCGTGGGGTCCAAGGGAGGGAGAGAGGGCAGTTGGAGACGAGATAGGGCTCGGGGTGGCCTTTAAATAGGCGGGCGACGGTCCACCAGGGGCGTGTCGCCGGCGAGCTCGTTCTGTCGCCACAGGTCACAGGAGCTCGTCGTGGTGTGTCAGGCGTTCTGGATTCGGTCGAGCTAGGGAGAGAGAAGCGAGAGCAGGGGCAGGGGCACAGCGTGTGAGTTGCTCATTGGAGCTCTCGGGCGGCATGTAGTTGTCTAGCTGGGGCGAGAGGAGGAGAAGCGAGGAGGGACGGAGGCATGGCGTGTCGCAGACGTCGAGGCGCAACGTCAGGCTGCTGAGGAGGCCGAGGTGGCAAGGCGGTTGGAAGGGAGGCTACAGTCTTGGGAGGCGCATTGAAGGCCTCAGTGCCCAAATGGCCAGCATGGCCATTTTCTATGCAATGTAGTCACGGCCAAAGGTGAAGGAGTATAAGAGTTGGAGGATTTATTTTATTTTTAGAGCACTTGCAAACAACAGACACAAACCAATCAAGGCAAGGTCCAAAACACTCAAAAGTTTTTGTCAAACCACATTTTATCATGATTGTTAGCTTAAGTGTAGTGGCATGAAAATTAGGGTGTGACAGTGATAGAGCGTACCATATCACGAGGTTTGGATGCACCTGCGAAGTTTGCACCGACTCTCGAGGTGAGAAAGGGCAATGCACGGTACCGTAGAGGCTAACAAATTGCGGAAAGGTAAGAGCGCGTATAAACTCACATTAGTCATAAAGAACTCATATACTTATTGCAAAAGTTTATTAGCCCTCGAAGCAAAGTACTACTACCCATGCCCCTAGGGGGATAGATTGGTAGGAAAAGACCATCGCTCGTCCCCGACCACCACTCATAAGGAAGACAATCAATAATAAATCATGCTCCAACTTCATAGCGTAACGAGAGACTACACGTGCATGCTTCGGGAATCACAAACCTTAACACCAATATTCTTAGTAACCACAACCGTTTACTAGTACCTCCCACATATTCCATCTCTATATCGCAAAACTATTGCAAGGAATCAAACATATCATATTCAGTGATCCATAAGTTTTATGTAGGATTTTATGACTAACCATGCAATTGACCAATTCCTTTTGACTCTCTAAATAGATCTAAGTGAAGCATGAGAGGTTAATTCTTTCTAAAAAGACCATGCTCTAATAAATATAAGTGAAGCAAAAGAGCATTCTTCAAACAACGGTTTTCTATGTGAAGAGAAACAGACAATCCAAACTTCAAATGATATGAGTGAAGTACATGAAGCATTCTATAAAGCCACACTCAAAGGATATAAGTGAAGTGCAATGAGCATTCTATATATCAACCATGGACTATCTCATACCAGCATGGTGCATAAAATAAAAGTGATAAATAAATGCAAAAGACGCTCCAAGATTTTCACATATCACATGAACAAAACAAAGACGAAAACATACCGATACTTGTTAAAGAAAGATGGGATGCTTTCCGGGGCATCCCCAAGCTTAGACGCTTCAGTCTCCTTGAATATTTACTTGGGGTGCCTTGGTCACCCCCAAGCTTGAGCTCTTGCCTCTCCTCCTTCTCCTCATATCGAGACCTCCTCGATCTTTGATCACCTCATCCACACAAAACTCAACAGAAACTTTTAGTGGCGGGGTTAGTGAACATGGCAGTCAAATCCCATCATGTACTGCTATAAAATTATTGTATAATTATAATCAAACATTACCCATTGTGTGCTATCACAATTCTATGGCCCCAAGTCAAAGGAGGCTCAACAAGATTTCAAACATATGCAAATAACGAAGCTATAACAGCAATCTGTGAAAACAGGACAGTCTGTAAAGATCTGAACATTCACCATACTTATGTAACTCTAAAAATTATGAAGAAATAAACAATTTTTATAGCAAGACTTTGCAAAAAGTTTCAGAATTTTATCACGTTCCAGTGAATTTCAACAATTGTATTTCTGGGAAAAAAAGTTTCTGTTTTTGCACCGCATAAACCAACAAACAATCTAATCATCCTAAAGGCAAATCTTGGCACATTGTTTCTATAATACAATGGAATTGTACAAGGGATAATTATTTTGTTGAAAAGTTTTTGTAATTAAGATCCACAAAGTTTCCGTGAGCATGAACAAAGTTCAAGGAGCTCCCCACTTCAATAATGCTTGTCTCTCTCACTTTCACTTTCCTTTTTGAAAAGTTTTGTGTTCCCCTCTATTTTTTTGTTTTTAAAATTTATAAAAGTACTCAATAGAAATAAATGACTCTCTAAAACTTTCGGGTTGTCTCCCTGGCATCGCTTTCTTTAAAGCCATTAAGCTAGGCATAAAGTGCTCAAGTAATGGATCCACCCGGATACCAAGGTATATCAAAGCTAATTTTAATTAGCAATGATTTGGCATTTAGTAGTGAGCACAAAGCAACATATATCAAGCAATGACGAAGTCTAACTCTCTTCCTATGCATCGGCGTGTCATACAAGAACAATTCATGCACATCAAGTAAAGGCCAATACATAGCATAAGCAGTTTCTTGCAATTTTATCGTGTTGGAAACATAGAGAGGTGGAGATATAGTTCCTCTCTCATAATAATTGCAAGTAGGAGCAGCAAGCACATGCATATTATATTCATCAAAATCATCATGTGCAACGTTAAAAGGCAACCCATCAATATAATCCTTAACAAGAGCAAACTTCTCCGATATAGTGTAGTTGGGAGAATTCAAAAAGATAATAGGACTATCATGTGTGGGTGCAATAGCAACAATGTCATTCTTAACATAAGGAACTATAGCAAGTTCATCTCCATAAGCATAATTCATATTGGCATCTTGGCCACAAGCATAACAAGCATCAAGTTCATCAAAAAGGGATATTTCAAATGAATCAATGGGATCATAGCAATTATCATAGCATTCATCCTTCGGTAAGAACGAAGGGGCATTAAATAATGTATGAGTTGAAGAGTTACCCTCATTAGAAGGTGGGCACGGGTAGCTAATCCGCTCTTCCTCCGTTTGTTCTTCGCTCTCCTCATCATCTTTTTCATCCAATGAGCTCGCAGTTTCATCAATTTTTTCTTCCATAGACTCCTGCAAAATATTAGTCTCTTCTTGGACAGGAAGTTATTCTCAGTAAATACATCACCATAATAATTGTATTTATAATTATCATAGCAATATTTAAGGATAGCAAGATTTTCAGGTCTATAAACTGAATCATCAAAATCTTCAAACTTTTCAAAAAAAGGTTCAATTTCATGTGCACCCTTAAAAGCGACAAATTCTTCTATTCATTACACATCATAGTAATCATGTATACCATTAGCATAAGAAGCTAAGGTTTCATTATCATTAAATTTGCATGAAAAGGGAAGATATGGAGCATTCACCCTAGAGCAACAAGTATAATCATATCTAGAGCATAGATTCCAAGCATACCACTTCAATATATCAATTTGATCCCATAACAGTTTTGCTTTTTGTGTCAGCGATAATCCCTTAAGTATTCACGTTGATCCAACGTTACTCCCATTATATAGATGAATGGGGTTTTCAGGATTATCAAAGTAGTGCATAATATCTTTCACATACTGAGCATGGAGGGTTTTGGAGGTTCCCCATCTCCATGAGTAGCAAGTACAACTAATTTTTTTTGGTGTTTCGTGTTCCATATCCATAATTAAAGATAGAGAACAACTTAGAACAGGAAATCAAAACTACTTGGTTATAAAGCAAACAAGCACACACGAGAATATTCACCCCACGCTATAACTCCCCGGCAACGACGCCAGAAAAAGGTCTTGATAACCCACAAGTATAGGGGATCGTTTGTAGCCTTCTTCGATAAATAAGAGTGTCAAGCCCAACGAGGAGCTAAAGGCAGAACAAATATTCCCTCAAGTTCTATCGACCACCGATACAACTCTATGCACACTTGACGTTTGCTTTACCGAAAACAAGTATGAAACTATTTTGTAGGTGTGATGCTAGAACTACTTTGCAAGAACAAAACTAGAAGTACTTTGCAAGATAATAAAAGTTAGGTGTTTAGTAAAAGGGTTTGTGTCAACAAGAAAGTTATTTGTCCATAGGCAATCGATAACAAATATGGGTAATCATTCTTGCAATTTTATATGAGGGAGAGGCATGAGCTAACATAATTTCTCTACTTGGATTATATGCACTTATGATTGGACCCCTAGCAAGCATCCACAACAACTAAAGATCATTAAGGTCGTGAAACCCAACCATAGCATTAAGTATCAAGTCCTCTTTACTCCCATACGTCATACCCCACTTACTTGGGTTTATGTCACTCTCGCAACCCACCATAAGCGAACCATGAACATATTGCAACACCCTACAGCGGGGGCCCTCATGTTTGCGCGAGAAACGGAGGGCACCATAGGATAGCACCATAAATAAAATATGCAATCATACCAACCAAGATCACGATTAACCCATAGGACAAAACAGATCTACTCAAACATCATAGGATAGCCAAATATCATTGGGAAATAATATATGGAGTTGAGCACCATGTTTAAGTAGAGATTACAGCGGGGAGAAGGGGTGTTACACTGCTGCATAGAGGGGAACAGAGTTGGTGTTGTGACGGTAGCAAGATTGTTGATGTAGATCGCCATACGATCATTGCCCAGGCGGCACTCGGCGCCATCGAAGCGAGGGAGAGAGCCCCCTCCTTCTTCTTCTTCCTTGGCCTCCTCCCTAGATGGGAGGAGAGTTCCCCCTTTGGTCCTTGGTCTCCATGGCGGCGGAGAGGCGGGAGCCCCTCCGAGATTGGATCTCCCTCTCTGTTCTCTTCTGTTTCGCGCTCTCCAGATCTGGCCGAAAACCGTTTCTTATATTCCGGGAGATCCGTAACTCCGATTGCACTGAGATTTTAACATGATTTTTTTTCCTGGTATAAGCTTCCTTGCGCTCGAAGTAGAGCTCCAACCGACGTTCGAGGAGGGCACAACCCACCACCATGCGCCAGGGGCCTCTAGCGCGCCCTGGTGTCTTGTGGGCTATGTGGGCCTCCGTTTGCGGTGATTCCAACTCCCAAAAATCACAAATATTCCAAAGTAATTCTCTGTAAAATTTTATTGCATTTGGACTTCATTTGATATGGATTTTCTATGATACAAAAAACATGCAAAAAATAGGAACTGGCACTGGGCACTGGATCAATAGGTTAGTCCAATAAATCATATAAAAAGTTGCCAAAAATAGGTGAAAGTTGTATAATATTGGCATGAAACAATCAAAAATTATGGATACGAGACGTATCATACAATACCTGAAGAACTATGGAGCCAAACACCATCTTGAAATGAGCACAAAGATAATGTATTACACCCAAGGTCTCCAGTTTAGGCGCGGAGACGACAGTTATTTCCGACGGTGAATAACTAGAATCAAGGATCAACCTTTGAAGTGAAGGGGCATCTTCGGTGATGAGTTGCCTTCCGTAAAAAGAAATTCCAATTCTTACAAGGTTAGGCGACTTTATTTGGAGACAATCGATTCTAAATGAACAAGCACCAAGCTCTCCAGGGTAGGGCAACTGGAGTGGATGATGTTGTGCAATGAGGTCTCGACATCTGAACCCACACAAGTGAAAGTGTTTTGAGAAATGGGAGTCGAAGGTTTAGTACCAGATTGTCTGGTAGGGAGCACAACGCGAAGGTGGTGGTGTGGAGATAGAGGAGGAAAATAGCGAGATGGACATCGGTGCTAAGGGCATAAGTACATGGCGTTCAGTATCAATGTGATTTTCGGGGGAATAGTAGAACTCAAGCATTTCTAGTTTTGTGAATTCGGGGGATTTCAGCCTGGTGTCCATCGTGCAGGGCATGCTATGCTTGTTGAGGTAGCGTCTACCGGGATGCGAGAGGCTTTGAGCGGAGCCCTGGTGGGAGGAGATGATGGCTCGAGGAGTTCAAAATCACTAAAGAGAGATAGCGGCGACAATCGAGAATAAGAGTATGACGACGCATATAGAGGGTGCCACCGAGTTGAGAGGACTTGGGTGCGGTAGCAATCCTTGGTGAGGAGAAGAGAGATGATCTCCCCAAGGATGGCGTCTAGGAGATCGCTGATCACGGTCCACCCAGATTCTCTGAGTTCGCGGGATCCAGTTGGGGTGGGCTCGCCGCTTGTCCCCGCGCTGCCGGGTGCAGGATCTACAGCAGGCGTCGCCACTAGCGGGAGCCTCATCTTCTTGGCACTGGGGTGAGCTGACTCCATTTTCCTCAAGGGTGTCGCGTCGAGCTCACGGATTTTAGCAGAGTAACGAATGACGAGCCTAGTTGTAGTGCAGTGAAGAAGAAGGGGAACTGGGGTTTTATGTAGTAGCAAGGAAGATGGGGAGCTAGGGTTTTCTGTAGGAGTGAGGTGAGGAATTTGGGGGTACCCAGGTTTTTTGAGTGGAGCGAGCTGACATGAGGTGGGTGGGAGTGAGGAGGAAGAAGAGCACCCAGGTTTTTTTGGGGGCGGGGGTGTGCTGGGTAGCGCCTCTCATTAAGTAAATATATGGGCTTTTGAATTGATTTCATTTACTAGGGTGGATGGGCTGTTTTGTCTTGGGCCCAGAGAAACAATTACTACTAGTAAAGTGGAGACACTCTACAGCTACCCAGAAAAACAATTACTACTAGTAAAGTGGATACACTACCGCTTCTGGCTCCTTCGAGGTCATCAAAACGTCTCCCGCTACTGAATGTCATTTTACTTTGGTTCACCGACATGCGCGCCATGCAGCCTTGCAGACCCAAATGCCATCCACCAAATTAGAAGGCGGTATGGGCGGAGAGTTACCCAGTCGTATGCAGTAATGTGAGCCATCATATCACAAAACCCCACCTCCACATGATCTAAGTTTGTGAGACGAAGCAACCATCATTTCACCCTTGCTGAATCCCCTTCTCCCTCACCATCTTCAAGAAAGCCAACACTCACATCGGCCATTGTTCTTCTCTCCCAACAAAGGGAAGGTAAGCGGATCCATGATGTTGGTATATTTTTTTCAGAAAAAAAGAAATTTTGCAAAGCAGTAACCGATCCTCACTCTCTTTTTTGTTTCATTGTCATTGCGATTGTGTTTCCTTTGAGTTGTCTCCTAGCATTAAATCGGTTTCATGATGGACCAAGGAGAACCAGGCAAAGATCTGCCGATGTTGGAGCGAGGCGAGAGGCTGATCCCACGAGACGAGAGCTTCATGAAGATGGAGGCAGCCACCGAGCCGACCCTAGATACGCTCACGGCCACTGCTGAGATGGTCAACGCCCCGTTTGAGGTTACAACCCCCGTGGGTGGAAGGCGAAGAAGGCCCCCTTCCGGGGGGCCCGAGCCATCAGTGAGATACCACTCTAGAAGAGCTCGGATTCTAACCTTGTGTCAGACCCACGGGCCAAGGGACAGTCTCGGGTAGGCCCTGCAGGAGCAGTTTCCCCCCTTCGAGGATGTGTCCCCCCCCCCCCGCTGAGCTGCCCAAGGTGATTTTCTTCTTTGCCGATCTCGATTGTGGTTTTTCATCTAAGTATGTGGTGATAAATAATGCAAAATTTTATTAGCCCGATGTCATGCTACCTTCCACATCATGCATACTTTTGACTCTACATAGTGGTTTAAATAACTTGTGTTTCTTATATTGGAAAGTAATTCAGAATTCGTTTACATTTCAATTAGAGCCCTGATGCAGACAAGGATTGTGTGGTTGTACATGTCACTCACTATGAGGCGGATGACCTGAATATCGCCTTTGGGAAAACTAAGTTCTTAGGCTGTTGGATCACGGAAGCCATTTTCACTTATACACCAAAGGCGAGATGTATTCTAGCCACCTTTGTTGTCGAGCGTGTTGTCCGAGGTGTCTTGAAGCACAAAGTTCAAAGCTACTCCTTTGTTTGTGAGGCATATTGTTCTTGTCAAGCTTACGCAGGAAGATGACGTGGCATGCCTCCACAAACAAGCTTATGAGTGGCAAGGCCACAAGGTTATCTTCAGGAAGGTTCACAGGATTGAGCTGCTGCCGGACGTCCTCAATGATGTTGTCCATCTTGTGTCCATCCCAAATTAGATCGAGGCATGAAATAGTTGGCCCAACTAGTGTTTAAAAGTAGTTTGGATTGTGTCTAATTATTGAACCTTGCATATTATCAAGCCCTTTGGGGCTAGTACTCTGTTTGAATCCGCTACTGCTACTTTTGTGTTCCTGTGAATCATGTGACAACCATCATAGTTGTTGCCGAAACAGATGCATCCTCACTAGTTTTTTCATGTAATATGGCATGGTAAGACATAAGTTGTCACGGTTTATCACACGAGCGGTGTGTGTTTCATGAAATAGGGTACTTGTTAGAGAGCGTGCCTACAGCGTATACATAAGTGCGTAAGGCTGGTTAAGTACTTGTAAACACTGTTGGTGCTACCCTACTTGTAAGCAGTTGTGCAAAACGCGACACATTGGCTCAGCTCGCTTCAACACTAGAAAAGTCGGCTATCAACCAGTTAACTGAGGCCACAATGTAAATTCCAAACGTTCACACACGCTAGTCCAATGTTCATGTGCGTCGGATTTCGGGCTCTGCAGACCCTTGATAGATTCAAACTCTGGGGTGCGTGCGAAGGACTCAACCTCCCCAGTCTGCCAACTCGCCAATCTCATGGCCTAGCTCAATGAACAGGAAGGAAACGGGACACATCAGTTTACCCAGGTTCGGGCCACCTTGCGGTGTAAAACCCTACTCCTTATTTGTGGTGGATTGGCCTCGAGGTGGGCTGTGGATGAACTAGTACAGTGGAAGAACGACCTCAAGAGGTGTGTTCTTGAGTTGGTGGGGGAGAGGATGATCTGAATGATCCGTCCCTCTCTATGGTGGTGGCTAGGTCCTATTTATAGCGGCCTTGTTCCTCTTCCCCCAAAATGGAGGCGGGAAGGGATCCCACAACGGCCAAATTCGAAGGGAGACAACTAGTACATCTTATCCTGACAAAAGTAGTCTTCGCCTGCAAAGCTTCTGGTCGTGACACCGTGGTGGGCTCGGCGATGACCTTCGTCCTGCCGTCCTGGCGGTCTTGGTCTTGTTGCATGGGAATGGAAACTTTTGGCTGATTCCTCGGGACTCCGTGCCTGCGCTTGCCTCCTTAGAACCAAAGAGGAAACTGTTGTCCTGCGCCCATTGGCGCTCGCCTGGCCTTGGTCGTCACTGCTCACGTCATCTAAACCTCATGACGTGAGGCTTGCATAGGAATCTCCGCTCCTCAGGAGCCATCATGAGGAGGCCGCTCCTTCTGGAGGTCTTGGTGTCGTCCGCCTCGCGAGGCTCGGCCCCTCACGAGGGTCTTGAGTTGTATGCTGAAGGTGGGTCGTACCAGGCCGTCGATGGAGCCACACCGTGGGCCGCATGCAGACAAGTCTGGGTACTCCCTGTCGGTGTCAAAACCGGCGGATCTCGGGTAGGGGGTCCCGATCTGTGCGTCTTAGGCTGATGGTAACAGGAAGCAAGGGACACAATGTTTACCCAGGTTCGGGCCCTCTCGATGGAGGTAAAACCCTACTTCTGCTTGATTAATATTGAAGATATGGGTAGTACAAGAGTAGATCTACCACGAGATCGTAGAGGCTAAACCCTAGAAGCTAGCCTATGATGGTATGATTGTAATTGTGATCGGCCTTCTAAGGACCAACCTCTCCGGTTTATATAGACACCGGAGAGGGCTAGGGTTTACATGGAGTCGGTTACAAGGAAGGAAATACAATATCCGGATCGCCAAGCTTGCCTTCCATGCCAAGGAGAGTTCCATCCAGACACGGGACGAAGTCTTGAGTCTTGTATCTTCATGCTGCAATAGTCCGGACGATGTATATAGTCCGGCTGTCCGGATACCCCTAATCGGGGACTCCTTAGTAGCCCTGAACCAGGCTTCAATGATGATGAGTCCGTAGCAGATCTTGTCTTGACATTGCAGGCGGGTTCCATCTTGAATACTTCAAAGTACATTACGACGAATAGTGTCAGGAACTCCATCAATGTTGTATTCCTTGGCTTGATTGCCTCAATAATGACCATCTCCACGTGTCGGCGAATCACGAGGCGAGTATTTTTCGCATTTGCGGCCTTAATCCTTTGGGCTGACCGCCTATTTGAAGAGACGGGGATTCTCATATCCAAACCTCACTCTTCCCCCTCGAGCAAGCATCCAACAAAGCGCTCCGGAAAAACCATTCCAACATGGCCGGTAGTCGCAGCTCCTCTGCTCGCTCTTCTCGCTCCAAGCCGGGGGATTGGGAAGAGTGTTCAGTTCCCCATAGCCGTTTGATTGAGTTACAAACCCAAGGGTTTCTCCCACCAGCATTCATGGTCCCCGTCCGAGCCGGAATAGCCACCTATAATGGCGGGGAGCAAGCGGAGAGATCTCCCAATCCATCTCGGAGGAGCGAATATGCCTCATCCGCATACGCTAAGGCGTCGGGTTTCCTATCCACCGTTCCTTGGCGGGCTCTGGAGTTCTCGGCCTCGATTACACAACTTTACCCTGCCTCTATACTACATATAGCAGTACGTTGCCTTGTGAGCTATTTTTAGGCTGCGAGCCTCACTTGAGTTATGGAAGAAGCTGTACGCCTTGTCCCCCAACCAGGGAGAATCCCTATGACAGGTGGGCAGGGCCGAAGTATGGCGCATTGCCGAGGCCGGATACCTATCCGGCACTCCCAAGAAGGCACCAGAGAACTGGCCTTTAGAGTGGTTCTACATTGACGACATTCCCTTTCGGATCCAGTTGGATAGGTCTCCCCAGTCCGATGCGCCCGCCGAGGGCACGTCTAATTTGGCGCCCGAGGCCCCCAAGAGGAGGATACCAGGAAATATATTACGATGAGCAGGATAAAGTTCTTGGCCAAATCCGGATGACGATAGTCGAGGTTATGGCAATATGCATAATCTGGAGTGCAACCGCTTCAATATCGGGGGAAGCCCATGTGGCACTTCAACGGGGAAGATGATGCCACCCGCTGTGACCGTAAGGGTCCGGACTCCGCCACTGCTCTGGCAAGGATATTGTCCGATTTATACAAAGGGGAAGAGGAGGAATTCCTTCACATCAAACCGCGAGATGGATTCTCCATGTACAACCCCCCAAACTGGGTAAGTTGTCATTCCTTTCCCCGCGTCACTTATTGTGGCGTTCTTCGCTAAGATCATCTGCCTCGATATTCTGACGAAGCGGGGAGAGGAGGGCCGTAGAAGGAATCTCCAGCCCCTCCCCGCAGCCAGAGGACCCCGTAAGGGCCCTAGATCCGGGTGTCGAAGAAGATCCGAATATTACCGTGGAGCTTGTCAATGGGATATTTTATCAAGCGAGCTGATGGCGCCTCAGTGGCCATTACTGCCGACTATCCCGGACCGCTGCCTACGTCGTGCGTAAGACAAGCCGAAAAACCCTATCCTCCGAAGAGGACTCCTTGAGATGTCATGCCTTACCCTTGAAGTGTCGTGTTTTTGCGAGAGGCAGCGGTCGGAGCTGGGACCGAGCCCTAGGGACTCGTCGCCGAGGCGTCCGGATCAGGCGGGCTCAACAGGAAGGCGGTAAGGTCGACTTCGCCCTTCTGAGAGGTTAGGCAAAAACTTGTCTGTGATTATGTTATTTTTGAAGTATGACAACACCCTTTGTGTCCTGGCAGGAAGAGGAGCAGCCGGACTATATCCGGGGATCCTGCCAACCACGCCTCCACCAACCGGATTCCAAAACCGGCTTCGAGAGCGGAGGCGGGAGCGGGGCCGATGCCGCATAGTTCTCCAACAGAGAATGCAGATATGCTCTCGGCCACGAATTCCGAAGTAGAGAGCGCCATGAATCACCGGCGCCGACGGGCCGTGCTTCGGAACAATGATGACCCACAAGTATAGGGGATCTATCGTAGTCCTTTCGATAAGTAAGAGTGTCGAACCCAACGAGGAGCAGAAGGAAATGATAAGCGGTTTTCAGCAAGGTATTCACTGCAAGTACTGAAATAAGTGGTAACAGATAGTTTTGTGATAAGATAAATTGTAACGGGCAACAAGTAACAAAAGTAAATAAAGTGCAGCAAGGTGGCCCAATCCTTTTTATAGCAAAGGACAAGCCTGGACAAACTCTTATAATAGGAAAAGCGCTGCCGAGGACACATGGGAATATCGTCAAGCTAGTTTTCATCACGTTCATATGATTCGCGTTCGGTACTTTGATAATTTGATATGTGGGTGGACCGGTGCTTGGGTTCTGTTCTTACTTGAACAAGCATCCCACTTACGATTAACCTCTATTGCAAGCATCCGCAACTACAACAAAAGTATTAAGGTAAACCTAACCATAGCATGAAACATATGGATCCAAATCAGCCCCTTACGAAACAGCGCATAAACTAGGGTTTAAGCACATCACTCTAGCAACCCATCATCTACTTATTACTTCCCAATGCCTTCCTCTAGGCCCAAATAATGGTGAAGTGTTATGTAGTCGACATTCACATAACACCACTAGAGACTAGACAACATACATCTCATCAAAATATCGAGCGAATACCAAATTCACATGACTACTAATAGCAAGACTTCTCCCTTGTCCTCGGGAACAAGCGTAACTACTCACAAAGCATATTCATGTTCATAATCGGAGGGTAATAATATGCATAAAGGATCTGAACAAATGATCTTCCACCAAATAAACCAACTAGCATCAACTACAAGGAGTAATCAACACTACTAGCACCAATCCGGACTTGGAGACAAGAATTGGATACAAGAGATGAACTAGGGTTTGGAGATGAGATGGTCTTTGGTGAAGATGTTGATGGAGATTGCCCTCTCCCGATGAGAGGGCGTTGGTGATAGCGATGGCGATGATTTCCCCTCCGGAGAAAGTGTCCCCGCGAACAGCTCTGCGAGCCCTAGATTGGTTCCCAAGAGTTCCGCCTCGTGGCGGCGGAGTTTCGTCCCGAAAGGTTGCTTGTTATTTTTTCTCATCGAAAGACTTCTATAGGAGAAGATGGGCGTCGGAGAGCCACCAGGGGACCCACGAGGTAGGGGGGGGGGTGCCCCCACCCTCGTGAGCAGGGTGTGGGCCCCCTGGCCTTCATCTTTGGCGATGATTTTTCTTTATTTATTTTAAGATATTCCGTGGAGTTTCAGGACTTTTGGAGCTGAGCAGAATAGGTCTCCAATATTTTCTCCTTTTCCAGTCCAGAATTCTAGCTGCCGACATTCTCCCTCTTCATGTAAACCTTGTAAAATAAAAGAGAATAGCCATAAGTATTGTGACATAATGTGAAATAACAGCCCATAATGCGATAAATATCGATATAAAAGCATGATGCAAAATGGACGTATCAACTCCCCCGAGCTTAGACCTCGCTTGTCCTCAAGCAAAAAGCCGATAACAATAAATATGTCCTCATATTTAGAGGTAGAGGCGTCGATAAAAATAAAATACGGACATGAAGGCATCATGATTATTCTCATAACAACAACATATATAAATTTTGTCATATGATTACTCATGTTCAAGTGATGATCTTTTCACAATGCAAAAGTATGAATCAGAAACCTTATTGAGCACCAACAAATTATAACCTCAGTCATTGAAGCAATTGCAATTTATCATAACATCGGAAAGAGTCTATGTCAGAGCTTAAAAGCAAGTCCACATACTCAACTATCATTTAGTCCTTCATAATTGCTAGCACTCACGCAATACTTGTGGTTACGGAGTTTTAATCGGACATAGAGAAAGATAGGGGCTTATAGTTTTGCCCCACAACCTTTTACCTCAAGGGTAATGTCTGTTGGAAATATGCCCTAGAGGCAATAATAAAAGGATTATTATTATATTTCCTTGTTCGTGATAATTGTCTTTTATTCATGCTATAATTGTATTATCCAGAAATCGTAATACACGTGTGAATACATAGACTACTATATGTCCCTAGTGAGCCTCTAGTTGACTAGCTCGTTGATCAACAGATAGTCATGGTTTCCTGACTATGGACATTGGATGTCATTGATAACGGGATCACATCATTAGGAGAATGATGTGATGGACAAGAACCAATCCTAAGCATAGCACAAGATCGTGTAGTTCATTTTGCTAGAGCTTTTCCAATGTCAAGTATCTTTTCCTTAGACCATGAGATGGTGTAACTCCCGGATATCGTAGGAGTGCTTTTGGTGTACCAAACGTCACGTAATCGGGTGACTATAAAGGTGCACTACGGTATCTCCGAAAGTGTCATTGGGTTGACACGGATCGAGGCTGGGATTTGTCACTCCGTATTACGGAGAGGTATCACTGGGCCCACTCGGTAATGCATCATCATAATGAGCTCAAAGTGACCAAGTGTTTGGTCACGGGATCATGCATTACGATCTGAGTAAAGTGACTTGCGTAGCGAGATTGAGCGAGGTATTGGGATACCGAGCGATTGAATCTCGGGCAAGTAACATACCAATTGACAAAGGGAATTGTATACGGGTTGCTTGAATCCTCGACATCGTGGTTCATCCGATGAGATCATCGAGGAGCATGTAGGAGCCAACATGGGTATCAGATCCTGCTGTTGGTTATTATTGGAGAGCCGTCTCGGTCATGTCTCGTGTCTCCCGAACCGTAGGGTCTACACATAAGGTTCGGTGGCGCTAGGGTTGTAGAGATATGAGTATGCAGCAAACGAAAGTTGTTGAGTCCGGATGAGATCCGGACGTCACGAGGAGTTCGGAATGGTCGGAGGTAAAGAATTATATATAGGAAGTGCAGTTTTGGCCATCGGGAGAGTTTGGGGTCACGGTATTGTCTGGGGCCACCGGAAGGTCGAGGTCCACCGGTGGGGCCACCTATCCGGAGGGCCCGTGGGCTGAAGTGGGGAGGGACCAGCCTGGTGGGCTGGTGCGCCCCCTTGGCCCCCCTGCGCCTAGGGTTGGAAACCCTAGGGTGAAGCGCCTCCACTGCCTTGGGGCACTCCACCCCTTGCCGCCGCCCCCTTGGGAGATCTCATATCCAGGGCCGGCGCCCCCCCAAGGGGCCTATATAAAGGGGGGGGGAGGGAGGGCAGCCGCACCCTAAAGCTTTGGCGCCTCCCTCTCCCCTGCTACACCTCTCCCTCTCATGAGCTCGTGAAGCTCTGCGGAACCTCTTGCATCCACCACCACGCCGTCGTGCTGCTGGATCTTCTTCAACCTCTCCCTCCTCCTTGCTGGATCAAGGTAAGGAGGCGTCATCCGCTCCGTCACGTGTGTTGAGCGGAGGTGCTATCCGTTCGACACTTGGTTATCGGTGATTAGGATCACGGCGAGTCGACTCCCTCAACCCGTTCACTTGAGCGCTTCGCTCATGATCTACAAAGGTATGTAGATGCACTCCTATCACTCATTGCTAGATGAACTCATAGATGGATCTTGGTGAAACCGTAGAATTTTTTATTTTCTGCAGCGTTCCCTAACGGTGGCATCATGAGCTAGGTCTGTCGTAGTTCTCTATTGCACGAGTAGAACACAATTTGTTGTGGGCGTAGATGTTGTCAACTTTCTTGCTGCTACTAGTCTTATTTTGCTTCAGCGGTATTGTGGGATGAAGCGGCCGGACCGACCTTACGGGTATGCTTCGTGAGACAGGTTCCACCGGTGACATGCACTAGTTGCATAAGGTGGCTAGCGGTGTCTGTCTCTCCACTTTAGTTGGGCGGATTCAATGAAAAGGGTCCTTATGAAGGGTAAATAGAAGTTGACAAATCACGTTGTGGCTTTTTCGTAGGTAAGAAAACGTTCTTGCTAGAACCCTATTGCAGCCATGTAAAAGATGCAACAACAATTAGAGGACGTCTAACTTGTTTTTGCAGCAATTGCCTCGTGATGTGATATGGCCAAAAGTTGTGATGAATGATGAATGATATATTGTGATGTATGAGATCATGTTCTTGTAATAGGAATCATGACTTGCATGTCGATGAGTATGACAACTGGCAGGAGCCATAGGAGTTGTCTTAATTATTGTATGACCTGCGTGTCATTAATTCAACGCCATGTATTTACTTTGCTTTATTGCTAAACCGTTAGCTATAGTAGTAGAAGTAATAGTTGGCGAGCAACTTCATGGAGACACGATGATGGAGATCATGGTGTCATGCAGTGACAAGATGATCATGGAGCCCGAAGATGGAGATCAAAGGAGCTATATGATATTGGCCATATCATGTCACTACTATATAATTGCATGTGATGTTTATTATGTTTATGCATCTTGTTTACTTAGAACGACGGTAGTAAATAAGATGATCCCTTATAATAATTTCAAGAAAGTGTTCTCCCTAACTGTGCGCCATTGCTAAAGTTAAATCGTTTCGAAGCACCACGTGATGATCGGGTGTGATAGATTCCTACGTTCACATACAATGGGTGTAAGACAGTTTTACAGATGCAAAACACTTAGGTTAACTTGACTAGCCTAGCATGTACAGACATGGCCTCGGAACACAAGAGACCGAAAGGTCGAACATGAGTCATATGGAAGATATGATCAACATGGAGATGTTCACCGACGATGACTAGTCCGTCTCACGTGATGATCGGACACGGCCTAGTCGACTCGGATCATGTAACACTTAGATGACTAGAGGATGTCAAATCTGAGTGGGAGTTCATTATATAATTTGATTAGATGAACTTAATTATCATGAACATTAGTCTAAAATCTTTGCAAAATGTCTTGTAGATCAAATGGCCAGCGCTCATGTCAACATGAACTTCAACGCGTTCCTAGAAAACCAAGCTGAAAGATGATGGCAACAACTATTGGACTGGGTCCGGAACACGAGATCATCCTCATAGCTGCCAAGAAACAATATGTCCTAGAAGCACCGCTAGGTGAAGCACCCATCGAGAGAACCAAGGCGTTATGAGCGCTTGGCAGTCTCGTCTTGATGATTACTCCCTCGTTCGGTGCGGCATGCTTTACAGCTTAGAACCGGGGCTCCAAAAGCGTTTTGAGCAACCAGAGCATATGAGATGTTCGAGGAGCTGAAAATGGTTTTCCAAGCTCATGCCGGGTCAAGAGATATGAAGTCTCCGACAAGTTCTATAGTTGTAAGATGGAGGAAAATAGTTACGTCGGTGAGCACATACTCAACATATGCAGGTTGCACAACCGCTTTGTCCCGGTGAAATTAACCTCCGGACGAGGCGGTCATTGACAGAATCCTTGATCGCTCCCACCGAGCTACAAGAGCTTTGTGATGAACTACAATATCAGGGGATGGTGAAAACTATTCTGAAGTATTTTCAATGCTAAAGTCGCAGAGGTAGAAATCAAGAAAGAACATCAAGTGTTGATGGTCAATAAAACCACTAAGTTCAAGAAGGGCAAGGGTAAAAGAACTTCAAGAAGGGCGGCAAGGATGTTTGCGCCCGTAAGCCAGTTACTGGAAGAAGTCAAAGAATGGACCCAAGCCGAGAGGTGAGTGCTTTTATTGCAAAGGAAGGGTCCTTTGGAAGCGAACTGCCCCAAATACTTAGCGAGACAAGAAGGCGGCAACACTAAAGGTATATTTGATATACATGTAATTGATGTGTACCTTACCGATTACTCGTAGTAACTCTTGGGTATTTGATACGGTGCCGTTGCTCATATTTGTAACTCACAGCAGGAGCTGTGGAATAAGCGGAGGCGGCAAAGGGCGAGGTGACGATGCGCGTCGGGAATGGTTCCAAGGTCGATGTGATCGCCGTCGCACGCTACCTCTACATTTACCCACGGATTAGTTTTAAACCTCAATAATTGTTATTTAGTGCCAAGTTTGAGCATGAACATTGTATCGGGATCTCGTTTAATGCGAGATGGCTACTCATTTAAATCCGAGAATAATGGTTGTTCTATTTATATGAGAGATATGTTTTATGGTCATGCTCGATGGTTAATGGTTTATTCTTAATGAATCTCGAGCGTGATGTTACACATATTCATAGTGTGAATACCAAAAGATGTAAAGTTGATAACGATAGTCCCACATACTTGTGTACTGCAGCCTTGGTCACATTGGTGTCAAGCGCATGAAGAAGCTCCATCTTGATGGACTTTTAGAGTCTCTCGATTATGAATCATTTGACACATGCGAACCATGCCTTATGGGCAAAATGACCAAGACTCCGTTCTCGGAACAATGGGCGAGCAACCAACTTATTGGAAATCATACATACCGATGTGTGCGGTCCAATGGCGTTGAGGCTCATGGAGGATATCGTTATGTTCTCACTCTCACTGATGACTTGAGTAGATATGGGTATGTCTACTTGATGAATCACAAGTATGAGACCTTTGAAAAGTTCAAGGAATTTCAGAATGAGGTAGAGAATCAACGTGACCGAAAAATAAAGTTCTTATGATTAGATCATGGAGGAGAATATTTAAGTCACGAATTTGGTACACACTTAAGGAAATGTGGAACCGTTTCACAACTCACGCCGCTGGAACACCTCGGCATAACGGTGTGTCGAGCGTCGTAATCGCACTCTATTGGATATGGTGCGATCTATGATGTCTCTTCTGATTTACCGCTATCATTTTGGGGATACGCTCTAGAGACAACTACATTCACTTTAAATAGGGCACCGTCTAAATCCGTTGAGGCGACACCGTATGAATTATGGTTTGGGAAGAAACCTAAGCTATCGTTTCTAAAAGTTTGGGGATCGATGCTTATGTCAAGAAACTTCAACTGAAAAGCTCGAACCCAAGTCGGAAAAATGTGTCTTCATAGGATACCCTAAGGAAACCATTGGTATACCTTCTACCTTAGATCCGAAGGCAAGATCTTTGTTGCCAAACGGATCCTTTACGGAAAAAGAGTTTCTCTCGAAAGGAGTAAGTGGGAGGAAAGTAGAACTTCGATGAAGTACTACCTCTTGAACCGGAAAGTAGTGCAGCTCGGGAAAATGTTCTGTGGTGCCTACACCGGCGGAGAGGAAATTAATGATGATGATCAAGGTACTTGGATCAAGTTGCTCTTGAACCCAGAGGTCCACAAGGACACGTTCCACACAGTGGTATGGCAACCCTGTCACGGAAATCATGTTGTTGGACAACGGTGAACCTTGACCATGAAGAAGCGATGGCGGGCCCAGATTCCAACAAATGGCTTGAAACTATGCAATCGAGATAGGATCCATGTATGAAAACAAAGTATGGACTTTGACAGACTTGCCGATGATCGGCGGCGATAGAAAACAAATGGATCTTTAAGAAGAAGGCGGACGCGGATGGTAATGTTACCATCTATAAAGCTCGACTTGTCGCTAAAGGTTATCGGCAAGTTCAAGGGGTTGACTACGATGAGACTTTCTCTCCGTGGCGAAGCGAAGACCGTCCGAATCATGTTAGCAATTGCGCATACTATGATTATGAGATATGGCAAATGGGCGTCAAAACGACATCTTAACGGCTATCTTAAGGAAGAAGCGTATATGATACAGCGGAAGGTTTTGTCGACCCTAAGAATGCTAACAAGGTATGCAAGCTCCAGCGATCCATTTATGGGCTGGTGCAAGCATCTTGGAGTTGGAACATTCGTTTTGATGAGATGATCAAAGCGTTTGGGTTTATGCAGACTTATGGAGAAGCCTGCGTTTACAAGAAAGTGAGTGGGAGCTCTGTAGCATTTCTCATATTATATGTAGATGACATACTTTTGATGGGAAATGATATATAACTTTTGGACAGCATTAAGGCCTACTTGAATAAGAGTTTTTCAATGAAGGACCTTGGAGAAGCTGCTTATATATTAGGCATCAAGATCTATAGAGATAGATCGAGACGCCTCATAGGTCTTTCACAAAGCACATACCTTGATAAGATATTGAAGAAGTTCAAAATGGATCAGTCAAGAAAGGGTTCTTGCACTGTATTACAAGGTGTGAAATTGAGCTCGGCTCAATGTCCGACCACGGCAGAAGATATAGAAGAGATGAGTGTCATCCCTATGCCTCAGCCATAGGGTCTATTATATATGGCATCTTGTGTACGGACCTGATGTAAACCTTGCCGTAAGTTTGGTAGGAAGGTACCAAAGTAATCCCGACAAGGAACCTTTGGACAGCGGTCAATAATATCCTGAAGTACATGAAAAGGACTAAGGACATGTTTCTCGTTTATGGAGGTGACGAACAACTAAAGTAAAGGGTTACGTCGGCGCTAAGCCGACACAGATCTGGATGACTCTAAGTCACAAACCGGATCGTGTATATGTTGAATGGTGGAGCGATGAGCTGGTGCAGCTGCAAGCGAGAAGCGTCGTGGCGGGATCTACATGTGAGCGGAGTACATGGCAGCCTCGGAGGCAGCGCATGAAGCAATTTGGGTGAAGGAGTTCATCACCGACCTAGGAGTCATACCCAATGCGTCGGGGCCGATCAAACTCTTCGTGACAACACTGGAGCTATTGCACTTGCTAAGGAGCCAGGTTTCACAAGAAGACCAGGCACATCAAGCGTCGCTTCAACTCCATTCGTGAAAATGTTCAAGATGGAGACATAGAAATTTGCAAAGTGCATACGGATCTGAATGTCGCAGATCCGTTGACTAAACCTCTTCCGCGAGCAAAACATGATCAACACCAGAACTCTATGGGTGTTCGATTCATCACAATGTAACTAGATTATTGACTGTAGTGCAAGTGGGAGACTGTTGGAAATATGCCCTAGAGGAAATAATAAAAGGATTATTATTATATTTCCTTGTTCATGATAATTGTCTTTTATTCATGCTATAATTGTATTATCCGGAAATCGTAATACACATGTGAATACATAGACTACTATATGTCCCTAGTGAGCCTCTAGTTGACTAGCTCGTTGATCAACAGATAGTCATGGTTTCTGACTATGGACATTGGATGTCATTGATAACGGGATCACATCATTAGGAGAATGATGTGATGGACAAGACAATCCTAAGCATAGCACAAGATCGTGTAGTTCATTTTGCTAGAGCTTTTCCAATGTCAAGTATCTTTTCCTTAGACCATGAGATCGTGTAACTCCCGGATACCGTAGGAGTGCTTTGGGTGTACCAAATGTCTGGCGTGGCTGGGTGACTATAAAGGTGCACTACGGTATCTTCGAAAGTGTCATTGGGTTGACACGGATCGAGGCTGGGATTTGTCACTCCGTATTACGGAGAGGTATCATGGGCCCACTCGGTAATGCATCATCATAATTAGCTCAAAGTGACCAAGTGTTTGGTCACGGGATCATGCATTCTGATGCGAGTAAAGTGACTTGCTGGTAGCGAGATTGAGCGAGGTATTGGGATACCGACGATCGAATCTCGGGCAAATAATTTATACCGATTGACAAAGGGAATTGTATACGGGTTGCTTGAATCCTCGACATCGTGGTTCATCCGATGAGATCATCGAGGAGCATGTGGGAGCCAACATGGATATCCAGATCCGCTGTTGGTTATTGACCGGAGAGCCGTCTCGGTCATGTCTCGTGTCTCCGAACCCGTAGGGTCTACACATAAGGTTCGGTGGCGCTAGGGTTGTAGAGATATGAGTATGCAGCAAACCGAAAGTTGTTGAGTCCGGATGAGATCCGGACGTCACGAGGAGTTCGGAATGGTCGAAGGTAAAGAATTATATATAGGAAGTGCAATTTCGCCATCGGGAGAGTTTGGGGTCACCGGTATTGTCTGGGGCCCGGAAGGGTCGAGGGTCCACCGGGTGGGGCCACCTATCCGGAGGGCCCGTGGGCTGAAGTGGGGAGGGACCAGCCTGGTGGGCTGGTGCGCCCTATGGGCCCCCTGCACCTAGGGTTGGAAACCCTAGGGTGGGCGCCTCCACTGCCTTGGGCACTCCACCCCTTGGCCGCCGCCCCCCCCTTGGGAGATCTCATCTCCAGGGCCGGCACCCCCCAGGGGGTCTATATAAAGGGGGGGGGGGGAGGGAGGGCAGCCGCACCCTGAAGCTTTGGCGCCTCCCTCTCCCCTGCTACACCTCTCCCTCTCGCAGAAGCTCGACGAAGCTCTGCCGGAACCCTGCTGCATCCACCACCACGCCGTCGTGCTGCTGGATCTTCTTCAACCTCTCCCTCCTCCTTGCTGGATCAAGGTGCGGGAGACGTCATCCGCTCCGTACGTGTGTTGAACGCGGAGGTGCTGTCCGTTCGGCACTTGGTCATCGGTGATTAGGATCACGACGAGTACGACTCCCTCAACCCCGTTCACTTCAACGCTTCCGCTCGCGATCTACAAAGGTATGTAGATGCACTCCTATCACTCGTTGCTAGATGAACTCATAGATGGATCTTGGTGAAACCGTAGAAATTTTTTTATTTTCTGCAACGTTCCCCAACAATGTCAACAATAATAATTCATGCTCCCCTACATCCAATTAGATATGTATATATATATATATATATATATATATATATATATATATATATATATATATATATATATATATATATATATATATATATATATATATATATATATATATATATATATATATATATATATATATCATGTTCTTTCCAACATGCTGGGTATACATATATATATATGTATATATATATATATATCATGTTCTTTCCAACATGCTGGGCTTGCCAAAGGATAAAATGAAAAAGGAAAGGTGAAAATCACCGTGACTCTTGCATAAGGTAGAGGATAATAATAAAAGATAGGCCCTTCGCAGAGGGAAGCAGAGGTTGCCATGCGCTTTTATGGTTGGATGCACAAAATCTCAATGCGAAAGAACATCACTTTATAGTGCCCGTTGTGATATGAACCTTTATTATGCAGTCCGTCGCTTTTATTACTTCCATATCACGAGATCGTATAAAGCTTATTTCCCCACACCAATCAATCATACATATTTAGAGCAATTTTTATTGCTTTGCACCGATGACAACTTACTTGATGGATCTTACTCAATCCATAGGTAGTTATGGTGGACTCTCATAGCATGACTGGTTTAAGGGTATTTGGAAGCACAAGTAGTATCTCTACTTGGTGTATGTGTGTGTATATATATATATATATATATATATATATATATATATATATATATATATATATATATATATATATCATGTTCTTTCAACATCTTTGGGCTTGCCAAAGGATAAAATGAAAAAGGAAAGGTGAAAATCACCGTGACTCTTGCATAAGGTAGAGGATAATAATAAAAGATAGGCCCTTCGCAGAGGGAAGCAGAGGTTGCCATGCGCTTTTATGGTTGGATGCACAAAATCTCAATGCGAAAGAACATCACTTTATATTGCCCGTTGTGATATGAACCTTTATTATGCAGTCCGTCGCTTTTATTACTTCCATATCACGAGATCGTATAAAGCTTATTTCCCCACACCAATCAATCATACATATTTAGAGCAATTTTAATTGCTTTGCACCGATGACAACTTACTTGAAGGATCTTACTCAATCCATAGGTAGTTATGGTGGACTCTCATAGCATGACTGGTTTAAGGGTATTTGGAAGCACAAGTAGTATCTCTACTTGGTGCTGAGAATTTGGCTAGCATGAGGGGGAAGGCAAGCTCAACATGTTAGAGGATCCATGACAACATACTTTATCTCAGATATAAGAAAACATAACTCATCACGTTGTCTTCCTTGTCCAACATCAACTCTTTAGCATGTTATATTTTAATGAGTGCTCCCAATCATGAAAGATGTCAATGATAATGTATCTATATGTGAAACCTCTCTTTCCTTATTACTTCCTATTAATTGCAACGATGACCAAAGCTATATTTGCCAACTCCCAACAACTTTTAATCATCATACTCTTTCTATGTGAAGTCATTACTCTCAATAAGATCAATATGAACTCTTTATTTCTTTTTATTCTTTTTCTTCTTTCTATTCTTTTATTCACCCAAGATCATGGCAAAATAATCAAGCCCTTGACTCAACACTAAACTTTATTATATATATAGCTCATAGACTCGATTACATAGAGATCATAAAGCAAAACTCAAAACTAGATCATGCCATAAACTTTATTTTACTAGATCAAGATACTACTAATAGGATCGAACTAAGAAAAACGGTAAAGATAGGAGTTGTGATGGTGATACGATACCGGGGCACCTCCTCCAAGCTTGGCAGTTGCCAAGGGGAGTGCCCATACCCATGTGATTATGTCTCCCTTCTTTGGTGAAGAAGGCGGAGGTGTTGTTGATGATGCAGGCTTGTCGTCCCCCTTCCATGGCATAGGCTCACCATCATAGAAGGATGATTGAGTCTCCAGAATCCTCAAATCTGCAGCCAAACTCATCCTTTCGAATCTATATTCATACTCACAGTTTTGATTTTGCAGATCATATATTTGGGCTTGGAGGTGCTCGATCTTCTCATGTAGCTTGAAGATGGCCTCCTCGGTGTTCTTGGCATCCGGCTCGTAGTTGTTGGTGAACTCCGCGAGCATCTTGTGGCTAGCGTTAATTCCACGCTCCACCATCCCCTGGCACTTGAAAACTTGTTGCTCCATTGCTTCGAGCCTCTCCTCCACGCTTCCGGCTCCCTTTGGTCCCTCAACATCGCGGATGTGCAACAACCCATTACGCATCTCAATGGTTTGAGGGTGTCGCAGCACCTCCGCGAGGTAAGGGTTGATAACCTTCTCGAAGAACTTGTCCTTGGAAGCACTTGGGGACGTCATGATGATCTAGATCTGTCAGAAAAATAGCTCGAAACAAGAACAAAGGATATTTGCATGATACGAGAGTCAAAACCTTTGGGAGAATATATAATGAATTTTTACCGACCAAAATACGTATCGTGCAAGAAAACGGAGTCCGGAGGGCACACGAGGTGCTCACGAGGTAGGGGGCGCGCCCACCACCCTAGTGGGGCCCTCGTGTCCTTCTCGGACTGCTACTTATTTTTCTATTTTTCTAAATATTCCAAAACTGAGAAATATTGCCTTAAAAATTGTTTTGGAGTCGGTTTACTTACCGTACCACATACCTATTCCTTTTGAGATGCAAAACGATCGTAAAGTGTCCCTTATGTATTCTTCCGGGTTACGGTTTCAATAATATTGGTTTCAACATTTATGGGATTACGAGATATAATGTTTGATCCTTTGACCGTTCACCACCTTGGATTTGTGCCTTCAAAGTTGTTGATTTTTATGGCACCGGGCGATAGACCTCCTCGATAACGTAGGGACCTTCCCATTTAGAGAGAAGTTTTCCTGCAAAAATCTTAAGCGAGAGTTGTATAGCAATACATAATCACCTACATTAAACTCACGCTTTTGTATCCTTTTGTCATGCCATCTTTCAACTTTTCTTTAAATAACTTGGCATTTTCATAAGCTTGGGTTCTCCATTCATCAAGTGAGCTAATATCAAATAACCTCTTCTCACGGCAAGTTTGAAATCATAGTTGAGCTCTTTAATAGCCCAATATGCCTTATGTTCTAGTTCGAGAGGTAAGTGACATGCTTTTCCATAAACCATTTTATACGGAGACATACCCATAGGATTCTTATATGCAGTTCTATATGCCCCATAATGCATCATCAAGTTTCTTGGACCAATTCTTTCTAGACCTATTAATAGTCTTTTGCAAAATTAATTTGAGCTCTCTATTGCTCAATTCTACTTGACCACTAGACTGTGGGTGATATGGAGATGCAATTCTATGATTAACGTCATATTTAGCGAGCATTTTACAGAAAGCACCATGAATAAAGTGTGAACCACCATCAGTCATTAAATATCTAGGGACTCCAAACCTAGGAAAAATAACTTCCTTAAGCATTTTAATAGAAGTGTTATGATCAGCACTACTAGTTGGAATAGCTTCTACCCACTTAGTAACGTAATCAACAGCAACCAAAATATGTGTATATCCATTAGAGGCAGGAAAGGTCCCATATAATCAAAGCCCCAAACATCAAATGGTTCAATAACAAGTGAATAATTCATAGGCATTTCTTGACGTCTACTAATATTACCAATTCTTTGACATTCATCACAAGACAAGACAAACTTACGGGCATCCTTGAAGAGAGTAGGCCAATAAAAACCAGATTGCAATACCTTATGTGCAGTTCTATCTCCAGCGTGGTGTCCTCCATAGGCTTCGGAGTGACACTTGCGTAGGATCATTCTGTTCATGCTCGGTACACAACGTCTAATAACACCATCTACTCCTTCTTTATAAAGATGTGGGTCATTCCAAAAGTAATGTCGCAAATCATAGAAAAACTTTTTCTTTTGTTGGTATGTGAAGCTAGGTGGTATAAATTTAGCAACAATATAATTAGCATAATCAGCATACCATGGAGTGCTACGAGAAGTGCTTATGACATTTAATTGTTCATCAGGGAAGCTATCATCAATAGGTAGCGGGTCATCAAGAACATTCTCTAACCTAGATAAGTTGTCTGCAACGGGGTTCTCAGCTCCTTTTCTATCAACAATATGCAAATCAAATTCTTGAAGCAAGAGAACCCATCTAATAAGTCTAGGTTTAGCATCTTTCTTTTCCATAAGATATTTAATAGCAACATGATCAGTGTGAATGGTTACTTTAGAATCAACAATATAGGGTCTGAACTTATCACAAGCAAATACAACTACTAAAAGTTCTTTTTCGGTAGTAGCATAATTTCTTTGAGCATTGTCTAGAGTCTTACTAGCATAATGTATAACATTTAATTTCTTATCAACTCTTTGCCCTAGAACAACACCTACAACATAATCACTAGCATCACACATAATTTCAAAGGGTAAATTCAATTAGGTGGCTGAACAACGGTCAGAGACTAATGCTTTCTTAAGTATTTCAAATGCTTCTACACAATCATCATCAAAGACAAATGGTACATCTTTTTGTAGTAAATTAGTCGAGAGGCGAGAAATTTTGAGAAGTCCTTAATGAACCTCCTATAAAATCGGCGTGACCAAGGAAACTTCTTATACCTTTGATGTCCTTGGGACATGGCATCTTTCAATAGCATCAACCTTGGCTTTATCAACTTCAATACCTCTTTCGAAACTTTGTGCCCCAAGACAATACCTTCATTAACCATAAAGTGGCACTTTTCCCAATTCAAGACAAGATTAGTTTCTTCACATCTCGCAAAACTCGATCAAGATTGCTCAAGCAATCATCAAAGAGGAACCATAGACGGAAAAGTCGTCCATGAAAACCTCACAAATCTTTTCAGAAAAGTCAGAGAATATAGCCATCACGCATCTTTGAAAGGTAGAAGGTGCATTACATAAACCAAAAGGCATACGTCTATAAGCAAAAGTACCAAAAGGGCAAGTAAAAGTAGTCTTTGATTGATCTTTAGCCGACACAGGTATTTGAGAGAAACCAGAATAACCATCTAGAAAGCAATAATGTGTATGTTTGCATAATCTTTCTAGCATTTTATCAATAAAAGGTAATGTGTAATGATCTTTCTTAGTAGCTTTATTTAATTTGCGGAAATCAATTACCATCCTATAACCTGTGATAATTCTTTGTGGGATCAATTCATCTTTATCATTAGGGACAACACTAATACCTCCCTTCTTAGGGACACAATGGACATGACTTACCCACTGACTATCAGCAACGGGATAAATTATACCTGCCTCCAGAAGCTTGAGTATTTCTTTTCTTACCACTTCTTTCATTTTAGGATTCAAACGTCGTTGAGGATCACGAACTGGTTTGGCATCCGCTTCCAAATTATTTTTGTTGACATAGAGTGGGACTAATGCCCTTAAGATCATCAAGAGTATATCCAATAGCGGCACGGTGCTTCTTGAGTTTTCAATAATCTTTCTTCTTCATTCTCGAAAGGTTAGCACTAATAATAACAGGATATATTTTCTTTTCATCAAGATAAGCATATTTAAGATTATCGAGCAACAGTTTAAGCTCAAACACGGATCACCCTTGGGTGGAGGGGATCCCTAAGATTTCAACAGCAAATTGTGATGAGAATAGGTTCCTTTTAAAGAATACTTCATCTATTTCCTTCTTTCATTCATGAACATATCATTTTCATGGTCTAGCAAATAGTGTTCTAAAGGATCACTAGGAGGTGCGGCAATAGAAGCAAGACCAATAATTTCATCCTTACTAGGCAATTCTTCCTCACGATGTTGTTTACTAAATTTAGAGAAATTAAACTCATGAACCATATCATCCAAGCCAATAGTAACAACATTCTTTTCGCAATCTATCTTAGCATTAACAGTGTTCAAGAAGGGTCTACCAAATATAATGGGACAAAAGCTATCTTGTGGAGAACTAAGAACAAGAAAATCAGCAGGATATTTAGTTTTCCCACACAGAACTTCAACATCTCTAACAGTTCCCACTGGTGAAATAGTATCTCTATTGGCAAGTTTAATTGTGACGTCAATTTCTTCTAACTCACCAGGTGCAATTTCATGCTTGATTTCTTTATGCAAGTCATAAGGTATAACACTAGCACTAGCACCCATATCACATAAGCCATGATAACAATGATCTCCTATTTTAACAGAAATAACAGGCACGCCTACCACAGGTCTATGTTTATCTTTAACGCTAGGTTTAGCAATTCTAGCAGATTCACCACAGAATTGAATAACATGCCCATCAATATTATCAGACAAGAGATCTTTAACAATAGCAATATTAGGTTCTACTTTGATTTGCTCAGGAGGTGCATAAGATCTAATATTGCTTTTACGAACCACAGTTGAAGCTTTAGCACGATCCTTTATTCAACATAAGTAGCAAAAGATTCAAAGAAAGAAGTTACTATCTCAGAGTCAAGTCCATATTTAGTGCTAAACTTACGGAAAATATCGGTATCCATAAAAGATTTAACACAATCAAACTTAGGTGTCATACCTGACTCCTTACCTTCGTCGAGGTCCCAATCTTCAGAGTTGCGTTTAATTCTATCCAATAAATTCCATTTGAATTCAATAGTCTTCATCATAAAAGAGCCAGCACAAGAAGTATCGAGCATGATGCGATTGTTATCAGAAAGCCGAGCATAAAAACTTTGAATAATTATTTCTCTTGAGAGCTCATGATTGGGGCATGAATATAACATTGATTTAAGCCTCCCCCAAGCTTGAGCGATGTTTTCTCCTTCGCGAGGCCAAAAATTATATATATAATTGCGATCATGATGAACAAGATGCATAGGATAATACTTTTGATGAAATTCCAATTTCAATCTTTTATAGTTCCATGATCTCATATCATCACATAGCCTATACCATGTTAATGCGTCTCCCTTCAAAGATAAAGGGAGAGCCTTCTTCTTAACAACATCATCGGGTATACCTGCAAGCTTAAATAATCCACAAATTTCATCCACATATATTAAGTGCTCATCAGGATGCTTTGTTCCATCTCCGTAAAAGGATTAGCTAGCAGTTTTCCACCATACCGAAGGAATTTCAAAAGGAGTTTCATTTTCAATAGGTTCGATAGGTTGAGGAGCAACTCTTTGCTCTCTTGGGACGGGGTGAAGATACCCGAACAAGCCCCTCGAGAATTACTTTCCATAGTAACATGTGACAGTAAATTTTAGCACACTATATAAATTTTTCCTTACCAAATTCCACCTACCAAAGGCGCTACACTCCCCGGCAACGGCACCAAAAAAGAGTCTTGATGACCCGCAAGTATAGGGGATCTATCGTAGTCCTTTTGATAACTAAGAGTGTCGAACCCAACAAGGAGCAGAAGGAAATGATAAGCGGTTTTCAGCAAGGTATTCACATAAATCTTGAAATAAGTGGTAACAGATAGTTTTGTGATAAGATAAATTGTAACGAGCAACAAGTAACAAAAGTAAATAAAGTGCATCAAGGTGGCCCAATCCTTTTTGTAGCAAAGGACAAGCCTGGACAAACTCTTATAATAGGAAAAGCGCTCCCGAGGACACATGGGAATATCATCAAGCTAGTTTTCATCACGTTCATATGATTCGCGTTCGATACTGTGATAATTTGATATGTGGGTGGACCGGTGCTTGGGTGCTGTTCTTACTTGAACAAGCATCCCACTTATGATTAACCTCTATTGCAAGCATCCGCAACTACAACAAAAGTATTAAGGTAAACCTAACCATCGCATGGAACATATGGATCCAAATCAGCCCCTTACGAAGCAACGCATAAACTAGGGTTTAAGCTTCTGTCACTCTAGCAACCCATCATCTACTTATTACTTCCCAATGCCTTCCTCCAGGCCCAAATAATGGTGAAGTGTTATGTAGTCGACGTTCAGATAACACCACTAGAGACTAGACAACATACATCTCATCAAAATATCGAACGAATACCAAATTCACATGACTACTAATAACAAGACTTCTCCCTTGTCCTCAGGAACAAACGTAACTACTCACAAATCATATTCATGTTCATAATCAGAGGGGTAATAATATGCATAAAGGATCTGAACAAATGATCTTCCACCAAATAAACCAACTAGCATCAACTACAAGGAGTAATCAACACTACTAGCACCAATCCCGGACTTGGAGACAGGAATTGGATACAAGAGATGAATTAGAGTTTGGAGATGAGATGGTGCTGGTGAAGATGTTGATGGAGATTGCCCTCTCCCGATGAGAGGAGCGTTGGTGATGACGATGACGATGATTTCCCCCTCCCGGAGGGAAGTGTCCCCGGCAGAACAGCTCTGTGGGAGCCCTAGATTGGTTCCGCCTCGTGGCGGTGGAGTTTCGTCCCGAAAGGTTGCTTGTTATTTTTTTCTTATCGAAAGACTTCATATAGGAGAAGATGGGCGTCGGAGAGCCACCAGGGGGCCCACGAGGTAGGGGGGCGCGCCCCCCACTCTCGTGAGCAGGGTGTGGGCCCCCTGGCCTTCATCTTTGGCGACGATTTTTCTTTATTTATTTTAAGATATTCGTGGAGCTTCAGGACTTTTGGAGTTGCAGAATAGGTCTCAATATTTGCTCCTTTTCCAGCCGAATTCCATTTGCGGCATTCTCCCTCTTCATGTAAACCTTGTAAAATAAAGAGAATATCCATAAGTATTGTGACATAATGTGAAATAACAGCCCATAATGCGATAAATATCGATATAAAAGCATTATGCTAAATGGACGTATCAAACAACATCTTTTTCGAAGAGGCATTTAATGCCTTCAATTCGGGAGACGCATACATCCGAGCTGCTCAAGGCGGGCTTGCCCGAGCGACGGAACAATATACCAAAAATATACGGGTAAGAAATTTTGATAAGCATGTGTAGCAGTAGCCCCTGAGACTTGAAACGGTTGGAACAACTGTTTCAAGGATCAATTTATGCACAGGTCCTTGTAGATAAGAATGAGCAATTGTCTCGGGAGCTGGAGGAGTGCAAGGCCGAGCTGAGGGCCGCAGTTGCCAAGTTAGAGGAATCCCAAAAACCCTCATCTGGTAACATTTGTCTCAATTGTACGAAGATGCACCGGTTAGTAAATGGCTGATATGACAAGTCTAACAGAAAATTATGCAAACAATCCCGGGGTGAATCTGGAGGGCGTAAGAGAGGACGAATCACATCTCAAAAGGCAGCTGAAGACTGGCGAGCGCATTCTTACGCAAGTTAGGCAGGAGAAGAACAATCTTCAAGATGCCAAAGTCCAGCTGGACGTGGAGTTAAAAGATCTCCATGCTCAGCTGGCAGACTCCGTGAAGGACGGCATTTACGGTAAGTGCCTAGACGAACTGTAGTATAGTTCGGCGCGGAAGTATATTGAAAGGATTGTGCTTGTAGGAATGTTAACGGGTCGCCCTGAGGAGGAGATGCCCTCATCTGCAGGCGATTTACTACAAGACCTCTTACAATTGCACGAGCGAGCTCGGCAGGTGATGCAGGGCGTTGCTCAGGCCTTGTGGCCATCAAGCCTCCTGCCGAATGGCATGGGGGAGCTTGTGGATATGCTTCAAGGAGCACGGCGGCGCTTCCGATTGTGGAAGATGTCAGCCTGCCGGCAAGGTGCAAGAGAAGCCTGGGCTATGGTGAAGACGCGCTACACCAAGCTGGACCCGAACCATATGGCCGAAGTCGGACCGGCGGGGCAGATGGGCAAGAAATTCCGTGAGTGCGGTATATGACAAGGTAGCGTTAGCATAAAATATTCTCAACAGGATTGTAAGCTAGATAGCACTGTTGGATGCTATAGAGGAGGAATATAGTCAGTCAAGTGGTGTGTAATTCAATGGACATAATTAGTCCCTAGCGGATTAAAATCATTTGTCATGGCGGACCTTTTAAGCTTCACCCCGGATCCTACAGTCAAGGTGTGTCCGAATACCCACTTGGTTATACAAAACCGGGGCATGCGTGGAAACCAGGCGTAGGGGTCATAAGTGCTTGAACAGACAAGTACCCAACTAGTTATGTTATATTACATGGATAGTAAGAAACATCTTCCAGGGAGAATAGTTCCGTTAGGGGTTCCTTTCCCTGGGTACGCATGCGACAATGCACATGTCCGGACTGCGAATGATTGCGCAGTATACAAAACTTCTAGGGATTTTCATTTTAATAAACGAATACATCTTTTGTTCACCGACCGAATATTCTCTTAAGGAAGCTAGCTTTCGGCTTCACCCAGTCTGAGGTACACATCCGACTGAACCGGCAGTAACAATCGCAGAGGTGCTCCCCTTATGCCCTAGCCGAATTAACAGGAACGTAGGGCATAAACACAAGAGCCAGGCAACCCAGCTTGGCCACATCTTAAGTCATATCGATGCATATAATGATGAAGAAAAGGCACATATGGAAAAAGAATGCATATGTGACGGGCAGAAAGCCATGTGAGTAATTATTTTTAGCTTCCGTATAGGAAGACCCCAGGTATTGCTTACACACCTAGTGCGGCCGGAGTGCTCCGGGAGTCTGCACTATATTGAATACTTTGTGTGAAGAGGAAAAAGGTCGAGAAAGGAAAAAGGGATGGGGCATAATTAAAAAGGAGGGGTTAGGAGACGAACATTGAGTTCGGTGTTAGGCGTAGAATCTCCGGAGTCTGGCCGCGTTCCATGGGTTCGGCTCGAGTCTGTTATCGGATGCATTACGTAAGCGGTACGCTCCTCCGGTGAGAACTTTGCCAATGACGAAGGGACCCTCCCACTTGGGTTTGAGCTTGTCCTTCTTCTTCTCCGGTAGGCGTAGAACGAGCTTGCCAATATTGTAAGTTTTGGCCCGCACTTCTCTGATTTGATATCGTCGAGCCTGCTGCTGATAGAATGCGGAGCGGGCTTTTGCGACATCGCGCTCCTCCTCCAGGGCATCCAAGTTATCCTGCCGATCTAACTCGGCTTCCTTCTCTTCGTACATGCGTACGCGTGGGGAATCATGTATTATGTCGCAGGGTAATACTGCTTCCGTGCCGTACACCATAAAAAACGGTGTATATCCGGTGGTGCGATTCGGCGTGGTCCGCAGCCCCCAGAGTACGGAGTCGAGCTCCTCGACCCAGTGCGTATCCGACTCTGTCAAGGATCGCACTAGTCTGGGTTTGATGCAGCTCATGATGAGACCATTTGCCCTCTCTACCTGGCCGTTTGTTTGGGGATGGTAGACGGAAGCGTAATCAAGCTTAATGCCCATTTTTGCGCACCAAGTTTTCACTTTGTCGGCTGTGAAATTTGAGCCATTATCAGTGATGATGCTGTGGGGGACACCGTATCGGTGTACGACCCCGAATATGAAGTCTATTACTGTTCCGGATTCTTCCATTTTGACTGGTTTGGCTTCTATCTATTTGGTGAATTTGTCCACCATGACCAATAAGTATTTTTTCTTATGGCTTCCCCCTTTAAGAGGTCCGACCATATCCAGCCCCCAGACCGCGAAGGGCCAAGTTATGGGGATTGTTTGGAGAGCGGTAGGGGGCATATGACTCTGATTGGCAAAGAGCTGGCAACCAACGCAATGTTGGACAAGGTCCTGTGCGTCTGCTCGGGCCGTCGGCCAGTAGAAACCTGTATGCAAGGCCTTGCTGACTAATGCTCGAGCCGCGGCGTGGTGCCCACCCAGTCCGGCATGGATTTCAGCCAAGAGCTGCCACCCTTCCTCTTCGGAGATGCATCTTTGGAGCACTCCGGTAGCGCTTTTCTTGTAGAGTTCCCCTCCGTAGACTTTGTAAGCTTTAGAGTGCCGGACCATGCAGCGTGCTTCATTTTGGTCTTCGGGGAGCTCCTTCCTATTTAGGTAGGCCAAGAAAGGCTCAGTCCACAGGGTGATCACAGCCATGATTTCGTGGGCCGAGGACGTTATTTCGGTGGTAGAACCTCCGATTATGTCTGATAGTTCGGAATCTAGGAGTGTATTCGGATCCGTGCTAGTATTGCCGGACTCCCCTTCCCATACTATGGATGGCTTGAACAACCGTTCAAAGAATATGTTAGGTGGGACAGGGTCGCGTTTAGCGCCGATGCAAGCGAGGACGTCCGCCGCTTGATTGTTTTCTCGAGCCACATGGTGGAATTCGAGCCCCTCGAACCGAGCTGACATCTTGAGGACGGCATTACGCTAGGCCGCCATTTTAGGGTCCTTGGCATCAAAATCTCCGTTTATTTGTGATATTGCGAGGTTTGAATCCCCGCGCACTTCTAGGCGTTGAATGCCGATAGAGACTGCCATCCGAAGACCGTGCAACAGAGCCTCATATTCGGCTGCATTGTTGGAGTCTGTGTATAATATCTGGAGGATGTACTGGACCGTGTCTCCGGTGGGAGACGTCAGGACTACACCTGCTCCCAATCCAGCCAGCATTTTAGAGCCGTCGAAGTGCATCATCCAGTTTGAGTATGCGTCGTACTCTTTAGGGAGTTCGGCTTCTGTCCATTCGGCGACGAAGTCAGCCAATACTTGCGACTTGATGGCCCGCCGTGGTTTGTATGTTATGTCGAACGGAAGGAGCTCAATGGCCCATTTGGCAATCCGTCCTGTAGCATCGCGGTTATTTATTATGTCATTGAGTGGTACTTCGGAGGCCACCGTAATCGAACACTCTTGAAAGTAGTGTCGTAGCTTCTGGGATGCCATGAACACCGCGTATGCTATTTTTTGATAGTGTGGGTATCGGGATTTGCATGGGGTTAGGACCGTGGATACGTAGTAAACTGGCTTCTGGAGCGGGAATTTGTATCCGTCAGCCTCTCGTTCAACGACGAGCACTGCGCTTACAACTTGATGCATTGCAGCTATGTACAACAACATAGGTTCGTCAATATTTGGCGCTGTTAGTACTGGATTACTAGCCAATAAGGTCTTTATTTCATCCAGTCCGGCCGCGGCTGCATCAAATCCACGAAGTGTTCGTGCGCCAAGAAAGCGGTAAAGAGGTAATGCCTTTTCTCCTAACCTGGAGATAAAGTGGCTTAGAGCAGCCACGCATCCGGCTAGTTTCTGGATGTGCTTGAGGTTTGTTGGTATAGCCAACTGTGACAGAGCTCGGATTTTTGCCGGCTTCGCTTCAATTCCTCTATTGGAAACGATGAAGCCGAGTAGTTTCCCCGAGGGGACGCCAAAAACGCATTTTTACGGGTTCAGCTTGATGTCGTATGTCCGGAGATTGTCGAATGTAAGCCTCAAGTCATCTATTAGGGTTTCGACGTGTCTTGTTTTTATGACCACGTCATCCATGTATGCCTCCACTGTTTTGCCGATTTGCTTTTCCAGACATGTTTGAATCATGCGTTGGTAGGTTGCGCCGGTGTTCTTAAGCCCGAAAGGCATAGTGTTGAAGCAGAAAGGGCCATATGGCGTTATGAAAGCTATTGCAGCTTGGTCAGACTCTGCCATCTTTATTTGATGGTATCCAGAGTATGCGTCGAGGAAACACAACGAGTCGTGTCCTGCTGTGGCATCGATGATTTGATCGATGCGAGGGAGGGGAAAGGGATCCTTGGGGCAAGCCTTGTTGATGTCTTTAAAGTCGACACATAGGCGCCATGATTTGTCCTTCTTTGGTACAATTACCAGGTTTGCCAGCCAATCCGGATGCTTGATATCTCTGATGAATCCGGCCTCGAGTAGTTTGGCTAGCTCTTCCTCCATGGTCTGCCGTTTGGGCTCTGAAAACCGTCTTAGAGTCTGCTTGACCGGTTTGTATCCTTTTAGTATATTGAGGCCGTGTTCGGCCAATCTGCGTGGGATGCCCGGCATGTCCGATGGGTGCCAGGCGAAGATGTCCCAATTCTCGCGTAAGAAGTCTTGCAGTGTGGCGTCCATCGCGGGGCTCAGCTGTGTCCCGGCGGAAGCTGTCTTCGTGGGGTCCGTTGGATGGACTTGGAATTTGACTATCTCGTCTGCGGGTTTAAATGAGGTGGACTTGGGTCGCTTGTCGAGTGTCACGTCGTCCCTGTCCATGGTGGCCCGCAGTGTTGTTAATTCTTCGGCTGCTAGGGCCTCGGATAATGCCTCCAGGGCTAGTGCTGCGGTTTTGTTTTCAGCGCGAAGTGCGACGTCCAGATCATTGGCTAGAGTGATGATTCCATTGGGTCCGGGCATTTTAAGCTTCATGTACCCGTAATGGGGTATAGCTTGAAAGCTTGTAAACGCGTCCCGCCCTAGAAGGGCGTGGTATCCACTGCTAAAAGGGGCCACTTGGAATGTGATTTCTTCGGACCTATAATTCTCCGGGGTGCCGAATACCACGTCGAGTGTGATTTTTCCTGCACACCGCGCTTCCTGACTAGGGATAATTCCCCTGAAGGTTGTGCCGTTTGTTCAATGCGGCCTCTGTCAATTTCCATCTTGCTGAGTGTCTCTTCATAGATCAAGTTTAATCTGCTTCTGCCATCCATGAGCACTTTAGTGAGCCGAAAGCCGTCCAGGATTGGGCTAAGAACTAGAGCGGTGGTGCACGGACGATCTGGAATCGAGGTTAAATCACTGGCATTAAAAGTTATAGCGATGTCGTTCAGGGTTTATTTTGGCCATATGGCAAATTTCATGAGCTTCGATGAGCTCGCTTGCGCCTACTGTTTGAGGCAAAAGTCTCAAGACTGTTAGTACCAGTATTGTGCTCGTTGGCGGGATGTTGTTCTATAAGAAGATCCTTGCCACTTTTGCAACTGCGGAGTATCCAACATGCCCTAAGGCTATGAGTTGGTGTTGTGTCCGGAGTCTTGTGGAGTTTACATGGCCCATTGAGCCATTTTTCCAATCTGGTTCCCATACAGGGTGGGCTTTGGTTTCTTGGGGATTGGATCGGCCGACTTACAAGAGTTCGCCCGTTTAGTTCGGACAAAGGTTTTGGTGAGAGCGGGACTGTCCCAAAATTCAGCTTGGGTTTTCCAGACGCTTTCCATCGCACAGTACTTCTATACTATGATTGCTAAGTCCGCAAAGCGTACTATGTCACGGCGACTTATAGCATTAAGGATTCCTTTGTCCATGCAGTTTTTGCAGAAGAGTGAGACTACGTCCTCCTCGTGGCAGTCCTCGACCTTGTTTAGCGCAAGGAGGAATCTGGCCCAGTAATGATGCATTGTTTCCTGGGGCTCTTGCTTGATATGGGAGAGACGATTTAAGTCCGTGTGGGTGGTTATAGCTGAATCCGGATTCTGATCCGATCTAGCACCCCGGGGCATGGGAGCTTCCGAGTTTGACAGCTCGGGATCCGGGACGCTGCCCAATTTTTCCGGCCCCGTGCCCGATTCTAAGTCCGTGAACCGGGTCATATCCTCCCCTGAGAGGGTGTCCGACTCCGGGAGCTCGGCGATCCGGACATAATTCATCCTCAAAATAGAGGGATACTCCCTGTGTGGTTCCTCCGCTACCGCTATCTCATGGGTGGCCGGCGGGGATTTAATGTCCCTTTGGTCGGGTTTAAGCCCGATCCGGTCATAGTCCGTTGCGACTCCCAAAGCGGCGATGTGATCCAAGAGCTCATTAAGAGAAGAGAGCTCTATCAGATCCATCTGTTCGGCGAGTTCCAAATTGATGCGAAGTTTATGCATGATGACCCGAGAGGCCATCGTCGGTGCGACAGCCGATGGGGCGGCCATGACGAAGCCGCCTAGTCGGAGAGTTTGGCCTACAACCAGGGCTCCCCCCGCGGTAATGTTGTCCCTGACAACGAGACGAGCCATCGAGCCTTGCAGCGATGACAAAGAGGAACTCTCAATGAAAGCACCAATGTCAGTGTCAAAACCGGCGGATCTCGGGTAGGGGGTCCCGATCTGTGCGTCTTAGGCTGATGGTAACATGAAGCAAGGGACACAATGTTTACCCAGGTTTGGGCCCTCTCGATGGAGGTAAAACCCTACTTCCTGCTTGATTAATATTGAAGATATGGGTAGTACAAGAGTAGATCTACCACGATATCGTAGAGGCTAAACCCTAGAAGCTAGCTTATGATGGTATGATTGTAATTGTGATCAGCCTTCTAAGGACCAACCTCTCCGGTTTATATAGACACCGAAGAGGGCTAGGGTTTAGATGGAGTCGGTTACAAGGAAGGAAATACAATATTCGGATCGCCAAGCTTGCCTTCCACGCCAAGGAGAGTTCCATCCGGACAAGGGACGAAGTCTTGTGTCTTATATCTTCACGCTGCAATAGTCCGGAAGATGTATATAGTCCGGCTGTACGGATACCCCTAATCCAGGACTCCCTCACCCCAATTCCCAGAACATCGACAGTAGGCCCCGGGCACAAGGCGCGCTCGAACTTGGCTTCGAGGCGAAGCCAAGGGGCAAGGGCTAAGCGCCGCGGGCCCCAACCGCCTGCGGCCTCGGTCGACGTGTGGTGATTAATGAGACGTGGGCGTCTTCGCTTCTCCATGCTGCCTCGGCAACTGTCCAGGGCTGACAAAAAGGCTGGCGCCTGCCGCCAAGTCTTCATTACCTTCCCTTCGTCTTGCTCCAGATCCCCTTCTTCCTCTGCTCCGCGCGCCTCCAGATCCACCAACTTCTCCCTGAGCTTGCCTCCAATGACGACCAAGAAAGCGACGCCTGCTGCTCCTTCTGTGCGCCCGGCTCCCTCGTTCGAGCCGGCCCTTAGTGCGTCCACCATCACTAAGGAGAAGCATCTCACTGCCGCGCTGCTACCTCTTGAGCACTGCGTTGGATTTCCCCAAAGAGGAGAGGATGATGCAGCAAAGTAGCATAAGTATTTCCCTTAGTTTTTGAGAACTAAGGTATCAATCCAGTAGGAGGCCACGCACAAGTCCCTCGTACCTACACAAAACGATAGCTCCTCGCAACCAACGCGGTCAGGGGTTGTCAATCCCTTCACGGTCACTTATGAGAGTGAGATCTGATAGAGATGATAGATAATATTTTTGGTATTTTTGGTATATAGATGCAAAGTGAAAATTAAAAGGCAAAGTAAAAACAAAGCAAGCATTAAAGTGATGGAGATTGATATGATGAGAATAGACCCGGGGGCCATAGGTTTCACTAGTGGCTTCTCTCAAGAGCATAAGTATTCTACGGTAGGTGAACAAATTACTGTTGAGCAATTGACAGAATTGAGCATAGTTATGAGTATATCTAGGTATGATCATGTATATAGGCATCACGTCCGTGACAAGTAGACCGAAACGATTCTGCATCTACTACTATTACTCCACTCATCGACCGCTATCCAGCATTCATCTAGAGTATTAAGTTAAAAACAAAGTAACACCTTAAGCAAGATGACATGATGTAGAGGAATAAATTCATGCAATATGATAAATACCCCATCTTGTTATCCTCGATGGCAACAATGCAATACGTGCCTTGCAACCCTTTACATCCTTTGGGTAAGGACACCGCAAGATTGAACCCAAAGCTAAACACTTCTCCCATTGCAAGAACTACCAATCTAGTTGGCCAAACCAAACGGATAATTCGAAGAGACTTGCAAAGATAACTCAATCATACATAAAAGAATTCAGAGAAGATTCAAATATTATTCATAGATAAGCTGGATCATAAACCCACAATTCATCGGTCTCAACAAACACACCACAAAAAGAAGATTACATCGAATAGATCTCCACGAGAGAGGGGGAGAACATTGTATTGAGATCCAAAAAGAGAGAAGAAGCCATCTAGCTACTAGCTATGGACCCGAAGGTCTGAAGTAAACTACTCACACTTCATCGGAGGGGCTATGGTGATGATGTAGAAGCCCTCCGTGGTGGATGCCCCCTCGTGAACTCGGAACAGGCCCCAAGATGGGATCTCGTGGATCAGGAAGTTGCGGCGGTGGAATTAGGTTTTGGCTCCTCTTCGATTGTTTGGGTGCGAGGTATATATAGGAGGAAGGATGCGTCGGTGGAGCGACGGGGCCCACGAGGGGGGCGCCCTAGGGGCGCCCCCACCTCGTGACCGCCTCTTCGTTCCTTGAGTAGGGTCCAAGTCCCTGGATCACGTTCGGTGAGAAGATCACGTTTCCGAAGGTTTCATTCCATTTGGACTCCGTTTGATATTCTGTTTTTCGAAACACTGAAATAGGCAAAAAATAGCAATTCTGGGCTGGGCCTCCAGTTAATAGGTTAGTCCCAAAAATAATATAAAAGTGGAAAATAAAGCCCCCAAAATAGTAGATAAAGTAGTATGGAGCAATAAAAAATTATAGATACGTTGGAGACGTATCAGGCATCCCCAAGCTTAATTCCTGCTCGTCCTCGAGTAGGTAAATGATAAAAAGAGAATTTTTGATGCGAAGTGATACTTTGGCATAATTTCAATGTAAAACTTCTTACTTGTGGTATGAATATTCAGATCCGAAAGATTCAAGACAAAAGTTCATATTGACATAAAAATAATAATACTTCAAGCATACTAATCAAAGTAATCATGTCTTCTCAAAATAGCATGGCAAAAGAAAGTTCATCCCTACAAAATCATATAGTTAGGCTATGCTTCATTTTCATCACACAAAGATGTTCCCAACTTCTATACCCCCGATGACAAGCCAAGCAATTGTTTCATACTTAAATAATCTCAAACTTTTTCAACCTTCACGCAATACATGAGTGTGAGCCATGGATATAGCACTATGGGTGGAATAGAATATGATGATGGGGATTGTGTGGAGAAGACAAAAAAGAAGAAAGTCTCACATTGACGAGGATAATCAACGGCTATGGAGATGCCCATCAATTGATGTCAAAATGAGGAGTAGGGATTGCCATGCAACGGATGCACTAGAGCTATGAATGCTCAACAAAATAAAACTAGTGGGTGTGCATCCAACTTGCTTGCTCACGAAGACCTAGGGCATTTTGAGGAAGCCCATCGTAGGAATATACAAGCCAAGTTCTATAATGAAAAATTCCCACTAGTATAAAAGGACAACTTATGAGACTCACTATATGAAAAACATAGTGCTACTTTGAAGCACAATATATGAGACTCTCTACATGAAGAACAAGGTGCTACTTTTAAGCACAAAATATGAGACTCACTACATGAAGAACAAGGTGCTACTTTGAAGCACAAGTGTGGAAAAAGAGATAGTAACATTGCCCTTTTTATTTATTTTACCTTTTTTTTGGGCCTTCCTTTTTTTCTTTTTGGCCTTTCTCTTTTTTGGGCAATGCTCTAATAATGATGATCATCACACTTCTATTGATTACAACATAAGGATTACAACTCGAAACTAGAACAAGATATGACTCTATATGAATGCCTCCGGCGGTGTACTGGGATGGTGCAATGAATCAAGAGTGACATGTATGAAAAATAATGCATGGTGGCTTTGCCACAAATACGATGTCAACTACATGATCATGCAATGGCAATATGACAAAAGTAAAGTATGGCATGATGATGATGAACGGAACGGTGGAAAGTTGCATGGCAATATATCTTGGAATGGCTATGGAAATGCCATAATAGGTAGGTATGTGGCTGTTTTGAGGAAGATATAAGGAGGTTTATGTGTGATAGAGCGTATCATATCACGGGTTTGGATGCACCGTGAAGTTTGCACCAACTCTCAAGGTGAGAAAGGGCAATGCACGGCATCAAGAGGCTAGCAAAGGCGGAAAGGTAAAAGTGCGTATAATCCATGGACTAAACATTAGTCAAAAGAACTCATATACTTATTGCAAAAATTTAGAAGTCATCAAAAATCAAGTACTACGCGCATGCTCCTAGGGGGATAGATTGGTAGGAAAAGACCATCGCTCGTCCCCGACCGCCACTCATAAGGATGCACAAGCCAGGTACACTTCATGTTTCAAATTTGGTATACAACTTTAACCATACGTGCATGCTACGGGATTTGCTAACTTCAACACAAGCATTCTTTAAATTCATAATCACCCAACTAGCACGACTTTGATATTATCACCTCCATATCTCAAAACAATTATCAAGCATCAAACTTTTCTTAGTATTCAACGCACTCAAAAGAAAGTTTCAGATATCTCGAATACCAAGTATATTAATATTAAGCAAATTACATGCTATTAACGACTCTCAAAATAATCTAAGTGAAGCATGAGAGATCAATAGTTTTTTTTAAAACAAATCCACCACCGTGCTCTAAAAGATCTAAGTGAAGCACTAGAGCAAAAGTTATCAAGCTCAAAAGATATAAGTGAAGCACTATGAGCAAAACTATCAAGCTCAAAAGATATAAGTGAAGCACATAGAGTATTCTATCAAATTCCAATTTATGTATGGCTCTCTCAAAAGGTGTGTACAGCAAGGATGATTGTGGTAGACTAACAAGAAAAGACACAAATAATACAAGACGCTCCAAGCAAAACACATATCATGTTGGTGAATAAAAATATAGCTCCAAGTAAATTACCGATGAAAGTAGACGAAAGAGGGGATGCCTTCCGGGGCATCCCCAAGCTTTGACTTTTGGTGTCCTTGGATTATCTTGGGGATGCCATGGGCATCCCCACGCTTAGGCTCTTGCTACTCCTTGTTCCATAATCCATCAAAAGAATTTACCCAAAACTTGAAAACTTCACAACACAAAACTCAATAGAAATCTCGTGAGCTCCGTTAGAGAAAGAAAACAAAAGACTACTTTAAGGTACTGTAATGAACTCATTCTTTATTTATATTGGTGTTAGACCTACTGTATTCCAACTTCTCTATGGATAAGCAAACAACACACGAAAAACAGAATCTGTCAAAAACATAACAGTCTGTAGTAATCTGTAACTAACGCAAACTTCTGGAACTCAAAAAAAATCTACTAAAATTAGACGACCTAGAAAATTTGTTTATTGATCAGTAGCAATCGGAATCAGTATTTACCACGTTCTGGTGATTTTTAATAATTCGGGCACTGGGCGCAAAGTTTCTGGAAATTACAGCAAGATCAAATAACTATCATCCAAGAAGATCCCATAGGTCTAGCTTGGCACAAACACTAACTGAAACATAAAACCACATCTAAACAGAGGCTAGATGGATTATTTATTCCTAAACAGAAGCAAAAAGCAAAAAACTAAAAATAAAATTGGGTTGCCTCCCAACAAGCGCTATCGTTTAACGCCCCTAGCTAGGCATAAAAGCAAGGATAGATCTAGGTATTGTCATCTTTGGTAGGCAATCCATAAGTGGCTCTCATGATAGATTCATATGGTAATTTTATTTTCTTTCTAGGGAAGTGTTCCATGCCCTTCTTTAAGGGCATTCCATAAGTGGCTCTCCTGATAGATTCATATGGTAATTTTATTTTCTTTCTAGGGAAGTGTTCCATGCCCTTTTTAAGGGAAATTGGAATCTAATATTCGCTTCCTTCATATCAATAATTGCACCAATCGTTCTAAGGAAAGGTCTACCAAGAATAATAGGACATGAAGGATTGCAATCTATATCAAGAACGATAAAATCTACGGGCACATAATTCCTATTTGCAACAATAAGAACATCATTAATTCTTCCCATAGGCTTTTTAATAGTGGAATCCGCAAGATGCAAGTTTAGAGAGCAATCATCAAAGTCACGGAAATCTAGCAATTCACACAAAGTTTTGGGAATAGTAGAGACACTAGCACCCAAATCACACAAAGCATGAAACTCATAATCTTTGATTTTAATTTTAATAGTAGGTTCCCACTCATCATAGAGTTTTCTAGAGATAGAAACTTTCAACTCAAGTTTTTCTTCATAAGATTGCATCAAGGCATCAACAATGTGTTCGGTAAAGGCTTTATTTTGACTATAAGCATGAGGAGAATTTAGCACGGATTGCAACAAGGAAATACAATCATAATTAAATTCCTTGAGATCCAATATAGTGGATTTAGCAACATCTAGGTTTTTTTATTTATTTCAATCCCACATTTATCAATTTCATCATCAAGATCTAAAACTCCGAATTCTTAGAACGCCTTCTAGGTAAAGGAAGATTGTCGGTGTCAAAACCGGCGGATCTCGGGTAGGGGGTCCCGAACTGTGCGTCTAGGCGGATGGTAACAGGAGACAAGGGACACGATGTTTTTACCCAGGTTCGGGCCCTCTCGATGGAGGTAATACCCTACTCCTGCCTGATTAATATTGATGATATGGGTAGTACAAGAGTAGATCTACCACGAGATCGAGGAGGCTAAACCCTAGAAGCTAGCCTGTATGATTGTTGTTCGTCCTACAGACTAAAACCCTCCGGTTTATATAGACACCGGATAGGTTAGGGTTACACAGAGTCGGTTACAATGGTAGGAGATCTACATATCCGTATCGCCAAGCTTGCCTTCCACGCCAAGGAAAGTCCCATCCGGACACGGGACGAAGTCTTCAATCTTGTATCTTCATAGTCTTGGAGTCCGGCCGTGATGATAGTTCGGCTATCCGGACACCCCCTAATCCGGGACTCCCTCAGTAGCCCCTGAACCAGGCTTCAATGACGACGAGTCCGGCGCGCATATTGTCTTCGGCATTGCAAGGCGGGTTCCTCCTCCGAATACTTCATAGAAGGTTTTGAACACAAGGACAGTGTCCGGCTCTGCAAAACAAGTTCCACATACCACCGTAGAGAGAATAACTTTTGCACAGCTCTGCTGATGTATTCCGCGGCGTGACATCACACCACGGCCAGGCCTTTATATGAATCGTTTTTTTACTGTCCCACCTCAGCGCGTTTAGCGAGGCGGTTTCCTTGGCACGTCTTTATCAAAGCGTAGATCGCGCCCCCTTATTCCGGGATTCTCATCAAACACGGACGTAGTAACCCAACCGTGTTCGTTGGCACGCCTCTCTCTAAGGCGAGTCCTAATCGACCACGGGAGGGCTCTTGGTATTCAACCTCTATATAATGAGACCAAGGCCCTCTTCTTTTTTTTACACCATCCATCGAGTTCACCTCGCGCTTCGAGTTCTAACACCCAAAGCTTCAGATTTAGGCGCTTCGGACCTTCGACGATGTCCGGCTCCGACCAGCACGGCCGATGGATGTCTTCTTCCGTCACAGAAGAAGATGTGCTAAAGCTGCGAGACGCCAGTATCTAACCGGCGAGATTTCGTGATAGGCTGCCTGCTCCGGGCAGGTCATTCCCACTCCCGAGCCCGGCGAGAGCGTGGTGTTCATGTCTCACTTCCTTCGGGGTTTAGGCTTCCCGAAGGATCCCTTTGTGCGGGGGCTCATGTTTTATTATGGGTTGGATTTCCATGACTTGAATCCGGAGTCCATCCTCCATATCTCGTCATTCATTGTCGTATGTGAGGCCTTCATCCATATTACCCTCACTTTGGATTGTGGCTCAATACCTTCAAGGTGGAGCCAAAGATGATCGAGGGGCAACAAGCAGAGGCGGAGGGCGGTCATAAGCAAGTGTCTTGATGATCCGTGGCCCGAGGGCTCTTTTCAAGAGGAGCTTGGTTTGTGGCAACGGGAGTGGTTTTATATCACCGCCCTGGGGCACCAAATGGGTGGCGCTTCCGCCTTCCGCCAGTCCACCACAGCGGTGGCGCCATGGGTCAACAAGGGGCTCGACTGGGTGCCGTCCAAGGACGTTCCTTTGTTGCAGGGCCGTATTCGAGACCTCCAAGAAAGAGAGATCAATCTGGTTGCAGTGGCGTAGGTTATGTTGATTCGGCGCCTTCTGCCCTGCAAATGTCGCCCCCTCCGCCTGTTGGAATTTAATCCAGAGGGACCATGAGCTCTCCAACATTTTATGGGTACGACGCCCGTGGAGATGTATAAACTGTTCTTCGGATCACAAGAGAAGTGTCCGGACCTGACTGAGGACCAGGACTGAGCTGCAATCACCCAGATACTCAAGTAAGTAGTCCTGTACCCGGACGGGCTGTCCGTTCATTTATCGTAAACTTGCCCTTAAAGGAGCTGTTTCTTGAACAGGAGTGGATAGCGAAGGCAAAGTTGATAAGGTGTCCAGCTCCCCTCCCAGAGACCACGCCGGATCCCATGCTGACCAAGATGTTGAAGGCTGCGCCTTTTAAAGAAGGCGAAGGGGGGAGCAGGGAAGCAACTGCCTCCACGAAGGAGGCTTCTAAGGAAGGAGGGATCAAAAGTCCCACCCTCCAAGGAGAGAAGAGGACCGCTTCGGAAGAACCGGAGGTCAAGGCCTCAAAGAGGGGAAAGAAATCTTCGTCAGAGAGTCCGTCGCTGGGAAGTATCCCAGCCGCACTATTTCCCCAAGGGATCAGCCTCCAATGAGCCGTAAGTAAAAAGAAGGGTCTTGTAAATAAGGAACATCCTGCATTTATTTCTAAAGATAACCAAATTGTACCTTGTAGTTCGGACCTCAGCCCTTCTCAGCAGAGCTCGTCTTGGGGATCTTCTTAGGAGATGATGGAGAGCTAAAAGCCTCCACTGTCGCACCCTCATGTGAGGCGGACGACCGGAGGTGTCGTCATGAGGGTTCCCAAGTCCGTGGGGCGGAAGGTCGGCGCCAGTGGTGTGCGGTTGAGGAGTGAAGGATTTGCTCGGGCGGCGGTTATCTCAAGATCACCGTGCTCTCATGGGTACGGTGATTGAAAGGATTGCATCCGCAGAGAGCGGATTGCACGGGCCGTCTCAAGCTTATCGACGGGTTTGAGGTACGCAAAATGATGTACCTTCCGACGATTATGCATATAGAATGCGCCCTGTATAGATAGTAGCCCCTGAGACTCGGTATGTTGTCAAAATTGACAGCGTGCCGAGGATCATAATCTCAGTTATAACATATCACCGCTCCTCAATAGTTGGCGGGGCGTCCAGTGGCCAGCTGGACTGATGAATATGCCGGACTAAAGCGGCAACTTGACGAGGCGGATGCGGACATCGCGCTGGTCAATAAACGGTTTGACGAGTCACAAGGTATGCGACTTCTACGCGGACACCTGGTAAAGGAGCTTGACGCCCATGCCTTACTACTTGTATGCTTAATGCAGGTGGTGCCGCTGCTGTGGAGGAGCTGCGGGCGGAACTCGCCGAGCTAAAGAGCAAGCCGAATAGTAATGCGCCGCTTTAAGGGCGCCAAAGAGCTAAAAGTCGAACGGGCTGCTCATTGCGAAGTTAAAGAGGAAATGGCCGATATGGCCGAAAGTTGAAGAATACTACCGACCGCTGTGAGGTTCTTAAAAAGAACGTCAAAGCGGAGCAAGAGGGCTGAAAAAGGCCACCGCCGAATCCAAGGATGCCTGCTCCGCTTTGAGAGCTGCCAAGGAGGAGCTGAGTCGGGCCGGGCTATTGTGGCTGAAAACCGTTTACGCTCTGGAGGAAATATCTGGATCCAAGTATGCTCGTTGGACAAGTTGTGGAGTTCGGAGGATGCTTATTGGACTTAGCGGCGAGCGCTGCGGACGCGATTGAGCACTTCCGAGGCCAGAAGGGGCATAGAAGGGAAGAGCTATATTGGTCGCAATTCCATAGTCCAGAGCGTCCTCTTTCGTTGACCGATCGGTTGGCCGAATGGGCCGAGCTGAATCGATTATCCGGACTGGCCTCATGACGCCAGCCGCTGTGGTTGACCAACCGGACTATAATGCTTTATCACTTTCACTTAGCCATAGGAGTTCGAGGATGGGGCTACTATATAGCCCCTGGGGGCACCGCACACACCCAATTCAAGAGTGCGTATGTGCTGACGAAAAATGGTCCTTCGTTAATGCGGAGGAATTCTAAACATTCGGTGAGTCATCGAGTGGTTGACCAGTCTCTCGCTATATCATGACGATCGCGGCTTTTCTCGAGGCGCCGCCCGCCGAACCGGGCACAATCGCAGAGTTCTCCGGTGCCGCGTTAGCCGATAAAACGGAACGTAAGGCAGCAAAACACAGGAGCGGGCAAACCCAACATTTGACCAAAGACATGATTGAGCTGATGCATATAAGGCCTAACTCGAGACGCGAACACTCCCTAAGGTATTCGGTCTTTATAAAATGGGCAGAATAATGCCCTAAGCCCCAGTGTCCAGTGCACGCATAAAAATTCTGGTGCGCCAATGCCAAAACGCCAGCCTCCTCGTCGGTTATAGTAAGAAACCGGGGATGTATATCAACAAGAGACAGTAAAAAGGTTTACGCAGGTCTTAATCTGAAAAGAATCCTTGCAACGGGTCCCTACCGCACGCGTCTGCGCTGTGTCTCCGTTGCCGTATCCTGGACGGGTGTAGCACGTTGTTCATCTGTAAAAGAGAGGAACTTAGTTTAAAAGAAAAAAGATCATGCAAAAAATGTACTTTATATTAAATAAACAGAGCACGATTCGAAGAAGTGAATAAGATTGAGCTTTGTTGTCTCTTGTTGTACATGCGTGCAGCCCCTTGTACGGGGGTATGCCGCTAGTAGGCACCAGACTCGTCTAGCCGTGTTTGGGGTTCGAATTACCTATTCAGGTGCTTTGGTTGGCGGAGCCGGATTGGTGTGGGGCTGTTAAGGCAGCTCGCATTCTTCCGTGCTCGAGTAACATTTAATACTCCCTTTTAATGAGATGATGCCGCGTGGACCAGGCATTTTAAGTGTAAGAGATGCATAATGCGGTATTGCGTTAAAGCGGGCGAAAGCTTCGCGTCCCAATAGTGCTTGATGGCTACTTTTAAACGGGGCGACATGGAAGACTAACTTTTCGCGACGGAAGTTGTCGGATGAACCGAACACAATTTCTAGCAGTATGGAGCCCGTACAATGGGCATATGGGCATGGCGTTACTCCTTTAAAGGAGGTGTTGCTACGGCGAATTTTGGTTGGGTCTATCCCCATCCTGCGGATTGTGTCCTGATATATCAGGTTTATGTCACTGCCACCATCCATGAGGACTTGTGTAAATTGGAATCCGTCGATTATAGGATCCAATATCAAGGCAGTCCATCCTGCGTTCGGATACTTTCGGAGTAGTCCTAATGGTCAAAGGTGATTGGTTTTGACAACCGGTGTTGGTATTCCGCTAGGGTAGTATGCGGCGGCGCGCATCTTAATGGGCGCCGCCTCTTTTTTCCTGTTATCACGTGAAGTGAGTTTACTGTTTAACCTCTTGTGGGAAATTCTTTTGTTTTCCGGTGCTCGCTTGTGGGGTTCGTCATCATCCTCACTTGGTGTGTCGAGCCCCTTGTGTTCGGGCGTTGAGTCCGCCGGACTGTTTGAAGACCCAACAATCTCTGTGGGTATGGTTTGCGTGCTTCCAGAGTACTGGATTTGACATATCTTGTCCAAGATTTTGTTTAAGTTGGATAGCTCATCGCTATTGTCCTTAAGGGCAGTTTTTATTGTTCTCGCCGTGAGCTTTTGAATCCGGCGTTGATCGCCGCGCTCTTTGGACCATTCCCTTAATCCGCGCTGGTCCTTGTTGCGCTGTGGTTTCCCATTTCCATCCCTGACTTGGATGTACTTGGGTCGCTGGTGCTGCATCTTGCTAGCCAGCTATCCTCTCCCGCGCAAAAGCGGTCATGAGGCTTGTTAATGCGGCCATTGTTCTTGGCTTTTCTTGGCGAGGTGTCGGCGAGCCATTCGTCTCGGACGTTGTGTTTGAATCTGCTAAGGCTTGGCGTCGAGACGATCGACTATTTGGTTCTTTTAGGAAGGAACTTGTTCGAATTTCCGGCTTGACTCTCCGGGCTGTTGAGTTATGTGACTTAGATCGCTCGCATCCGGAGGGCGGACATAGGTCCCCGAAAATTTGCCCAAACACATCCTCGAGCTCTTCCGATTTCCAATGGTATTTTCGGGAGGCTTTTAAGCCAATGCCGAGCTGGCCCTTTGAGTTTGAGGGGCAAGTATTTAATGGCGTGGAGATCATCTCCTCTAGCCATGTGTATGTGGAGGATGTAATCCTCAATCCAGACTGTGGTCTGTTGTTCCATCGTATGCCTCTATGTTTACGGGTTTGAATCATTTGAAATTCATGATCCGGCACCTCATTGGTGAAACATAGGGGATGTGCGGCGCCCCTGTATTTGGGTGTGCCGTGATGTTCGGATATTTGGCGTGTTGCATTGCTTTGAAGAGCTTACTTTCTCGGCCCATAGATGGACCTAACCGGGCCATCCTTTTGATGTGAATCCTTATGCGGATTGCGTATTGGCTTGTGTGCGGCGCCATTTGCCGCTCTCTTTTTGCTGTGGGGTTGTCCGTCCGACCGGATGGCCTTCTTACTTTTTGATTGTGGGGGCTCTAAGGCCTCCTCATCAAATTCGTGCAGTAGCTTTCTCTTTGGGTAGCTCTTTGTTCGACGATTGTCGCCGTGTTTGTCTGCGGTGTTGAATACTTTGCTCCATCTGATTCTGAGTGCATCTTCCGCTGTTTTGAGCTTCCGCTTCTGCTTTTTCAGGTTACGCGCAGTGGCGACGAGCCTTTTGTGGAGTTTATTCTGCTCCAACAATTTGTCCGGCGTGAGATCGTCCGGACTGTTATCTTCGCTGGGGACGTGTTGTTTGTCTAGGTTGTCCTGTTCGGACGGTTGCTCGATAGCATGTTCGTCGTCCACCGGTTCACCCTGCTCTATGGCTGGGTCTTTGTTGAGGCGGGACTTGGTGCGGCGTTTACGTTGCCGTTTTGACTGCTTTTCGAGGGATTTATCCTTCGTAGCGTCCCGTTGTTCCTTGTTGTCGCTTCCTCTAGGTGTATCCACCATCTTTACATCATGGGATGAGGTGGTTGTCCAGCATCCTATAGGTGCTGGTTCATGGTTGTCTCCTACATCGTCGTCCATACCGTCGATGTCTTCGGAGTCGAAATCGAGCACGTCGTGTAAGCTTTCGGCGGTGGCTCTGAAGTGGGTGGTGGGTGGGCGTTGAATTTCTTCGTCGTCGCATCCCAACCTTCCCGACCGTAGTCCGCCAGGCTCTCGGATAAAGAGAGAGACTTTAGTGAATTCAGGATGTCGCCAAAGGGCGAGTCTTTGAAAGATGTCCATGCGATGAACTCCATGACCGGCGCCCCATCAGATTCGATTGGCAGGGGCGCGGAGGGTTCGGAGTTCGGAGAGGAGTCTGGCACCTGGGAGTCAAAGGACAGGGATTGTGTTCGGCTCGATCGTCGTAGAGATTTCAGCACCCGAGGTGGTGTCCAACCAACCATCCTCGATTGGCGAGATCGGCTCCGAATCAATGTTCGGAGCGGACACTAGTGCGGCCTCCAGGACACTTTTCGGCGGCAGAGTTAGATCATGCCCATCGAGACAGTGCGGCGCGCTTGGCTGTGGCTCGAATTCGTCGAAGATCAAGTCTCCGCGGATGTCGGCCGATAATTCAAGCTTCCAAATCTGACCTGATGGCGGGCGTAGCTTCGATCTGCTCCAGATGGCCTAGCGAATTGGCCCGTAGTGCAAAGCCGCCGAATCTGAAGAACTGTCCGGGAGAAAAGTCTCACCGGACGCGTCGTTCTTGATGATCGAAGGAGCCATCGGGCCTATAGGTGACGACAGAGGAACTCTCAATGAAAGCACCAATGTCGGTGTCAAAACCGCGGATCTCGGTAGGGGGTCCCGAGCTGTGCGTCTAGGCGGATGGTAACAGGAGACAAGGGACATGATGTTTTTACCCAGGTTCGGGCCCTCTCGATGGAGGTAATACCCTACTCCTGCTTGATTAATATTGATGATATGGGTAGTACAAGAGTAGATCTACCACGAGATCGAGGAGGCTAAACCCTAGAAGCTAGCCTATGGTATGATTGTTGTTCGTCCTACGGACTAAAACCCTCCGGTTTATATAGACACCGGATAGGTTAGGGTTACACAGAGTCGGTTACAATGGTAGGAGATCTACACATCCGTATCTCCAAGCTTGCCTTCCACGCGAAGGAAAGTCCCATCCGGACACGGGACGAAGTCTTCAATCTTGTATCTTCATAGTCTTGGAGTCCGGCCGTGATGATAGTTCGGCTATCCGGACACCCCCTAATCCGGGACTCCCTCAAAGATCATATTCAGTTTCATCAAGATTCATATTGCAAAACAAAGATTTAATGGGGGACACATCAATAACTTTTAGATCTTAATCTAGATTTTCATAGGAATTGGAAGAACACGCTTTAATAAAGGCATCTTTGGAAGCACGCATCCTAGCGGTTCTTTCTTTGCACTCATCAATGGAAATTCTCATAGCTTTGAGAGACTCATTGATATCATGCTTAGGAGGAATAGATCTAAGCTTTAAAGAATCAGTTTCAAGAGAAATTCTATCAACGTTCCTAGCCAAATCATCAACTTTAAGCAATTTCTCCTCAAGCAAAGCATTAAAATTCTTTTGTGAATTCATAAACTCTTTAACACTACTCTCAAATTCAGAGGGCATCTTATTAAAATTTCCATAAGAGTTGTTGTAGGAATTTCCATAATTATTAGAAGGATTACTAGGATAAGGCCTAGGATTAAAATTCCCTCTATACACATTGTTACCAAAATTATTCCTACCAACAAAATTCACATCCATAGATTCATTATTATTCTCAATCAAAGTAGACAAAGGCATATCATTAGGATCAGAAGAAATACTCTTAGTAGCAAATAATTTCATAAGTTCATCCATCTTTCCACTCAAAACATTGATTTGTTCTATCGCATGCACTTTTTTATTAGTAGATCTTTCAGTATGCCATTGAGAATAATTAACCATAATATTATCTAGGAGTTTATAGCATCTCCTAAAGTGATTCCCATAAAAGTGCCTCCCGCGGCCGAATCTAAAAGATTTCTAGAAGCAAAATTCAATCCGGCATAATTTTTTTGTATAATCATCCACAAGTTCAAACCATGAGTAGGACAATTACGTATCATTAATTTCATTCTCTCCCAAGCTTGTGCAACATGTTCATGATCAAGTTGCTTAAAATTCATAATATCGTTCCTAAGAGAAATAATCTTAGTGGGAGGAAAATACTTAGAGATAAAAGCATATTTGCACTTGTTCCAAGAATCAATACTATTTTTAGGCAAAGATGAAAACCACGCTTTAGCACGATCTCTAAGCGAAAAAGGAAATAGCTTCAATTTAACAACATCATTATCGACATCTTTTTTCTTTTGCATATCACATAAATCAACGAAGCTATTCAGATGAGTAGCGACATCTTCACTAGGAAGGCCGGCGAATTGATCTTTCATAACAAGATTCAACAAAGCAGTATTGATTTCACAAGATTCAGTATTGGCAAGAGGAGCAATCGGAGTGCTAAGGAAATCATTATTATTGGTATTGGTGAAGTCACACAATTTGGCAGCATCTTGAGCCATCGCAACAAACAAGCAATCCAACACACGAGCAAACAAGCGGACGAGGAAAAGGCAACGGAAAAAAGAGGAGGAGATTGGGAAAGAGAGGGCGAATAAAACGGCAAGGGTGAAGTGGGGGAGAGGAAAACGAGAGGCAAATGGCAAATACTGTAATGCGAGAGATAGGTATTGTGATGGGTACTTGGTATGTCTTGATTTGCTCTTGCGTGAGCCACCCCGGCAACGGCGCCAGAAATTCTTCTTGCTACCTCTTGAGCACTGCGTTGGATTTCCCCGAAGAGGAGAGGATGATGCAGCAAAGTAGCATAAGTATTTCCCTCAGTTTTTGAGAACCAAGGTATCAATCCAGTAGGAGGCCACGCACAAGTCCCTCGTACCTACACAAAACAATAGCTCCTCGCAACCAACGCGATTAGGGGTTGCCAATCCCTTCACGGTCACATACGAGAGTGAGATCTGATAGAGATGATAGATAATATTTTTGGTATTTTTGATATATAGATGCAAAGTGAAAAGTAAAAGGCAAAGTAAAAACAAAGCAATTATTAAAGTGATGGAGATTGATATGATGAGAATAGACCCGGGGGCCATAGGTTTCACTAGTGGCTTCTCTCAACAACATAAGTATTCTACGGTAGGTGAACAAATTACTGTTGAGCAATTGACAGAATTGAGCATAGTTATGAGTATATCTAGGTATGATCATGTATATAGGCATCACGTCCGTGACAAGTAGACCGAAACGATTCTGCATCTACTACTATTACTCCACTCATCGACCGCTATCCAGCATGCATCTAGAGTATTAAGTTAAAAACAGAGTAACACCTTAAGCAAGATGACATGATGTAGAGGAATAAATTCATGCAATATGATAAATACCCCATCTTGTTATCCTCGATGGCAACAATACAATACGTGCCTTGCAACCCTTTACATCCTTGGGTAAGGACACCGCAAGATTGAACCCAAAGCTAAACACTTCTCCCATTGCAAGAACTACCAATCTAGTTGGCCAAACCAAATGGATAATTCAAGAGACTTGCAAAGATAACTCAATCATACATAAAAGAATTCGAGAAGATTCAAATATTATTCATAGATAAGCTGGATCATAAACCCACAATTCATCGGTCTCAACAAACACACCATGAAAAGAAGATTACATCGAATAGATCTCCACGAGAGAGGGGAGAACATTGTATTGAGATCCAAAAGAGAGAAGAAGCCATCTAGCTACTAGCTATGGACCGAAGGTCTGAAGTAAACTACTCACACTTCATCGGAGGGCTACGGTGATGATGTAGAAGCCCTCCGTGGTGGATGCCCTCCCGTGAGCTCCGAACAGGCCCCAAGATGGGATCTCATGGATCTGAGGAAGTTGCGGCGGTGGAACTAGGTTTTGGTTCCTCTTCGATCGTTTGAAGTGCGTGAGGTATATATAGGAGGAAGGAGTACGTCGGTGGGCGGCTGGGGCCCACGAGGCAGGGGGCGCGCCCTAGGGGGTGGGGGAGCGCCCCCCACCCTCGTGACCGCCTCTTTCGTTCCTTGGAGTAGGGTCCAAGTCCCCTGGATCACGTTCGGTGAGAAGATCACGTTTCCGAAGGTTTCATTCCGTTTGGACTCCGTTTGATATTTTGTTTCTTTGAAACACTGAAATAGGCAAAAAACAACAATTCTGGGCTGGGCCTCCGGTTAATGGGTTAGTCCCAAAATTAATATAAAAGTGGAAAATAAAGCCCAATATAGTCCAAAACAGTAGATAAAGTAGCATGGAGCAATCAAAAATTATAGATACGTTGGAGACGTATCAGGCGCTCCCGCTGACGGCGGGCAGCGCCAACGATGGAGGGGAGACGGTGCTCCGCGTCGGTTCTGCTGATCCGGAAACCTTGTGGGAGAACTTCCACCCCTTGTTGCTGCACAACGTGTTCATTGGGCTTTCCCCCCCTTCTCAAGTTTCTTCTATGCCATCCTCAACTATTACGGGATACACGCCCTCCATCTTCATCCCAACTCCATCCGCCTCTTGTTGATCTTCGCCTTCTACTGCGAGGCGTTCGTGGGGGTGGTGCCCTCCGTTGCACTGTTCCGCCACTTCTTCTAGCTCCGGATAAGCAGCGACCAGTGCTCTGGGTGCACCTGCTTCAATGCTGCTAATGGCAGCAATGCGATCTCGAGGGCTGGGAAGAAGGTGGAAGACTTCCTGGACAAGTAGATCTTCATGGACGCCAAGCGCTCCCATGCTCGGCTGGAGCCGCCGACCGCGCTGTCGGTGAATGTGCTCACGAGAAGCTCGCTGATCCCCGGGCGGAGCAGCTGTTGGAGAGGATCACGGCGGACCTGAAGGCGGAGAAGCTGACGGGGGCCATGATCTTCAGGGAGTTCCTGACGCAGCACATGGCCCCGTTCCAGGCGCACTTGCGCCCTCTGTGGAGCCTTGGGGACGCGGAAGACAAACTCCGGCTGCACCCAGACAGTCTGTCCGATGAGGAGCTGAGCAAGGTCATGCGCACCTTGCTCGAGAAGGAGCTGGGCGCCCTCTCGGAGGCCTAGCTTCTGATGTACCGCCGCGACGACGAGGCGCAGGTCGTTGCTGCTATGCCCGTCTTCAACGAGCAGGGGCTCGTGCCGCTGCAGCCTTCCCAACACCCTAGCTCCCCAATGCCCCCCTAGGCCCAAATAATGGTGAGGTGTCATGTAGTCGACGTTCACATAACACCACTAGAGGAGAGACAACATACATCTCATCAAAATATCAAACGAATACCAAATTCACATGATTACTTATAACAAGACTCCTCCCATGCCCTCAGGAACAAACGTAACTACTCACAAAGCATATTAATAATCATAATCAGAGGAGTATTAGTTATCATTAAGGATCTGAACATATGATCTTCCACCGAATAAACCAACTAGCATTAACTACAAGGAGTAATCAACACTACTAGCAACCCACAAGTACCAATATGAGGTTTTGGGACCAAGATCGAATACAAGAGATGAACTAGGGTTTGAGAGGAGATAGTTCTGGTGAATATGTTGATGGAGATTGACCCCCTCCCGATGAGAGGATCGATGGTGATGACGATGGCGATGATTTCCCCCTCTCGGAGGGATGTTTCCCAGGCAGAACAGCTTCGCTGGAGCCCTAGATTGTTTCTGCCCAGGTTCCACCTCGAGACCGTGGCGCTTCGTCCCGAAAGCTTCTTCTTGTTTTTTTAGGGTAAAAGACACCATATAGCCAAAGATGGGCACCGGAGGCCTGCCAGGGGGCCCACAAGGTCGGGGGGCGCGCCCAAGGGGGTAGGCCGTGCCCTCCACCCTTGTGGCTGGCTGGTGGCCCCCCTCTAGTACTTTCTTCGCCCAATATTTTTATTTATTCCAAAAACGTGTTTCGTGAAGTTTCAGGACTTTTGGAATTGTGCAGAATAGGTCTCCGTCGGTGTCAAAACCGGCGGATCTCTGGTAGGGGGTCCCGAACTGTGCGTCTAGGCGGATGGTAACAGGAGACAAGGGACACGATGTTTTACCCAGGTTCGGGCCCTCTTGATGGAGGTAAAACCCTACGTCCTGCTTGATTAATATTGATGATGTGTGTTACAAGAGTAGATCTACCACGAGATCAAAGAGGCTAAACCCTAGAAGCTAGCCTATGGTATGATTGTTGTTCGCCCCATGGACTAAAACCCTCTCGATTTATATAGACACCGGATAGGTTAGGGTTACAGAGTCGGTTACAATGGTAGGAGATCTACATATCCGTATCGCCAAGCTTGCCTTCCACGCCAAGGAAAGTCCCATCCGGACACGGGACGAAGTCTTCAATCTTGTATCTTCATAGTCTTGGAGTCCGGCCGTGATGATAGTTCGGCTATCCGGACACCCCCTAATCTGGGACTCCCTCAGTAGCCCCTGAACCAGGCTTCAATGACGACGAGTCCGGCACGCATATTGTCTTCGGCATTGCAAGGCGGGTTCCTCCTCCGAATACTTCATAGAAGGTTTTGAACACAAGGACAGTGTCCGGCTCTGCAAAACAAGTTCTACATACCACCGTAGAGAGAATAACTTTTGCACAACTCTGCTGATGTATTCCGTGGCGTGACATCACACCACGGCCAGGCCTTTATATGAATCATTTTTTTACTGTCCCACCTCAGCGCGTTTAGCGAGGCGGTTTCTTTGGCACGTCTTTATCAAAGCGTAGATCGCGCCCCCTTATTCCGGGATTCTCATCAAATACGGACGTGGGTAACCCAACCGTGCCCGTTGGCACGCCTCCTCTACCGAAGGCCAGTCCTAATCGACCACGGGGAGGGCTCTTGGTATTCAACCTCTATATAATGAGACCAAGGCCCTCTTCTTTTTTACACCCTCCATCGAGTTCGCCTTGCGCTTCGAGTTCTAACACCCAAAGCTTCAGATTTAGGCGCTTCGGACCTTCGACGATGTCCGGCTCCGACCAGCACGACCGATGGATGTCTTCTTCCGTCACAGAAGAAGATGTGCTAAAGCTGCGAGACGCCAGGTATCTAACCGGCGAGATTTCGCATAGGCTGCCTGCTCGAGGCAGGTCATTCCCACTCCGAGCCCGGCGAGAGCGTGGTGTTCGTGTCTCACTTCCTTCGGGTTTAGGCTTCCGACGGATCCCTTTGTGCGGGGCTCATGTTTTATTATGGGTTGGATTTCCATGACTTGAATCTGAGTCCATCCTCCATATCTCGTCATTCATTGTCGTATGTGAGGCCTTCCTCCATATTACCCCTCACTTTGGATTGTGGCTCAAGACCTTCAAGGTGGAGCCAAAGATGATCGAGGGCAACAAGCAGAGTCGGAGGGTGGTCATAAGCAAGTGTGACGATGCTCCGTGGCCGAGGGCTCTTTTCAAGAGGAGCTTGGTTTGTGGCAACGGAGTGGTTTTATATCACCGCCCGGGGGCACCAAATGGGTGGCGCTTCCGCCTTCCGCTCAGTCCACCACAGCGGTGGCGTCATGGGTCAACAAGGGGCTCGACTGGGGCCGCCCAAGGGCGTTCCTTTGTTGCAGGGCCGATTCGAGACCTCCAAGAAAGAGAGATCAATCTGGTTGCGATGGCGCGAGGTTATGTTGATTCGGCGCCTTCGCCTGCAAGCGTCGCCCCCTCGGCCTGTGGGAATTCAATCCGGAGGACCACGAGCTCTCCAAAATTTTATGGGCACGACGCCCGTGGAGATGTATAAACTGTTCTTCGGATCACAAGAGAAGTGTCCGGACTTGACCGAGGACGCAGGACTAAGCTGCAATTGCCCAGATACTCAAGTAAGTAGTCCTGTAACCGGACAAGCTGTTCATTCATTTATTTCATATATATATATATGCCCTTTAAAGGAGTCGTTTCTTGAATAGGAGTGGATAGCCAAGGCAAAGTTGATAAGGTGTCCGGTTCCCCTCCTAGAGACCACGCCGGATCCCATGTTGACCAAGATGTTGAAGGTCGCGCATTTTGAAGAAGGCGAAGGGAGGACCGGGGGAGCAACTGCCTCTGTGAAGGAGGCTATCAAGGAAGGAGGGATTAAGAGTCCCACCTTCCGAGGAGAGAAGAGGACCGAGAAGATCCGGAGGTCAAGGCCTCAAAGAAAGGAAGGAATCTTGGCGAGAGAGTCCGGTGGGAAGTAACCCAGCCGCATTATTTCCCCAAGGGATCAGCCCTCGAGAGCCGTAAGTAGAAAGAAGGGGTCTTGTAAATAAGGAGCATCCCTGTATTTATTTATGAAGATAACCGAAATTGTACCTTGTAGTTCGGACCTCCGCCCTTCTCAGCAGAGCTCGTCTTCTCCGGAGATGATGGAGAGCGAAACGCCTCCACCTGTCGCACCCTCATGTGAAGCGGACGACCCGGAGGTGTCGTCGCGGAGGGTTCCCCCAAGTCCGGCGGGGGCGGAAGGTCCGGCGCCGAGTGGTGTGCGGTTGGAGGAGCTGAAGGATTTTCGGCGGCGGCGGCTATCTCCAAGATCACCGTGCTCTCATGGGTGCGGTGATTGAAAGGATTGCATCCGCAGAGAGCGGATTACTGAAGCCGTCGAAGCTTCTCGACGGGGTTTGAGGTACGCAAAAATAATGTACCTTCTGACATTTATGCATATAAAATGCGCCATGTATAGATAGTAGCCCCTGAGACTCGGTATGTTGTCAAAATTGACGAACGTGCCGAGGATGAAATTCTCAGTTTTAAAGTATCGCCGCTCCTAAACAGGTGGCGAGGCGTCCGGAGGCCAGCCGGACTGATGAATATGCCGAACTAAAGCGGCAGCTTGATCACTTTCAGCTCGGCCCATTCGGCCAACCGATCGGTCAACGGAAGAGGATGCTCCGGACTATGGAATTGCGACCAATATAGCTCTTCCCTTCTGTGCCCCTTCTGGCCTCGGAAGTGCTCAATCGCGTTATAGCGCTTCGCCGCTAAGTCGAGATAAGCATCCTCGAACTCCACAACTTGTCCAGCGAGCATACTTCGGATCCGTATATTTCCTCTGCGGCGAAAGCGGTTTCCAGCCGCAATAGCCCGGCCTTACTCAGCTCCTCCTTGGAAGCTCTCAAAGCGAGCAGGCATCCTTGGATTGGCGGTGGCCTTTTTCAGGCCCTCTTGCTCCGCTTGACGTTCTTTTTTAAGAACCTCGCAGCGGTCGGTAGTATTCTTCAACTTTCTGGCCATATCGGCCATTTCCTCTTTGCTTCGGCAGTGAGCAGCCCGTTCGGCTTTTAGCTCTTTGGCCGCCCTTAAAGCAGCCGCATTACTCTTTCTGGCTTGCTCGTTAGCTCGGGCGAGTTCCGCCCGCAGCTCCTCCATAGCAGCGGCACCACCTGCATTAAGCATACAAGTAGTAAGGCATGGGCGTCAAGCTCCCTTACCAGGTGTCCGCGTAGAAGTCGCATACCTTGTGACTCGTCAAACCGTTTATTGACCAGCGCGATGTCCGTTGAGAAGCTACAGGTAGAACTCGCCCGAGCGAAAGAGCAAGCCAGGAGTAGTAATGCGGTCGCTTTAAAGGCGGCCGAAGAGCTAGAAGCTGAACGGGCTGCTCACTGCCGAAGCAAAGAGGAGATGGCCGATATGGCCAAAAAGTTAAGGAATACAGAATACTACCGATCGCTGCGAGGTTCTTGAAAAAGAGCGTCAAGCGGAACAAGAGGGCCTAAAGAAGGCGCCGCCCGAATCCAAGAATGCCCAATCGGCTTTGAGAGCTGCCAAGGAGGAGCTAAGTCGAGCCAGGCAATTGCGGCCGGAAAACCGCTTCGCTATGGAGGAAATATACAGATCCAAAGTATGCTCGATTGATAAATTGTGGAGTTCAGAGGATGCTTATCTGGATTTGGCGGCGAGCGCTGTGGACGCGTTGAGCACTTCCGGGCCGAAGGGGCATGAAGGAAGAGCTATATTGGTCGCAATTCCATAGTCCGGAGCGCCCTCCGCCACGACCGATCGGTTGGCCGAATGGGCTGAGCTGAATCGATTGTCTGGATTCGCCATGAAGCATGTCTTGACTCACTTGTGGCCGGACGGACCCCAGCCGAAGAGCTATTTTGATTTAGTGCAGCAGTTTCTTGGAGCGGTTGCAGCGATCGGCGATGAAGCGATCGGCATGTATTGAGGGCGCGGATGGCTCTTGCCCGTGTCAAGACATCTTGGGCGAGATGAAGGCTCTGGCGTTGCATCCCAGGATTCGGACAGAGGCCGAGTACCTGTCGAGCACTACTTTGAAGAAGTCTTGCCGGGCGCTCGTTTAATAGAGACGCAGTGCTCGAAGGATATTATGTTTGAATGACATGTATGATTTGTGAAAATGATGTTTCAATGTAATATAAGTGCTTTTTATACTTGTGCGTGCAAGTAGTAAACTACTCCTCAGGCGGCCGTTTATGTATATGTGTATATAACACGAAAGATGGCAGTCCTTGGTTTCAGCCCCACGCACATAGTGCGGGGTGTTTGCAAAAAGCGCTTTTCACACTTAATCCAACGTCTTGGTCCTGTTAATGAGGTGATAGCGAGCAAACCGTGCAACCGGACTATAATACTTTATCACTTTCACTTAGCCATAGGAGTTCGAGGGTGGGGCTACTATATAGCCTGGGCGCCGCACTCTCCCGAATTCGAGTGCGTGTGTGCTGATCGAAAACCGTCCTTCGTTAATGCGGAGGAATTCTAAACATTCCCGTGAGTCATCGAGTGGTTGACCGGTCTCTCGCTATATCATGATGATCAGTTTTCGGCTTTCTCTCGAGGTGCTCGCCCGCCGAACCGGGCACAATCGCGATAGTTCTCCGGTGCCGCGTTAGCCGTGAAAGCGGGGCGTAAGGCAGCAAAACACAGGAGCCGGGCAACCCAACATTTGACCAAAGACATGATTGGAGCTGATGCATATAAGGCCTAATCTCGAGGCGCGAATACTCCCTAAGGTATTCGGTCTTTATGAAAATGGGCAAGATAATGCCCTAAGCCCCTTGTGTCCGTGCACGCATAAAAATTCTGGTGCGGCCAATGCCAAAGCACCAGCCTCCTCCTCAGTTATATTAAGGAACTGGGGGAATGTAAATCAACAAGAGACAGTGAAAAAAGGTTTATGCAGGGTCTTAATCTGAAAAGAATCCTTGCAACGGGTCCCTGCTGCACGTCTGCGCTTGTGTCTCCGTCGTGCCGTATCCTGGACGGGTGTAGCACGTTGTTCATCTGTAAAAGAGAGGAACTTAGTTTGAAAGAAAAAGGATCGTGCGAAAGATGTACTTAATATTAAATGAACAGAGTACGGTTCAAAGAATAAAATTGAGCTCTATTGTCTCTTGTTGCACATGCATGTAGCCCCTCGTATGGGGGTGTGCCGCTAGTAGGCGCCGGACTCGTCTAGCTGTGTCCGGGGTTTGAATGACCAATTACAGGTTCTTTGCCTAGTGGAGCCGGATAGCTGTGGAGCTGTCGATGCCGTCTCCCCTTCTTCCGTGCTCGAGTAACACTTAAGACTTCCTTTTAACGAGATGATGCCGCGTGGACCGGGCATTTTAAGTGTTAGAGATGCATAATGCGGTATTGCGTTAAAGCGGGCGAAAGCTTCGCGTCCCAATAGTGCTTGATGGCTACTTTTAAGCGGGCGACATGGAAGAGTAGCCTTCGCGACGGAAGTTGTCGGATGAACCAAACACAACTTCTAGCAGTATGGAGCCCGTGCAGAGGCGTATGGGCGGGCGATACTCCTTTAAAGGAGGTGTTGCTACGGCTAATTTTGGTTGGGTTTATCCCCATCCTGCGGATTGTGTCGATATATCAGGTTTATGTCATCTGCCGCCATCCATGAGGACATGTGTAAATTGGAATCCGTCGATTATAGGATCCAATATCAAGGCAGTCCATCCTGCGTTCCGGATATTTTCGGAATAGTCCTAATGGTCGAAGGTGATTGGTTTTGACAACCAATGTGCGGCGCGCCTTTTAGTGGGCGCCGCTGCTTTTTCCTTTGATCACGTGAAGTGAGTTTCTTTGTTTAACCTTTGTGGGAAATTCTTTTGTTTTCCGGGGCTCTGCTTGTGGTGCTCGTCATCATTTTCCCTTGGTGTGTCGAGCCCCTTGTGTTCGGCGTTAAGTCGGCCGGACTGCTTGAAGACCCAACAATCTCCGTGGGTATGGTTTGCAGGCTTCCCGGAGGTACCATGTATTTGACAGTCTGTCCGTAATCTTGTTTAGGTTGGATAGCTCGTCCTTTGTTATCCTTTAGGGCAGTGTTTTGTTGTTTGGCCGAGAGCTTTTGAATCCGGCATTGACCGCCATACTATTTGGGCCATTTTCTTTATTCGGTGCTGATCTTTTCTGCGTTGTGATTTCCATTTCCATCCTGGTTTGGATGTACTCGTCGGTGGTATCGCATCTAGCCAGCCAGCTGTCCTCTCCAGCAAAGCGGGTCATGAGGCTTCTTAATGCGGCCATTGTTCTTGGCTTTTCTTGGCGAGGTGTCAAGCGAGCCATTCGTCTCGGACGTTGTGTTTGAAAGCTGCTAAGGCTTGGCGTCCGGACAATCGACTATTTGGTTCTTTTAGTAAGGAACCTGTTCTGAATTTCGGGCTGACTCTCGGGCTGTTGGGTTATGTGACTTAGATAAATACGCATCCGGAGGGCGGACATAAGTCCCCGAAAATTTGCCCGGAATGCGTTGTCGAGCTCTCCCCAGCTTCCAATGGTATTTTCGTGGAGGCTTTTAAGCCAATGCCGAGCTGGCCCTTTGAGTTTAAGGGGTAAGTATTTTATGGCGTGGAGATCGTCTCCTCTAGCCATGTGTATGTGGAGGATGTAATCCTCGATCCGCACTCGTGGTCTGTTGTTCCGTCGTATGCCTCTATGTTTACGGGTTTGAATCCCGCTGGAAATTCATGATCCAGCACCTCATCGGTGAAACATAGGGGGTGTGCGGCACCCCTGTATTTGGGTGTGCCGTGATCTTTGGAATTTTGGGGTATTGCATTGCTTTGACGAGCCTGCTTTCTTGGCCCATAGATGGACCTAACTGGGCCATCCTCTTGATGTGAATCCTTATGCGGATCGCATATTGGTTTGTGTGCGGCGCCATTCGCCGCTCTCTTTTTGCCGTGAGGTCGTCCATCCGACCGGGTGGCCTTCTTGCTTTTTAATTGTGGGGGCTCTAAGGCCTCCTCGTCGAATTCGGGCAGTAGCTTTCTTTTCGGGTAGCTCTTTGTTCGGCGACTGTCACCGTACTTATCTGGGGTGCTGAATACTTTGCTCCATCTGATCCTGAGTGCATCTTCCGCTGTTTTCATCTTCCGCTTCTGCTTTTTCAGTCTACGCGCAGTGGCGACGAGCCTTTTCTGGAGTTTATTTTGCTCCAATGGTTTGTCCGGCGTGAGGTCGTCCGGACTGTTGTCTTCGCCGGGGACAGATTGTTTATCCAAGTTGTCTTGTTCGGACGATTGCTCGATAGCTTGTTCGTTGTCCACCGGTTCGCCCTGCTCTATGGCTGGGTCTTTGTTGAGGCGGGACTTTGTTTGGCGTTTTCGTTGCCATTTTGACTGTTTTCGAGGGATTTATCCTTCGTAGCGTCCCGTTGCTCCTCGTCTTCATTTGCTTTAGGTGTATCCACCATGTATACATCATGGGGTGAGGTTGTCCAGCATCCTATAGGTGCTGGTTCATTGTTGTCTCCTACATCGTCGTCCATACCGTCGATGTCTTCGGAGTCGAAATCGAGCACGTCGTGTAAGCTTTCGACAGTGGCTATGAAGTGGGTGGTGGGTGGGCTTTGAATTTCTTCGTTGTCCGCATCCCAACCGTCCTGACCGCAGTCCGGCCAGGGCTCTCCGGATAAAGAGAGAGATTTTAGTGAATTCAGGACGTCGCCAAAGGGTGAGTGCTGAAAGATGTCCGCGGCCGTGAAATCCATAACGGGCGCCCAATCGAATTCGATTAGCAGGGCGCGGAGGGTTGAGTCCGGAGAGGAGTCCGACACCACGAGTCGAGGTCTTCGCAGCGACAGGGATAGAGTTCGCTCGATCGCCGAGAGATTAAAGCCCCGGGCGGTGTCCAACCACTCGTCCCGATCGGGAGTCCGCCCGGATTAAGGGTCGGAGCGGATTTCGTGCGGCCTCGTGGCCTTGCTCGGCTGCAGAGCTAGATCATGCCCATCGAGACAGTGCGGCGCGCTTGGCTGTGGCTCGAGTCCGTCGAAGATCAAGTCTCCGCGGATATCGGCCGTATAGTTTAAACTTCCGAATCTGACCTGACGGCCAGGGGCGTAGCTTTCGATCTGCTCCAGATGGCCAAGCGGATTGGCCCGTAGTGAAAAGCCGCCGAACACGAAGATCTGTCCGGGGAGAAAAGTCTCACCCTGGACCACGTCGTTGTGGATGATCGAAGGAGCCATCGGGCCTATCGGTGACGACACAGAGGAACTCTCAATGAAAGCACCAATGTCGGTGTCAAAACCGGCGGATCTCGGTAGGGGGTCCCGAATCGTGCGTCTAGGCGGATGGTAACAGGAGACAAGGGACACGATGTTTTACCCAGGTTCGGGCCCTCTTGATGGAGGTAAAACCCACGCCCCTGCTTGATTAATATTGATGATGTGTATTACAAGAGTAGATCTACCACGAGATCAACGAGGCTAAACCCTAGAAGCTAGCCTATGGTATGATTGTTGTTAGCCCCACGGACTAAAACCCTCCGGTTTATATAGACACCGGATAGGGTTAGGGTTACACAGAGTCCGTTACAATGGTAGGAGATCTACATATCCGTATCGCCAAGCTTGCCTTCCATGCCAAGGAAAGTCCCATCCGGACACGGGACGAAGTCTTCAATCTTGTATCTTCATAGTCTTGGAGTCCGGCCGATGATGATAGTTCGGCTATCCGGACACCCCCTAGTCCGGAACTCCCTCAGTCTCTAATATTTGCTCCTTTTCCAGCCCAGAATTCCAGCTGCCAGCATTCTCCCTCTTCATGTAAACCTTATAAAATAAGAGAGAATAGGCATAAGTATTGTGATATAATGTGTAATAACAGCCCATAATGCAATAAATATCAATATAAAAGCATGATGCAAAATGGACGTATCAACTCCCCCAAGCTTAGACCTCGCTTGTCCTCAAGCGAAAGCCAATATCGATAAATATGTCCACATATTTAGAGATAGAGGTGTCGATACAAATAAAATACGGACATAAGGGCATCATGATCATCTTTAGAACAACAACATATAATGCCATATAATTTCCGATGCTAAAGTAACAATTCGTTCACAAGTTAAAGTATGAATCAGAAACTTCATTGTAAACTAACAAACTATGATCTCAGTCATTGAAGCAATTGCAATTTATCCTAACATCGGAGAGAGTCAATTAAAGAACTTTTCAGCAAGTCCACATACTCAACTATCATATAATGTTTCACAATTGCTAACACTCACGCTATACTTATGGGTACAAAGCTTCAATTGGACACAGAGAAAGATAGGGGCTTATAGATTTGCTTCCCAACCTTTTACCTCAAGGATAATGCCAACAATAATACTTTATGAGAACCTACATCCGAGTGGATATATATATCCGGATCTCTCCAACACATAGAGCTTGCCAAAGGAAAAAATATAAAATGGAAAGGTGATGATCACCTTGACTCTTATATAAAGGTAGAAGATCAAAAATAAAAGGTAGGCCCTTCGCAGAGGGAAGCAGAGGTTATCATGCGCTTTTATGGTTGGATGTACAAAATCTTAGTGCAATGGAATGTCACTTTATATTGCCGCTTGTGATAAGGACCTTTATTATGCAGTCCGTCACTTTTATTTCTTCCATATCACAAGTTCGTATAAAGCTTATTTTCTTCACACTAATAAATCATACATATTTAGAGAGAAATTTTTTTATTGCTTGCACCGATGACAACTTACTTGAAGGATCTTACTCAACCCATAGGTAGGTATGGTGGACTCTCATGGCAAAACTGGGTTTAGGGATGTTTGGAAGCACAAGTAGTATCTCTACTTGGTGCAAAGAATTTGGCTAGCATGAGAGGGAAAGGCAAGCTCAACATGTTGGATGATCCATGACAATATAACTTCTGTTCGGATATAAGAAAACATAACTCATTATGTTGTCTTCCTTGTCCAACATCAACCTTTTAGCATGTCATATTTTAATGAGTGCCCACAATTACAAAAGATGTCCAAGATAGTATATTTATATGTGAAGACTCTCTTTCTTTATCACTTCCTATTAATTGCAACAATGACCAAACTATGTTTGTCAACTCTCAACAACTTTTATTCATCATAATCTTTATATGTGAAGTCATTACTCTCCATAAGATCAATATATGATCCTTTTTATTTATTTCTTTTCATTTAATTCCCTGAAGATCATAGCAAGAATGCAAAGCCCTCAACTCAAACTACTCTTTACTATATATCTCATGGACTCGATTACATAGATAGAGATAGAAGCAAAACTCAAAGCTAGATCATACTAAAACTTTATTCTACTAAATCAAGATATAACCAACAGGACCGAACTAAGAAAAGTGATAAAGATAAAGCTGTGATGGTGATACAATACCGGGGCACTCCCCCAAGCTTGGCAGTTGCCAAGGGGAGTGCCCATACCCATGTAATTAGATCTCTTTCTTCGGAGGTGGTGATGAAGGAGTTGTTGATGAATTAGGCTTGTCATCCATCTTCCAAGGCATAGATTCACCATCATAGAAAGATGAACGAGTCTCTGGGATCCTCAAATCTGCAGCCAAACTCATCCTCTTAAATCTGTATTCATACTCACAGTTTTGGTTTTGTAGGTCATAGATCTGGGCTTGGACATGATCGATTTTCTCATGAAGCTCGAAGATGGCCTCCTCAATGCTCTTGGCATCCAGCTTGTGATTGTTGGTGAACTCCACGATCATCATCTGATTGGCGTTGAGTCCACGCTCCGCCATCCCTTGGCACTTGAAAACTTGCTGCTCCATTGCTTTGAGTCTTGTCTCCATGCTTCCGGTCTTCTTAGGCCCCTCAACATCGCGGATTGCAGCACCCCCTCACGTATCTCAATGGCTTGAGGGTGTCACAACACCTCCGCAAGGTAGGGGTTGATGACCTTCTCAAAAACTTGTCCTTGGGGGCACTTGGAGACGTCATGGTGATCTACAACTGTTAGAAAAACAACTCGAAACAAGAACATGAGATATTTGTGTGGTACGGTGGTCAAAACCTTCGGGAGATTATATAATGAATTTTTACCGGCCATAAGAAGTATTCTACAAGAAAACAGAGTCCGGAGGGCACACGAGGTGGCCACAAGGTCGGGGGCGCGCCCAGGGGGTAGGGCGCGCCCTCCACCCTTGTGGTGGCCTAATGTCTCTTTCGGACTACTGTTAATTTTCCTAATTTTTTAAATATTCCAAAACGGAGAAAATTTATCACTGGAAACATTTTGGAGCCGGTTTACTTACCGTACCACATACCTATTCCTTTTCGGAGTCTGAAACATTTTGGAAAGTGTCCCTTATGTACTCCTCCGGGGTTACGGTATCAATTATATTGGTCTCAACGTTTATGGGAGTACCTGAGATATAATGTTTGAGTCTTTGACCGTTTACCACCTTCGGATTTTTGCCTTCGGCATTGTTAATTTTTATGGCACCGGAACGATAGACCTCCTCAATGATGTACATGCCTTCCCATTTAGAGAGAAGCTTTCCTGCCAAAAATCTTAAATGGGAGTTGTATAGCAAAACATGATAACCTACATTAAACTCATGCTTTTGTATCCTTTTATCATGCCATCTTTTAAGCTTTTCTTTAAACAACTTGGCATTCTCATAGGCTTGGGTTCTCCATTCATCAAGTGAGCTAATGTCAAATAACCTCTTCTCAACGGCAAGTTTGAAATCATAATTGAGATCTTTAATAGCCCAATATGCCTTATGTTCTAGTTCAAGAGGTAAGTGACATGCTTTTCCATAAACCATTTTATACGGAGACATACCTATAGGATTCTTATAAGCAGTTCTATAAGCTCACAAAGCATCATCAAGTTTCTTAGACAAATTCTTTCTAGAACTGTTAACAGTCTTTTGCAAAATTAATTTAATTTCCCTATTGCACAGTTCTACTTGACCACTAGACTGAGGATGATAAGGAGATGCAATTCTATGGTTAACATCATACTTAGCAAGCATTTTACTGAAAGCACCATGAATAAAATGTGAACCACCATCAGTCATTAAATATCTAGGGACTCCAAACCTCGGAAAAATAACTTCTTTAAGCATCTTAATAGAAGTGTTATGATCAGCACTACTAGTTGGAATAGCTTCTACCCACTTAGTAATGTAATCAACAACAACTAAAATATGTGTATACCCATTAGAGGAAGGAAAATGTCCCATATAATCAAAGCCCCAGACGTCAAACGGTTCAATAACAAGTGAATAGTTCATAGGCATTTCCTGACGTCTACTAATATTACCAATTCTTTGACATTGATCACAAGACAAGACAAACTTACGAGCATCTTTAAAGAGAGTGGGCCAATAGAAACCGGATTTCAATACCTTATGTGCAGTTTTATCTCCAGCATTGTGTCCTCTATAAGACTCGGAGTGGCACTTGCGTAGGATCTGTTCCTGTTCATGCTCAGGTACACAATGTCTAATAACACCATCTACTCCTTCTTTATAAAGGTGTGGGTCATCCCAAAAGTAATGTCTTAAATCATAGAAAAACTTTTTCTTTTGCTGGTATGTGAAACTAGGTGGTATAAATTTAGCAACAATATAATTAGCATAATCAGCATACCATGGAGTATTATGAGAGGCATTTATGACATTTAATTGTTCATGAGGAAAGCTGTCGTCAATAGGCAGTGGGTCATCAAGAACATTCTCTAACCTAGACAAGTTGTCTGCAACGGGGTTCTCATCTCCCTTTCTATCAACAATATGCAAATCAAATTCTTGTAGCAAGAGAACCCATCTAATAAGTATAGGTTTAGCATCTTTATTTTCCATAAGGTATTTAATAGCAGCATGATTAGTGTGAATAGTTACTTTGGAATCAACAATATAAGGTCTAAACTTATCACATGCAAATACAACTGCTAAAAATTCTTTTTCAGTGATAGCATAATTTCTCTAGGCACTGTCTAGAGTTTTAATAGCATATTGAATAACATTTAATTTCTTATCAACTCTTTGTCCTAGAACAACACCAACAACATAATCACTAGCATCACACATAATTTAAAAGGGTAAATTCCAATCAGGTGGCTGAACAATAGGTGTAGAAATCAAGGCTTTCTTAAGTATTTCAAATGCTTCTACACAATCATCATAAAAAACAAAAGGAACATCTTTTTGCAAGAGATTAGTGAGAGGCCTAGAAATTCTAGAGAAATCTTTAATAAACCTCCTGTAGAAACTAGCATGACCAAGGAAACTTCTTATACCTTTGATATCTTTAGGACACGACATCTTTTCAATAGCATCTACTTTAGCTTTATCAACTTCAATACCTCTTTCAGAAATTTTATGCCCCAAGACAATACCTTCATTAACCATAAGGTGGCACTTCTCCCAATTCGAGACAAGATTAGTTTCTTCACATCTGTGCAATACTCGGTCAAGGTTGCTTAAGCAATCATCAAAAGAAGATCCGTAAATGGAGAAATCATTAAAACCTTAACAATCTTTTCACAAAAATCAGAGAATATAGCAGCCATACATCTTTGAAAGGTAGCAGGTGCATTACATAAACCAAAAGGCATACGTCTATAAGCAAAGGTACCGAAAGGGCAAGTAAAAGTGGTTTTCTCTTGATCATCTTTTGGCACAGGTATTTGAGAGAAACCAGAATAACCATCTAGAAAGCTAAAATGTGTATGTTTGGATAATATTTCTAGCATTTGATCAATAAAAGGTAGAGGGTAATGATCTTTTCTAGTAGCTTTATTTAATTTGCGGAAATCAATTACCATTCTATAACCTGTAACAATTCTTGAGGAATCAATTCATTCTTATCATTAGGAACAACAGTAATACCTCCCTTCTTAGGGACATAATGAACATGCCTTACCCATTGACTATCAGCTATAGGATAAATTATACCTGCCTCCAGAAGCTTTAGTATTTCATTTCTTACCACTACTTTCATCTTAGGATTTAATCGTCGTAGATGATCAACAACCGATTTAGCATCTTTCTCCAATTTAATTTTGTGCTGACATAAAGTGGGTCTAATGCCCTTAAGATCATCAAGTGTATATCCAATAGCGACACGGTGCTTCTTCAGAGTTTTCAATAATTTATTTTCTTCATGCTCTGAAAGGTTATCACTAATAATAACATGATATATCTTCTTTTCATCAAGATAAGCATATTTCAGAGTATCGGGTAATTGTTTAAGCTCAAACACGGGATCACCCTTAGGTGGAGGAGGATCTCCAAGGATTTCAACAGGAAAATTGTGTTTCAAAATAGGTCCTTGATTAAAGAATACCTCATCTATTTCCCTTCTTTCATTCATAAACATATCATTTTCATGGTCCAGCAAATATTGTTCTAAAGGATCATTAGGAGGCACGACAATAGAAGCAAGACCAATAATTTCTTCCTTACTAGACAATTCTTTATCATGAGGTTATCTATGAAATTTAGAGAAATTAAAATGATAAGACATATCCTGAAACCAACAGTAACAATATCTTTCTCGCAATCTATCTTAGCATTAATAGTATTCTAGAAAGGTCTACCAAATATAATGGGACAAAAATTATCTTGTGGGGAAGCAAGAACAAGAAAAATTAGTAGGATATTTTATCTTCCCACACAAGACTTCAACATCTCTAACAATCCCAATTGGTGATATAGTATCTCTATTAGCAAGCTTAATAGTAACATCAATATCTTCTATCTTAGCATGTGCAATATCATTCATATTTTCTTTATATAAGGTATAAGGAATTGCACTCACACTAGCACCCACATCACATAAGCCATGATAACAATGATCTCCTATTTTAATAGAAACAACAGGCATGCCAACAACAGGTCTATGTTTATCTTTAGTATCAGTTTTAGCAATTCTAGCAGCTTCATCACAGAAATAAATAACATGCCCATCAATATTATCAACCAAGAGATCTTTAACCATAGCAATACTAGGTTCAACTTTAATTTGCTCAGAGGGTGTATGTGTTTTAGTATTACTTTTAAGAACCACAATTGAAGATTTAGCATGATCCTTTATCCTAATAGGGAAAGGTGGTTTCTCAATGTAAGCAGTAGGAATAATAGGATCAACATTATAAATAGGGACAATTCCATTTTTACCCCTAGTTGGTTCCTACCCACGGGTTTTGCCCTTACTTTTCGAGCTTGCTCAGTTTTGCCCTTACTTTTTCCGTCCAGGTCCCTCAAATGCCCTTTGACCGTTTGACCAAAACTTTGAAAATTCATAACTAATTCATATGAACTCAGAAAAATGCAAATAAGATATCAAAATGTTCAGATAAACATTACCTTTATGTGCATATCATTTTCTTTTAGGATAAAAGCACCATTTAAACTACCTGAGGTAATTAATGTTATTAACATTATTAAAAATAAAAAGGTATAAACAATATTTTTTTCATGAATAAAAATTACATGCAAATGTATGTGATGTTTTCTGAACATCCAGATATCTTATTTGCATTTTTTGAGTTCGTATCATCTTGTTAAGAATGTTCTAACGACTTTGATCATTATTTGGAAACTTCATAACAAGTTGATATGAACTCAGAAAAATGCAAATAAGATATCAGGATGTTCAGAAAACATCACCTACATTTGCATGTAATTTTTATTCATGAATAAAATATTGTTTATACCTTTTTATTTTTAATAATGTTAATAACATTAATTACCTAAGGTAGTTTAAAGGGTTCTTTTGTCCTGAATGCAAATGATATGCACATAAAGGTAATGTTTATCTGAACATTTTGATATCTTATTTGCATTTTTCTGAGTTCATATGAATTAGTTATGAATTTTCAAAGTTTTGGTCAAACGGTGAAAGGGAATTCGAGGGGCCTGGACGGAAAAAGTAAGGGCAAAACTGAGCAAGCTCGAAAAGTAAGGGCAAAACCCGTGGGTAGGAACCAACTAGGGGTAAAAATGCAATTGTCCCTTATAAATAATAGTTTCTTCTTCAACTTTAATGGGTTCGTCTACTTTAACTTCAATGGGAGGATGATATTTAAACCACTTCTCCTTAGGGATATCAACATGAGTAGCAAAAGATTCACAAAAAGAAGGTACTATCTCAGAGTCAAGTCCATATTTAGTGCTAAAATCATGAAAAGCATCGGAATCCATAAAAGACTTAACACAATCGAACTTAAGGTTTATACCTGACTCTTTACCTTCATCGAGATCCCAATCTTCAGGGTTGCGTTTAATTCTTTCTAATAAATCCCATTTGAATTCAATATCCTTCTTCATATAGGAACCGGTACAAGAAGTATCGAGCATGGATCGACCATTATGAGAAAGCCGAGCATAAAAATTTAGAATAATAATTTCTCTTGAGAGCTCATGATTGGGGCATGAATGTAACATTGACTTAAGCCTCCCCCAAGCTTGAGCGATACTTGCTCCTTCACGAGGCCAAAATATATATATATAATTCCGATCACGATGAACCAAATGCATAGGATAAAACTTCTGATGAAATTCCAATTTCAATCGGCTGTAGTTCCATGATCCAATATCATCAAATAGCCTATACCATGTCAATGCCTTTCCCTTCAAAGATAAAGGGAATACTTCCTTATTGACAACATCCTCAGGCACATCTGCAAGCTTAAATAATCCACAAACTTCATCCACATAGATTAGGTGCATATCGGGATGTAATGTTCCATCTCCTGCATAAGGATTAGCTAGCAGTTTCTCTATCATACCTGAAGGAATTTCATAATAAATATTTTCAGTAGGTGCAGTAGGTTGAGGAGAAACTCTTTGTTCTTCCCATTGAGGTGAATATACCCCGAACAAGCCCCTCAAAGGATTATTTTCCATAGTAACAAGTGACAGTAAATTTCAGCACACTATATAAATGTTTCCTTATCAATTTCCACTTACCAAAGGCGCTTCACTCCCCGGCAACAGCGCCAGAAAAGAGTCTTGATGACCCACAAGTATAGGGGATTTATCGTAGTCCTTTTGATAAGTAAGAGTGTCGAACCCAATGAGGAGCAGAAGGACATGACAAGCGGTTTTCACCAAGGTATTCTCTGCAAGTACTGAAATTATCGGTAATAGATATTTTGTGATAAGATAAATCGTAACGGGTAGCAAGTAAATAAAGTAACTAAGGTGCAGCAAGGTGGCCCAATCCTTTTTGTAGAAAAGGACAAGCTTGGACGAACTCTTATATAAAGCAAAGCGCTCCTGAGGACACATGGGAATTGTTGTCAAGTTAGTTTTCATCATGCTCATATGATTCGCGTTCGTTACTTTGATAATTTGATATGTGTGGACCGGTGCTTGGGTGCTGCCCTTCCTTGGACAAGCCTCCCACTTATGATTAACCCCTCTCGCAAGCATCCGCAACTACAAAAGAAGTATTAAGGTAAACCTAACCATAGCATGAAACATATGGATCCAAATCAGCCCCTTACGAAGCAACACATAAACTAGGGTTTAATCTTCTGTCACTCTAGCAACCCATCATCTACTTATTACTTTCCAATGCCTTCCCCTAGGCCCAAATAATGGTGAGGTGTCATGTAATCGACGTTCACATAACACCACTAGAGGAGAGACAACATACATCTCATCAAAATATCGAACGAATACCAAATTCACATGATTACTTATAACAAGACTTCTCTCATGTCCTCAGGAACAAACGTAACTACTCACAAAGCATATTAATAATCATAATCGGAGGAGTATTAATTATCATTAAGGATCTGAACATATGATCTTCCACCGAATAAACCAACTAGCATCAACTACAAGGAGTAATCAACACTACTAGCAATCATAGGTACCAATCTGAGGTTTTGGGACCAAGATCGAATACAAGAGATGAACTAGGGTTTGAGAGGAGATGGTTCTGGTGAATATGTTGATGGAGATTGACCCCCTCTCGATAAGAGGATCGATGGTGACGACGATGACGATGGTTTCCCCCTCTCGGAGGGATGTTTCTCCAGCAGAACAGCTCCGGCGGAGCCCTAGATTGGTTCTGCCTAGGTTCCGCCTCGAGATGGCGGTGCTTCATCCCGTAAGCTTCTTCTTGATTTTTTCTAGGGTAAAAGACACCATATAGCCAAAGATGGACACTGGAGGCCTTCCAAGGGGGCCCACAAGGTCGGGGCCCTCCACCCTTGTGGCTAGCTGGTGGCCACCCTCTGGTACTTTCTTCGCCTAATATTTTTATTTATTCCAAAAACGTGCCCATGAAGTTTCAGGACTTTTGGAGTTGTGCAGAATAGGTCTCTAATATTTGCTCCTTTTCCAGTCCAGAATTCTAGCTGCCAGCATTCTTCCTCTTCATGTAAACCTTATAAAATAAGAGAGAATAGTTATAAGTATTGTGATATAATGTGTAATAACATCCCATAATGCAATAAATATCTTTACCTAATATTAAAGGACGGAGGCTTTTATAGTTCTCCATAAGTTACCCCTTTATGTCCGTTAATTTTATGTTAAAACACAAAAATTGATGGCTGAGATTTAAAAGGACCCGACACAAACCGTAACCGCGTCTGCGGGGGCTCCTTGTGTACGGTCAGATGGTTTCCTCCTTCTGTGACGCACCCATCCCCAGCTCAAGCGCCTCCAAGAGGAAGACCAGCAGCGGCGGGGTAGCAGTTGTTGAAAAAGAAGCAATTGTGTGGGAGGCAACAGTGGTGAAGCTTTTGCTGCTTTGGACTCACGTTTTTCATGCAACTCGGCAGTTTATCCTTGCCCGCGGCAACACAGCCGATGGTCCGTATGAATATGGCTACTCCGGGCGAGCATGGTGTGAGTCGCGACCAGGTGCTGGTCAATGGCAGCACGAGGATCCGGCAAGAAGGAGCAGTAGCAGCAGTAACCCACGGCGGCGGGGATCCGTCGAACAGCAGCAACATCATGCGGCCCCAACTAGCAGGAGCAGTAGCAGCTGTAGCCCGTGGCGGTGGTGGGCGTCAGGGGGAAGCGCCTACTGCCGAAGTGGAAGCGCATGCGCCTTTGCTGGAAAAAGCACCGGTGACCCCTGGTGATCAGACCGGTGCGATGGACATGGTCTGCGCCCTAATGTGTCCGACCCTCCGGCGTTCATGGAGGCAGCCGCGCATGCCTTGGATTGCCGGTTTTGACGAAATCTCCTGGCTTGGTTTGATGACAGGTAATCAAGTAGATAGCCAGTTTTGGGTTCAGGGGTAAAAACAAGACTGCCATGTAAAGGTTTTCTTGCAGTGCCCCTTGGCGTTCATGTTGAGAAGGAATCACATACGTGCAACTACAAATATTCTGTAGTCATAATGTGTTTTCCTAGGAACCAAACTATATACATAACGTGGATTAGCAGGGACTTAAAATCCAAAGCATATGGTGTCATAACTCATAAGACACATAATAATGCTTCTTTTGTTCTTGTGCATCCGGTTCAGCCATAGCCCGATGCTGCAGATCTTGTCATGCGGCGACATGCTGATGCCGACGAGCTCAACGATGGTGCCAACATGGCAGTGGTGTGGAGGCGCTTCTGGCAGTGAGAAGTAACAGCAAGGGACACGCCGACGAGCAGAAGTAGTTGTACTACATAGCGGCAGAGCGGCAAGGACCGGCGCCAGCGAGCTGCTATGGCAGCAGCAAGCAACAAGGTGCGCCTGCGGGAGCAGCAAGGGCGGCAACTGCAGGGACGAAGCTTAGGTTCATCACGCACATTGAGGAATTTCAGGTGACCGACCCGTTCTTCAGTCAAATAAGTACAAATGGCAGTTTGGTTTTTTGGTTTTGGGCATATACAATCAAATTTTAATTGAAAGGATTTTTTTGATAAAATGGTCAAATAATTAAATTCCCAAATAAGAAGTGGCAAAATATCAAATATAACGTAAACACCGACAAATTATCAAAATATCAAATAAAATATAAATAAAGAGTAATCAATGACAAATTATAAAAGTAAAAAAAGAGCCGCCAACACGAGAGGCTTAAATAGTCCCACCCTGCTACCTCATACTAATTTCTATCAGTTTAAATACGTTCTTGAGTAGTCAGGAGTCAAAGAGCTGCTTAGAGAATTAATAAAGCAAAGGATGAGGGGTGAGTTAGATTTATCCTCAAGGGAATAATGAAAGGCCGAGTGATTTAAAAATCTATATTATAGACATAATTATATGGAACGCTCTTGGGCATAAGAAAATTTATTGATGACCAGTCAGGATTTTTAACGTGGTTTATAAATAAATGTATCACTTGGTCATAGTTATTATTATTAATTTTACAAAATGCATAGAGGTGCGAGGAATTCTTATGCCGTTGCAATGCACCGACGTGTGGGGGACTAAAAGGAGGATGGATGTAAATAAGTGGGGACTTGAGACATATACCAATGTCTCCCGTTGCAACGCACGGGCATTTGTGCTAGTCAATATAAAAGCATGATGCAAAATGAACGTATCAGCGCTTCCCCCTATCCTTATCCTGCAACATTTATCATGCCTCGTGGAGGCATAAGAACTTATGCTTTGAGCTTTTTAAGAGACAGTATGCTTTGCAATATTTTGCTAGGGTTCCGTGATTTCCTTTCCTGTTTGCACTAGCATTCTGCGTCGGCAGGGCCCGGCCACGCGCATACCTCAGCCACCGTTGGGGTGTCTGGATCGCCAGGACGAGACCAAGGGGTGAGGGGCTACGTGACCGGTTAGGATGTTGAGTCGTGATGCTCAGGAGTCACCCTTGACGTGCGAACAACCTTCAGGAGGGAGATGCGGGTGTAGGTCTTAGCATTCTGCATCGGCAGGGCTTGGTCCCGCGCATACCTCAGTCGCCGTTGGGGCGTCCGGATCACCAAGACGAGACCAAGGGGTAAGGGGCTACGTGACCAGTTAGGTTCATGGGTCGCGATGCCCAGGAGTCCCCCTTGACGTATGGACCTCCATACCTTTCCTCGTCGAGCTCTTGCTCGGGAGGGGCGCGCGAAGACCAGGTCCGAGTGACCTGGCGAGGTGGCGTATGCCAGGCATGAACTGAGCGTAGCCCCTGTGCCCAGCCCCCTCACGCGACTCTCCCGAGGGGAAAGCGGCGCGGTGATGCTGAGCACCGAGCCTGGTGGCTCACCTTAGGTTACTGCAGCCGTGAGGCTACCCACAGTTGTTTATCACCAGCGCGGAGCATGGCGCTTCCGCTCTTGCATGGGCATAGCCGCTCCTCGACCGTGTTGTCTGCCAGCGCGGAGCATGGTGCTTCCACTGGTACGTGGGTGGGAGCTCCCTCTGAGGGGAGACTCCAGGGCGTGTACAACCCTGCCCTGACACGTGGCTTGCACAACAGGGGCTAGAGGAGGTGTGTGTAGGCACTCGTGAGCCAACGGAGGACTCACGAGGACCTACCTCAAGGCGGGTTGCGCCTGAATTTGATTCGGAACACTTGTGATAGTCCCGCAAGATGGTTTGGCAACCTGCGCCGAGTGAATCTCCTGAGGTTATCCCAAGAGAAGGCCAAACACCAACAACCCCAGGAGATGACATGAACGGGGCCGGCCCGCTAGACAGAGCTCAGCCGTTGGGTTTGTCGACGCTGTAGGGACGGACCCGAGCACAGACGCCGTGCCCAGTCTTCTCATGCGAAAGTCCTTAAGAAAGACAACCGGCGCACGGGTCCCGCGGTGGCGAGGCTCTGGGTCGCGCGCCCTAACTTATCCGCCCCCGATTAGCTCATGCGAGAACAAGGCACCAAGGACCATGGGAGGTGACGTGCACGGGAGCTGGCGCGCGAGCCAGAGCTCAGCCACTTGGGTTTAGCGATGCTGCAGGGAGGACCCGAGCACAGACGCCGTGCCAGTCCTTAATCATGGAGCAGTCGTGGGTGGGTTTGCAAGGGTGTGCGACATTCATGGCGTCGAAGCACCAGACAGACAAGTGATAATCATAAAGCAACTCATGATCAAAGGGTAGAGCCAGTTCTAATAGATGCAAAGGACGATACATGCCGCAGGGATGGACCCACGTGGCTGGGGGATAATGCAGCCCGAGGGGCGCCCCCAACTGAAAAAACCAGAAAAGTGTCACCTGGCACCGTTGCTGAGGAAGTGTTGGAGTAGTTGAAGACGCGTGCTGCATAAGTCGCTCCTCACGAGCCGCCCAGGTCCTGAACCTCGGGAGGCTCTGGGGGCCTGGGGGGCTATCGGGGATCCGTCACCATCTCTGACAGGATCGCCTGGTTCCTGGCTTCATGAGCCGCCAGGATGCCCCGCATGTGGTGCTGGTGCACGACAGCCCTGTTCAGCAAACCAAAAGGCATGCAAACATAGCTGTGAGGGGGGACCTCACACCGGTCGACGTGGGACGGCCAGAAGAGCTGACGCGGCCCTGTTGAGCTCAGGGATGTTGACGCAGGCATGCATCTCGCTGTCCTCGTCAAGGCAGGGAGCTGCGCTGGGTGGTGGGCGACGGTCGCCTCGCATAGCTCTTGCCTCCTAAATCTCCTTGATCGCCTTGGTGATGAACTCCTGAGCGCCTGGCGCCCTGCGCTTTACTCGTGGAAGCGCGCGTTGAAGCATGCCTCCACATGGTGCCCGAGCGCCTCCCTCGTGACGCTGGCCAGGTTAGAGGCCCTCCAGAGGAGAGCCCCCGAGCCTAGCCTGAGAGGGGCGCCGGGCGCGCCTTCCTATGCAAGAGGGGGAGGCGCCCCGTCAGTGGGCGCAGGGCCTGAGGCAGCACCGCCAGGCGCCCCACCCTCCTGAGGTCCTTGGCAGAGCAGCCGCTTCTTCTTCTTGGGGACAACCTTAGTAGGGTAGATAGCGCCCTCATCATCTGGGTCCTCGACCGCCGCAGCCTGGTAGGCACGCTCGAGAGAGCACACCGCGTCCTTCTCCTCGCAGGCAACCGTGATGATGTCGCATCCTCCTAGCATCTTGACGACGTTGTAACCATGATGAGTCACTGCCATGAACTTGGCCAGGGCCGGATACCCAAGGATGGCGTTGTACAGGAGGCGAATGTGGGCGGCGTCGAAGTCGATGAGCTCAGTGCGGTAGTTGTCTGATACGTCTCCAACGTATCTACTTTTCCAAACACTTTTGCCCTTGTTTTGGACTCTAACTTGCATGATTTGAATGGAATTAACCCAGACTGACGTTGTTTTCAGCAGAATTGCCATGGTGTTATTTTTGTGCAGAAATAAAAGTTCTCGGAATGACCTGAAACTTCACGGAGAATATTTTTGGAATTAATAAAAAATACTGGCGAAAGAATCAACACCAGGGGCCCACACCCTGTCCACGAGGGTGGAGGGCCCGCCCACCCCCTGGGGCGCGCCCCCTGCCTCGTGGGCCCCCTGAGGCTCCACCGACGTCAACTCCAACTCTATATATTCACATTCGAGGAGAAAAAAAATCAGAGAGAAGGATTCATCGCGTTTTACGATACGGAGCCGCCGCCAAGCCCTAATCTCTCTCGGGAGGGCTGATCTGGAGTCCGTTCGAGGCTCCGGAGAGGGGAATCCGTCACCGTCGTCATCATCAACCATCCTCCATCACCAATTTCATGATGCTCACCGCCGTGCGTGAGTAATTCCATCGTAGGCTTGCTAGAGGGTGATGGATTGGATGAGATTTATCATGTAATCGAGTTAGTTTTGTTAGGGTTTGATCTCTAGTATCCATTATGTTATGAGATTGATGTTGCTATGACTTTGCTATGCTTAATGCTTGTCACTAGGGCCCGAGTACCATGAGTTCAGATCTGAACATTTTATGTTTTCACGAATATATGTGAGTTCTTGATCCTATCTTGCAAGTCAATAGTCACCTACTATGTGTTATGATCCGGCAACCCCGAAGTGACAATAATCGGGACCACTCCCGGTGATGACCGTAGTTTGAGGAGTTCATGTATTCACTATGTGTTAATGCTTTGGTCCGGTACTCTATTAAAAGGAGGCCTTAATATCCCTTAGTTTCCAATAGGACCCCGCTGCCATGGGAGGGTAGGACAAAAGATGTCATGCAAGTTCTTTTCCCTAAGCACGTATGACTATATTCGGAATACATGCCTACATTACATTGGTGAGCTGGAGCTAGTTCTGTGTCACCCTATGTTATAACTGTTGCATGAGGAATCACATCCGACATAATTATCCATCACTGATCCAATGCCTATAGTTTTTCACATATTGATCTTTGCTTAGTTACTTTTCCGTTGCCACTTACGATTACTACAAAACTGCTATTGTTACTTTTGCCACCGTTACCGCTATTTCCATACTACTTTGCTACTAAATACTTTGCTGCAGATATTAAGTCTTTCAGGTGTGGTTGAATTGACAACTCAGCTGCTAATACTTGAGAATATTCTTTGGCTCCCCTTGTGTCGAATCAATAAATTTGGGTTGAATACTCTACCCTCGAAAACTATTGCGATCCCCTATACTCGTGGTTTATCATTGTCGCGCTTGCCGAAGATGACAGGGAGGTGGATTTGCCCTATCGGGGTGGTGGAGCAATCAGTCACTCCTGAGAATGGCTTGGTAGGCTGCAGCTGGTCGTAGGGCACATGGAGTCGGTCGAACGTCTCAACGGAGAGGACGTTGACCTGATAACCCACAAGTATAGGGGATCGCAACAATTTTCGAGGGTAGAGTATTCAACCCAAATTTATAGATTCGACACAAGGGGAGCCAAAGAATATTTGAAGGTATTGGAAGCTGAGTTGTCAATTCAACCACACCTGGAGATTAATTATCTGCAACAAGTAATCAGTAGCAAAGTAATATGATAGTTTTGATAGTAGTGACAGCAGCAATAGTAATGGTAACAGTGGTAGCAGTAATTTTGTAGCAAGTGTAACAGTAATGATAGTAATAGTAACGCAGCAAGATCAGTATAAATAAATTCGTAGGCATTGGATCTATGACTTGTTGGATGATATTCATCATGTAACAGTTATAGCCTAGGGCGATACGCCACTAGCTCTAGTTCATCGATATAATGTAGGCATGTATTCCGTAAATAGTCATACGTGCTTTATTAAAAGAACTTGCATGACATCTTTTGTCCTACCCTCCCGTGGCAGCGGGGTCCATATTGGAAACTAAGGGATATTAAGGCCTCCTTTAATAGAGAACCGAACAAAGCATTAACACATAGTGAATACATGAACTCCTCAAACTACGGTCATCACCGGGAGTGGGCCCGGTTGTTGTCACTCAGGGGTTGCCGGATCATAACACGTAGTAGGTGACTATAACTTGCAAGATCGGATCTAAAACATGGATATAATGATGAATTCATAAAAGGTTCAGATCTGAGTTCATGGCACCCGGGCCCAAAGTGACAAGCATTAAGCATAGCAAAGTCATAGCAACATCAATCTAAGAACATAGTGGATACTACAAAACTAACTCGATTACATGATGAATCTCATCTAACTCCTCACCGACCAGCGAGCCTACGAAGGAATTACTCACTCCGGGTGGGGACCATCATAGAATTGGTGATGGAGATTGGTTGGTGATGACAAAGAAAGAAGACCCCCCTCTCCGGAGCCCCAAACGGGCTCCAGATCTGGCCTCCCGAGGAAGAACAGGGCTTGGCGGCGGCTCCATCTCGTGGAACGCGATAATTATTTCTCCCTGATTTTTTTCTAGAAGTATGTGATTTTATAGTATCAGGGGGGTCGTCAGCGGGGCCACCAGGTGGGTACAACCCGTACAACCCACCTGGGCGTGCCAGGAGAGGGGGGCGCGCCCTGGTGGGTTGTGCCCACCTAGGTGCCTCTCTCCGGCAGGTCTTGGCTCCAGAAATTCTTATTATTGATATAAAAATCCTTGCAAAATTTTGTTCCATTTCGAGAACTTTTATTTCTGCACAAAAACAACACCATGGTAGTTCTGCTAAAAACAACGTCAGTCCGGGGTTAGTTTCATTCAAATCATGCAAATTAGAGTCCAAAACAAGAGGAAAAGCATGAGAAAAAGTAGATACGTTGGAGACGTATCAACTCTCCGAAGCTTAAACCTTTGCTTGTCCTCAAGAAATTCAGTTGATAAATTGAAAGTGAGAAAGAAAAACTTTTAAAAACTCTTTTTCTCTTGTTTGCATACATAAGCTTAACCAACACCCAGGTTTTCAGCCAACATTATAACTAACCATGTCAACAATAACATTTAAAGGTTATATTAACTCATATCAATGACATATTCAGCTAGCGAGCAATAATAAGATATCTCAAATAGCAACACGTTGTCAAAACAACCATGATATAATATGACAATAGTGGTATCTCTCTAGCCCTTTCTGAGACCGCAAAACATAAATGTAGAGCACCTCCAAAGTTCAAGCAGCGACTAAACATTGTAATTCATGGTAGAAAAGATCCAGTCATGATGCACCCAACATTAGCTATACACAATGCATAAATCATGACAGCTCTGCTCTACTCAGTCTCTGGCGCTTGTTTTTAGAAGGTGATGACACAACATAAAAGTAAATAGAAAGTCCCTTCACAAAGGGAAGTAGTGATTTGCAGAGGTGCCAGAGCTCAATTTTTAAAACAGAGATAAATGATATTTTGAGACATGTACCCTTCTTATTCACTTCACGACCATCAGTTATCAACATCTTCCATGCTAAGCACGCTAGTGGCGGTTCCCAAGCGATAAAAGTAAATGTTTACTCCCCCTCCACCATCAATCACACTCTACGGCTTGTCCGAAACAACGGGTGACGTCCATACCAACATCATTTTCGGGGGAGTTTTGTTTAATTATTTGCATTTTTAGTTCGGGACTGGGAATCCCTATTACTGCCCTTTTCTCGTGTGATGGCGAGTGAATAAACACTCGACCTGAGAATAACCCGCTTAGCATGGAAGATACCGACCACCTCCTGTAGTTCCATGAACGATCCAGGCACACAAAAAGGATAATTTTTAGAAGTTTTTAGAGGTGGCACATGCAAATTTACTTAGGACGGCAGGGTAATACCATATATAGGTAGGTATGGTGGACTCATCTGGAATAACTTTGGGTTCAAGGTTTTTGATACACAAGCAGAGTTCCCACTTAGTACAGGAGAAGGCTAGTAATTAAGATTGAGAAGCGGCCAGCTATAGAGCAACAATGATCATAACCAGGCATTATGCATAAGTAACATTGGACACTAGCATGAGTAGGATATGAACACCATGAACATAAATATCATAGAGGCTATGTTGGTTTTGATTCAACTACATGCATGAACATGTGCCAAGTGAAGCCACTCAAACATTTAGAGGAGGATACCATATCATCATACTACATCACAATCATTTTAACGCTATGTTGATATCCAAGATAAATCATTATCAACTCCCAGCTACTTATGCATGGCATGAGAGACTATAATCTCTAATTGTCATTGCAAACATGTTTAATCATAATGGGTTGAAGCCTGGATACTAGGTTAAACATATTTACACAAACAGAACAAGTCGAGTTCATACTAGTTTCTCTTTGCCACGACCAGCTCATTGAATGTCGTCATTATTGCCTTTCACTTGCACGACCTAATGATATGAAAATAATAATAGTGCAAGAGTGCCATGGACTAAGCTGGAATCCGCAAAACATTTTATTCAACAGGAGAAGACAAGGTAAAATGGGCTCTTTATTAGTTCAACAATTATTCATATGAGAGCCACTCAAAATTTTCCTCGTGGTCTTCTCCTCGGCAAGACTGAAATAAGAAGAAAAGAAATTCAGAGAAACACACTGAAATATCTTTGGAGTTTTTGGTTTTATTCAATAAGCAAATAAAAGGGAAAAGCAAAAAGAGGAAAACTATTTACACGGGAAAGCTCCCAACAAGCAAAAGAAGAGCAAGGAAATCTTTTTGGATTTTCTTTTCAGTGCTACTACTAAGCATACATGGAAAGTAAATTACTACAACTAATTTTATGGTTTTTATGAAGTTTTTCAAACACATAAGAAGAAAGCAAGAAAATAAATCTGAGCATGGATGATAGAATGAAAAAGTGTGAACACCGACAAATAGAATGATATAAGTGAACATGAATATAATGTCGGTGAGAACACGTACTCCCCCAAGCTCAGGCTTTTGGCCTAAGTTGGCAGTAAATCAGTAGCCTGGAGGGTAGTAGGGATCCTGAGGAGCGGTGTAGCGACCAGACCTCAAACAGTCTGATCTCTGTGCTCAGTGTCATCCCTGGATCAGTAATGCTGACACCACACAGTACTCGAAGGATTTATAACAGAGTAGCAATCACACACATATTACAATCGAATGTCTCAAGAGAGAGCTTAATAAAATAAATATGGCTTAAGGCCATCTAATAACAATAATAGCGGAAGGCTTGGAAGAATAAGCGAGTCCATCAACTCCAACGACATCACTGAGTATAGAACCACGACCTATGCACCTTACTCGTCCTCTGAAAAGTCTGCAACATGAAACGTTGCAGCCCGAAAACGGGTCAGCACATGGAATATGCTGGCAATGTAACACATAGAGAATAATGGAATAATAAGCCTGTACTACATGCATATATGGCTGGTGGAAAGCTCTATGGTTACAGTTTTGCATAAAGCCAATTTTTCCCTACTGCAAAGGAATAAATTTATTCAACTATCATGGTGGTTGTGAAACATTGAGAATGGTTGACAGCATCCTCAATCCCAATTAAAAGTACTCATTAAAAACCCAACAATATTAATTAGAAGTAACATGATGAGATTCACATGATATCCAAGTACTAGATACTCAAGATGTCCATAACCAGGGACACTGCTAACCATGATTAGTTTATACACTCTGCAGAGGTTTGCGCACTTCTCCCCACAAGACTCGACCGCCTCCATTGGATTTCTCGCACTACATGATGTTTGAGAAACGGATGACCGAGACATAGTCTTTCAGAAGCACTAGCACCTTACTTGTGGGTAGACCGGTACAACTACTTTCCCCTACATCTGCTAGTCTACCCGTAAGAGTTCGCACAACTTAATCAACTATGCCAGAGCCCATAATGGCTTGTGGCTGCACACGGAAGTTTCTAGTTTGAATAATCTCATGATCCCTTTGAGCCCGGGTGGCGGTCCAAGAAATACAGCAAGTCTGATAGAAACCAGGTGCCTCAATCCACCCGGATGTGTGTTTAAGTTGCCACCTTAAATAAACCATTAAATAACAATCTCACATCTGTCATGGATACACTCACCCAATCCACGTCTACTAGCATAGCATAGCATAATAAGCAAACGTAGAAGTAACTCCCAAGGGTTTGATAATAAAACAGGTAATAGGTACTACCTCAATCTACTTCCCAAAACCCACAATTTAATTAGATCCTAATCATGCAAGTGTTTGAGGATAGATCTAATGCATAAAAACTGGGTATGAGAAGAGGTATGATCAAAGTATTACTTGCCTTGCTGATGATCCGCGAAACCTAGAGACTCGAAGTAACAAGCGGCACACTCCGGATATTCTATCGCAGACAAACAAACAAGCATATAATAAGTACTCATCTAATGCACAGGTAAAACTCAAATAGATCTAACCAGATAGTTCAACTTAAGAACTCCGGTTTGCAAAAAGAATCAAATCAAACGAAGTAACGAAAGTCAAACGGCGGAAGAAAACAGCTTCGTTTTACTAATCTGGATCTAGGTAAAATTTTACAGAAGCAAAAACTTGTTTAAGTAGATTATTTGGAAAGAGGGTTTCGAGACGAAACTCCAGGCGCTTGAATCGCCTGATTCCGATAAACGAGCGAAAAGTTATACTAAAACGAAAATCGGATCTGGAATCGCGATCAGAAAAATCGCGGATTAAATCCGAGAAAAAGAAAAACGACGAACGGGTTAACGAACGGACGTTCGTTAACTAAACTAATCTGACGAGTGCGTTCGTTTCGTTCGTTAATTAACCTAAACCGAAAAAACCGAATCTAATAAAAAAAACAGAACTTAAAACAAAACCAAAAATAAACCAAAATAAAAAAAACCGAAGAAAAACCGCCCGGTTTTAAAAAAAAACCGGCGGCACGTGGATCGAGGCGGCGGCGAACCTCATCGGCGGCGGCGGAGTCGGCGGCGGCGGCGGTTCCAGCTGGTCGGGCGGCGGCGGGGCGCAGGCTCGAGGCGGCGGGGCGCTCGTGCTAGGGTTTGGGGGCGCTGGGGTGGCTGGGCCTCGGGCTGGCTCCCCCCGGCTTATAAAGCCCCGCGGGCCGAGAGTCCTAGGCGGACACGGCCCGTAGGTCGGTGGCATTTTTTTTAAATAATTACGCGCAGAAAAAAATAAAAAAAATACTAAAAGGACTCCAAAAATCCCGAAATAAATTTTTCCCGGCTTCTAAAATCAAGCCGGATTTAGTGAACATTTATTTGGGGCCTAAATGCAATTTTGAAAAATGCACATTTTTCCTAAATTCAAATAAAAAGGCGAAAAACTCCAAAATAAAATCTTATTTGATATTATTATTAAATCTTGATTATTTCTTTATTTTGGGAAAGTCATTTTATTCCCTCTCTCATATTTTGGTAGTAGAAATAATTGAAGATAAAATAATTAAAATCAAATGATCCTATTTTCAAAATTTGAGAAAACTCAAATATGAAAATAACAAAAATCCCCAACTCTTTCCGTGGGTCCTTGAGTTGTGTAGAATTTCTAGGATCGAGCGAAATGCAACGAAAAAAATATGATATGCAATGATGTTTCTATAAAACATTCCAAATTGAAAATTTGGGATGTTACAAACCTACCCCTTAAGATGAATCTCCCTCGAGATTCGGGTTGGCTAGAAAATAGGTGAGGGTGGTCCTTAGCAAATCTTCCTCTCGCTCCCAAGTGGCTTCATCCTCGGTGTGGTGGCTCCAATCGAACTTTGCAAAACTTAATGACCTTGTGCGGGTGACTCGGTGGCATACTCCGTAATCTTAACCGGTTTCTCCTCGTAGGTCAAATCATCATTCAATCAATCGCTTCTGGCAATCAGATCTCTCGGTGGTATATCGGTCATCTCTACGTGACACTTGTTCAACCGAGAAACATGAAACACATCATGGACTCGACAATCCTTCGGTAGTTCCAACTTGTACGCAACTTCTCCCATGCGTTCCAAAACACGATAAGGTCCTACAAATCGAGGTGCTAACTTTCCTTAACTCCAAAACGCTTAGCTCCTCAAGCGGCGATATCAAGATAAACTCGCTCCGACTTCAGATTCATCTCCTTGAGTTTTGAATCCGATAAATTTTCTCGTCTCGACCGGGCTACCTTGAGCCTATCGCGAATCAACTTTACTTTCTGCTCGACTCCTTAATCAAATCCGTCCAAACAACTGGCGGTCTCCAACTTCATCCCACAACAACGGGGTCCTGCACCTCCTTCCGTACAAGGCTTCGAAAGTGGCCATCTTCAGACTGGTTTGGTAACTGTTGCTATAAGAAAACTCCGCATATGGCAAATTGTCATCCCAACTTGATCCATAATCCAAAGCACAAGCTCTAAGCATATCCTCCAAAATCTGGTTGACTCTCTCGGTTTGTCCATCTGTCTATGGATGAAAAGCTGTGCTAAACTCCAGCCTGGTTCTCAAAGTTTCGTGCAACTGCTTCCAGAACTTTGAGGTAAACTGGGTTCATCTATCTGATACGATACACCTCGGAACTCCATGCAAGCATACAATCCTGGTCATGTATATCTTAGCCAATTTGGCACCGCTGTAGGTAGTCTTTACTGGAATGAAATGAGCTACCTTCGTCAAACGATCGACTATAACCCAAATCGAGTCATAGCCTGAACGAGTCCTGGGCAATCTTGTGATGAAATCCATGCCTAGTTTATCCCACTTCCATTCGGGTATAGGCAATGGCTGTAACAATCCTCGCTGGTTTTCGATTTTCAGCCTTCACCCTCGACATACATCACAAACGCTACGTACTCGCAATGTCCTTCTTCATTCCGGTCCACCGTAAAGTATTCTTCAGATCCAAATACATCTTGGTATTTCGGTGAATCGAATATGGTGAATCATGTGCCTCTTGTAGAATCAACTTCCGATCTCCGGTCATTGGGCACATAAACACGGTCTTCAAACCATAGGGTATCGTGCTCATCCTCACGAAATCCCTTAGCTTTTCCTTCACTCATTTTCTCCTTTATAGAGGCAATCTCTTTGTCAGTCTTCTGAGCTTCCCTGATTTTATCCATCAAAGTTGACTGAATCTCCAATGCTGCTACATAGCCTCTCGGAACTATTTCCAAACATAGCTCTCGAAGATCCTCGGCTAACTCCTTTGGTATTTCTCCCGTCATTAGTGTGTTGACGTGACTCTTACGGCTCAACGCGTCTGCTACAACGTTAGCCTTTCCGGGGTGATAGTCTAATCTCATGTCATAATCTTTGATGAGTTCCAACCATCTCCTTTGCCTGAGATTTAGCTCCTTCTGCGTGAAGATGTATTTCAACTCTTGTGATCCGTATACACCTCACAATGATTTCCAATGAGGAAATGTCTCCATGTTTTCAACGCATGCACTACGACTGCTAACTCCAAATCATGCGTAGAATAATTTAGCTCATGAGGCTTAAGCTGTCGTGAAGCATACGAAACAACTCTCCCCTCCTGCATAAGCACTGCTCCAAGTCCTCGACGTGAAGCGTCGCAATACACCTCATAATCTTGGTCTGATCTGGCAGAATTAACACTGGCGAGGTAACCAAACGTTTCTTCAACTCTTGGAAACTAGCTTCACACTCCTCGGTCCAAATGAACTTGGTATCCTTCTTCAATAATTCTGTCATAGGCTTCGCAATCCTTGAGAAATTCTCAATGAATCTCCGGTAGTATCCTGCGAGTCCAAGGAAACTCCGGATCTCTCCAACCGTCGTTGGCGCTTCCCAGTTTGTTACAGTGACAACTTTAGTGGGGTCTACTGCTATACCTTCTCCGGATATAACATGTCCAAGAAATCCAACTTCCTTCAACCAAAACTCACACTTGCTGAACTTGGCATATAACTAGTGTTCTCTGAGCTTCTCGAGTACCAAACGCAAATGCTCCTTATGTTCCTCTTAATTCTTCGAGTAAACCAAAATATCATCAATGAACACCACGATGAACTTATCCAAAAACTCCATAAACACTTTGTTCATCATGTTCATAAAATAGGCAGGTGTGTTAGTCAGACCAAATGACATAACGTATACTCATACGACCCGTACCTGGTGGTAAAAGCCATCTTAGGTATATCCTGCTCTCGAATCTTCAACTAATGGTACCCTGATCGCAAATCAATCTTGGAAAACACCTTAGCTCCTTGCAATTGGTCAAACACGTCATTGATCATCGGCAACGGGTATTTGTTCTTAATGGTCACTTCATTCAATCTGCGATAATCAACAACCATTCTTAATGATCCATCCTTCTTCTCCACTAGAAGTACTGGTGATCCCCAAGGTGAAGAACTTGGGCGAATAAAACCTTTATCCAGTAACTCCTTAATCTGCTTATTAATTTCCTCCAAATCCTGGGCTGGCATCCTATACGGTCTCTTAGATATCGGCCCAGTTCCTGGCAGTAGTTCAATCAGAAACTCAATGTCTCTATCCGGTGGCATGCCTGGCAACTCTTCCGGAAACACGTCCGGGTAATCCCTTACCACTGGTACTTCCTCCTGCACAACTCCTGATAAGGAATTTACATGTGCTCTCCTCGGCTCATGCCGTGATACATACTTGATTCTCCTTCCTTCTGGTGTCGTAAGAAAAATTGTCTTACTGGCGCAATCGATGTTTCCTCCATACATCAACAACCAATCCATACCAAGAATTACATCCAAACCTTGGGATTCCAATATAATTAAATCTGTTGGGAAAACATGCCTCCCTATACTTAATGGCACTTGAAAACATCCTTGACTGGCCATATACTCCGCTCCCGGTGAGCTTACTAGCATGGGTGTCTTAAGAGTTCTAGTGGGTAGGCTAAACTTATTCACAAATCCCCTTGATATGTATGAATGCGATGCACCAGTATCAAAAAGAACAACTGCAGTAAATGACTTAACCAAAAACTTACCTATTACTGCATCTGGCTGAGCTTCAACCTCCTCCACGGTGACGTGGTTTACTTGTCCTCTGTTGAAAGGATTCGGCTTCTTTCCTAAGCTTCCATTGCCATTTCCATTCTGGCCTTCTGGACAATCGTTTGCATAATGCCCAGTCTTGCGGCATTTAAAGCAAGTGATGTGGCTCTGGTCTACCTTGGATGGTGTTGACGGGTTGGTGCAGTTCTGTCCATTGCTTCCTCCATTCCCGTTCCCATTCTTGGTGCCATTATGGTTGTGCGAGCTACCTCCTCCATGGGTATGCTGAAATTGTCCTCCTGGCTTCGGGGTAAAGCGAAGTTTCTGCTGAGCTCCAGAGTTATTTTTCCCCTGTCCATACTTCCTCTTGCAATTGTCAATCTGCTGCTGCTTCCCTTCAATCATGAGAGCACGATCTACTAACTCCTGGTAGTTATTGAAGGTGGCTACCATCAACTGCATGCTCAGCTCATCATTCAGTCCTTCTAGAAACTTCTCTTGCTTAGCTGCGTCCGTAGTAACGCTATCCGGGGCATAACGTGCTAGCTTATCAAATCATCCACATCGCCAACTGTCCGTCCTCCTTGGCGTAAGTTTGAAACTCACGCTTCTTCATGGCCATGGCTCCTGCTGAAACATGGGCAGTACGGAAAGCTTGCTGAAATTGATCCCATGTGGCGGTGTCTCTGTGGTAAGTGGCTGTAAAATTCTCCCACCATGCTGCGGGTCCTTCAAGCTGATGTGCGGCAAATTTCACCCTTTCTCCATCTGTACAACCTGCAGTGGTCAACTCCCTCCCTATCTTACGGAGCCAATCATCTGCAACAATCGGCTCGGTGCTACTGGAAAACACCGGCGGATTCAGCCTTAAGAAACGGGTCAAATGGTCAACAGGTGGTGGTGGTGGTGGGTTGTTGTTGTTGTTGCCTTGGTTCTATACCAATGTTTGAATCAAGGCATTCTGCTGCTGAATCAACTGAGTGATCTCTGGCGGGAAAACAAATCCGGGGTTGCGTCTCGGAGGCATCTGAGGGGTTTAAAGAAAAGACGAGAATTTAGAATAGAATGAGGTCTAGAGAGAAACACTACCCATATGCACATGAGACAAATCACACAATATCACTCCAATCAATTCAAACAAGGGCATACAACGGTCTATCTATCGTTACAAAGTGCTGGAACTAAAACTAATATAAAATGGGGGAAATCTACTACTGTTATGGGGGTCAACTAGAAAAACTGCTCCGATGAAGACTCCATGATATCTGCTCCAGCTTCATCTTCGAAATCATCATCACTAGGATCGAAATCGGTGTCGTCGATGATGATGTAGTTCTCTGGACAGGTGCTATCTTCATCTTCTCCTCCGGGTGCTGAATTTCCCATGAGTTCTTCAATCTTCTCCTTAAGATCGCCGTTTTGTCCCACTAGAGCTACAATCTCCTCCATGTAGTCCTTGCGAGTGGCCTTCAATTCTCCTTCTAGTTCGATAATCTTGGCTTTTGCTGTCTTCAACTCCATCATGTCTGCGCACATATGGTTCTCTGACATTGAATGTGCTGGTTTAACTCCTAGATGAAAGCTGCAATTGATCGATCCTTCTTAGTGCCAACTATCTCCCATTGTTCATCTCGGCATCCGCAAATCTGGTAGTTAGTATCCTTGAGGTCGTCTTTGTAAACTTCTCCAATGCGTCCCATGGTTATGTGAGCTGCCATGCTCTGTCCCAGACTCCAGGTTGGTGTATTGAAAACACACTCTATGGGCTCCGTGATTGGCGCAAACGTCCTTTCGGGAACTTGAGCTTGAATCTTCCAGCGCTCTTCTTCGGGTAAAGTAGAATTGTAGGTCCCGGTGAAGCTTGGTAATCCGATGTTAAGGTACTTAGTGACTTCCTTCAGGTGTCGTCCGAAGGGTGTATCCTCATCTGGCTGAGTGAACTTGATCCTCGCTTCCGTCATCCTAAAAGAGTAGAAAAGATGAGGAGTTAGAAATGAGAAGAGAGTAGTGATCTAGGGTTTTAGCTTAATGGTCGGTGTCCAGCGATCGTGTGCTCGATACCATCTTTGTAGCGACCGAACTCAAGCGATCGATCTACGTGCTCGGTGTCATCCTGGATCAAGAATGCCGACACCACACAAGACTCAAGGATTTATAACAGAGTAGCAATCACACACTTATTACAATCGAATGTCTCAAGAGAGAGCTTAATAAAATAAATATGGCTTAAGGCCATCTAATAACGATAACAGCGGAAGGCTAGGAAGAATAAGCGAGTCCATCAATTCCAACGGCATCACTGAGTATAGAACCACGACCTATGCACCTTACTCGTCGTCTGAAAAGTCTGCAACATGAAACGTTGCAGCCCGAAAACGGGTCAGCACATGGAATATGCTGGCAATGTAACACACAGAGAATAATGGAATAATAAGCCTATACTACATGCATATATGGCTGGTGGAAAGCTCTATAGTTACAGTTTTGCATAAAGCCAATTTTTCCCTACTGCAAAGGAATAAATTCATTTAACTATCATGGTGGTTGTGAAACATTGAGAATGGTTGACAGCATCCTCAATCCCAATTAAGAGTACTCATTAAAAACCCAACAATATTAATTAGAAGTAACATGATGAGATTCACATGATATCCAAGTACTAGATACTCAAGATGTCCATAACTGGGGACACGACTAACCATGATTAGTTTATACACTCTGCAGAGGTTTGCGCACTTTTCCCCACAAGACTCGATCGCCTCCGTTGGATTTCTCTCACTACATGATGTTTGAGAAACGGATGACCGAGACATAGTCTTTCGAAGCACTAGCACCTTACTTGTGGGTAGACCGTACACCTACTTTCCCCTACATCGCTAGTCTACCCGTAAGAGTTCGCACAACTTAATCAACTATGCGAGCCCATAATGGCTTGTGGCTGCACACGGAAGTTTCTAGTTTGAATAATCTCATGATCCCTTTGAGCCCGGGTGGCGGTCCAAGAAATACAGCAAGTCTCGATAGAAACCAGGTGCCTCAATCCACCCAGATGTGTGTTTAAGTTGCCACCTTAAATAAACCATTAAATAACAATCTCACATCATCATGGATACACTCACCCAATCCACGTCTACTAGCATAGCATAGCATAATAAGCAAACGAGAAGTAACTCCCAAGGGTTTGATAATAAAAGCAGTAATAGGTACTACCTCAATCTACTTCCCAAAACCCACAATTTAATTAGATCCTAATCATGCAAGTGTTTGATGATAGATCTAATGCATAAAAACTGGGTATGAGAAGAGGTATGATCAAAGTGTTACTTGCCTTGCTGATGATCCGCGAAACCTAGAGACTCGAAGTAACAAGCGGCACACTCCGGATATTCTATCGCAGACAAACAAACAAGCATACAATAAGTACTCATCTAATGCACAGGTAAAACTCAAATAGATCTAACCAGATAGTTCAACTTAAGAACTCCGGTTTGCAAAAAGAATCAAATCAAACGAAGCAACGAAAGTCAAACGGCGGAAGAAAACAGCTTTGTTTTACTAATCTGGATCTAGGTAAAATTTTACAGAAGCAAAAACTTGTTTAAGTAGATTATTCGAAAGAGGGTTTCGAGCGAAACTCCAGCGCTTGAATCGCTCGATTCGATAAACGAGCTTAAAAGTTATACTAAACGAAAATCGGATCTCGAATCGCGATCGAAAAATCACGGATTAAATCCGAGAAAAAGAAAAACGACGAACGGGTTAACGAATGGACGTTCGTTAACTAAACTAATCTGACGAACGCGTTCGTTTAGACGAACTAACGAACGAACGTTCGTTAATTAACCTAAACCGAAAAAACCGAATATAATAAAAAAACAAAACTTAAAACAAAACCGAAAATAAACCGAAATAAAAACCGAAGAAAAACCGCCCGGTTTTCTAAAAAAACCGGTGGCACGTGGATCGAGGCGGCGGCGAACCTCATCGGCGGTGGAGTCGGCGGGCGGCGGCGGTTCCGGGTCGGTCGGGCGGCGTGGCGTGGTGGAGGCTCGGGGCTCGAGGCGCTCGGGCTAGGGTTTGGGGTATTTGAGGCGGCTGGGCCTCGGGCTGGCTCCCCCCGGCTTATAAAGCCCCGCGGGCCGGGAGTCCTAGGCGGACACTGCCCGTAGGTCGGTGGCGTTTTTTAAAATAATTACGCGCAAAAAATAAAATAAAAAGAAATACTAAACGGACTCCAAAAATCCCGAAATAAATTTTCCCCGGCTTCTAAAATCAAGCCGTATTTAATGAACATTTATTTGGGGCCTAAAGGCAATTTTGAAAAACGCGCATTTTTCCTAAATTCAAATAAAAAGGCGAAAAGCTCCAAAATAAAATCTTATTTGATATTATTATTAAATCTTCATTATTTCTTTATTTTGGGAAAGTCATTTTATTCCCTCTCTCATATTTTGGTAGTAGAAATAATTGAAGATAAAATAATTAAAATCAAATGATCCTATTTTCAAAATTTGAGAAAACTCAAATATGAAAATAACGAAAATCCCCAACTCTCTCCGTGGGTCCTTGAGTTGTGTAGAATTTCTAGGATCGAGCAAAATGCAACGAAAAAAATATGATATGCAATGATGCTCTATGTATAACATTCCAAATTGAAAATTTGGGATGTTACAAGCGGGCATCCACACATCCCACTGCTGAGGTGCCTGTGCAGCCTCTGCAGCAGCGTGAGCGTTCTAGTAGGCGAGGATGTCTGCAGGCATAATCCGGTATCCGCCCCTGGCAACAGAATCAAACAAAGAAGGTGCATACAAAGGGATAACATCATGAGTTTCAACGCTATAGACCAGGTTATAAGGAATGGCAATATCAGGACGATCATGTGCAAGAAAGTGATGGTGATCCATGGTTGCTCGGTCTAGGTAAACCTTGGTCAGGGGGTAATCATGAGGGCGTATCTCAACCTCGAAGTGAGCCGCCAACCGAGTAGCAAAAATCCCACCATGTATTTTACCCTGAGATTTATTAAGATGGAGGCGGCAAGCCACGATAGCTCCCAAGCTATACGTGTTGTCGCCCTCAACTGCACGACGTAAAACAGCAAGGTCTGGTGAACTAAGTGCACCCACCTTCTCCCTAGCAAGCAATCATTTGGTAATAAAAAGTGCAAAGTAACAAACAACAGGAAAATGTAAGCCACCGACAGTGATGGCTGGCACTCTTCTCTCATCACCCACAGTCAAAGTGCGACAGAAGGCCTCAAACTCAGCCGGCCTAAGCTCAGCCAAGCTCCCATCAGACGGGATCATGCATATGTTACAAAACTCAGTAAGTGGTATCTGATGGTTTTCAGCATATAAGTCAAAGCTCACTTCAGGAGGATTATTTCTAGGTAGGAAAGTAAAACTTTGAACAAAGATGTTTGTGAGGATTTGGAGCTGGTCACACTCATCTACGATGAAGTCGGTGAGGCCCACATTGGCAATATATTGCATGAACTCCTCATGAATTCCAGCCTCTTGCACGAACGGGGTGTGTGGATGTAGGACCTTGAAGTATGTCTAGTGGGGGGGGGGTGATTAGACTACTTGACCAATTAAAAACTTAACCTTTTCCCAGTTTTAGAGTTTGGCAGATTTTAGCTATCTTAGGACAAGTCAAGCAATCATCACACAATTCAAGCAAGCATGCAAAGAGTATATGAGCAGCGGAAATTAAAGCATGCAACTTGCAAGAAAGTAAAGGAAGGGTTTGGAGGATTCAAACGCAATTGGAGACACGGATGTTTTTGGCGTGATTCCGATAGGTGGTGCTATCGTACCTCCATGTTGATGGAGACTTCAACCCACGAAGGGTAACGGTTGTGCGAGTCCCGGAGGGCTCCACCCACGAAGGGTCCACGAAGTAGCAACCTTGTCTATTCCACCATGGCCGTCGCCCACGAAGGACTTGCCTCACTAGCGGTAGATCTTCACGAAGTAGGCGATCTCCTTGCCCTTACAAACTCCTTGGTTCAACTCCACAATCTTGTCGGAGGCTCCCAAGTGACACCTAGCCAATCTAGGAGACACCACTCTCCAAGAAGTAACAAATGGTGCGTTGATGATGAACTCCTTGCTCTTGTGCTTCAAATGATAGTCTCCCCAACACTCAACTCTCTCTCATAGGATATGGATCTAGTGGAAAGAAGATTTGAGTGGAAAGCAACTTGGGGAAGGCTAGAGATCAAGATTCATATGGTAGGAATGGAATATCTTGGTCTCAACACATGAGTAGGTGGTTCTCTCTCAGAAATGGTAAGTTGGAAGTGTAGGTTTAGTCTGATGGCTCTCTCCACGAATGAAGAGGAGGTGGAGGGGTATATATAGCCTCCACACAAAATCTAACCATTACACACAATTTACCAATCTCGGTGGGACCGAACCAACAAACTCGGTCAGACCGATTTTAGTAAACCTAGTGACCGTTAGGGTTTTCGGTGGGACTGACTTGCATCTCGGTAGGACCGATATGGTTAGGGTTAGGGCATAACATAATCTCGGTGAGACCGGTTACACAAACTCGGTGAGACCGATTTTGGTAATTAGCTAACCAGAGAGTTGGTCAGGTAAACTCGGTGGGACCGATTTGCTCTTTTCGGTGAGACGAAAATGTTACAAAAGGAAAATAGAGAGTTTACATTGCAATCTCGGTGGGACCGATCTGCTCTTTCAGTGAGACCGAAAAGTTACGAATAGGAAACAGAGAGATTACAATCCCATCTCGGTGAGACCGAGATCCCTATCGGTAGAACTGATTTGCCTAGGGTTTGTGGCAGTGGCTATGACATATGGAATCGGTGGCGCCAGATAGGAAGAATCGGTGAGACCGATTTTGGATTTAGGTTTAGGTCATATGTGGATGTGAGAAAGTAGTTGAGGGTTTTGGAGCATATCACTAAGCACATGAAGCAAGAGGCTCATTAAGCAACACTTCATCCCTCCTTGATAGTATTGGCTTTTCCTATAGACTCAATGTGATCTTGAATCACTAAAATATAAAATGAAGAGTCTTGAGCTTTTGAGCTTGAGCCAATCCTTTGTCATTAGCGTTTTGAGGGATCCACTTTCATCATCCATGCCATGCCATTCATTGAGCTTTCCTGAAATGTTCATCTTGGAATAGCATTAGCTCAATGAGCTATATGTTGTTATGAATTACCAAAACCACCTAGGATAGTTGCACTTTCAATCTCCCCCTTTTTGGTAATTGATGACAACATATAGATCAAAGCTTCGACAAATGATAATAAGATTGAAAAACATCGTCGCTTTGAGAAGTATGTGATAAGCAAGAGCTCCCCCTAAATTTGTGCATAGTTTACGATTTGCTTTGGACTGCAAATGCTCAAGGAATTAGGCTCATGGGTTACTCTTCCATGTCACATACATCTTGGTGGAGCGCTCAAAATGATAAAGATTGAATACATGCACTCATCACCAAGCAAAGTGAATGATCACATAGGATAGATAAGATAATACCATCAAACATGCATAAGTGTAGCATAGTATATCAAGCAATTAAAAGCAAACAAGTTTGAAAACCACCAAATCAAGAGAGAACAAAAGCAACACACTCTCTCTCGAAGCCTATGATCTATACATTTTTCTCCCCCTTTGGCAACAAGTTACCAAAAAGTTCATAGAAAATGCATAGTGCTAGATCGACTCTCAGGCTTGATCTTCAGGTGGTGGAGTCCGGATAGTGCCGAGGACGAAAGCTTCAGTTGAAGTAGATGGAGCTGGAGCTGATGTAGGTGCTGGAGCTGGTGGCACTGAGGCTGTAGCTGGTGCAAATGAAGTTGCTCTTGTGTCAGGAACTGGCACAACAGATGACCTCTGGGCTCTAGGCACTCTGGCAAACGCATCTGTTGTTGTTTTGCCCTTCCTCTCCTGCATGTCATCCTGTAGTTGCTCTACAGCAGACTGAATCTCAATTACTTTCACATCTAAGTCATAGAACTTTTGTTCTATGATTCTCTCCAAGCTCTCCTGATTTTGTGTGAGGGTGGCCAATCCCTTCTCAATCCTCAGTGTTGATGCTATTAAGTATCCAAGCTACTCCTGCTTGTTCTTCAAGAAATACATAGATGCCTCCTCTTGAGTTGGCATCCTGGCAGCCTTTTCCTTCCTTGCCTTCTCCTTCTTCTCTTGTGCTTGAACTGACGATGGATATTCTCATTCATGACAACCTCATTGTCCTCAAAGTCTGGATAAATTGGAAAATGTTCCATATCCAATAGATATTTGCCTGTGCCCATATTTGAGTTAATCAACTCCTGGATCTAAGGGGCATATCCACAACTTCTTTTCTGGTCTGCTGCAGTCCTCTTAATGGTTTCAACCATAAGGCTCATGACTTTGAATTTCTATGGCACATCAAACAAATGCAACATGTTGATTGCATGCCCTCTAATCATGTTGTGGTCACCGGACTTAGGCGCAGAGAGTATGCCTTAAGATGCTATTGATAGTTGGCAGCCCCATGCGGAAGGAAGTGGACTGATCCAAACTTATGTGTCTCAATGGCTGTGTCTGGGATCTCCTTGTACATGTGTGCCATGGAATTGTGGTCCATTTTCTTCTTGGCATATACATCAAGGTCATCTTCATTCTCCTTTGGGGCATTTATCAGCTTTGCCCACTCCTCAACAGTTGACTGGTACCTTGTACCTTCATACATCCACACTATCCTTCCATCTGGATAAAAGTGTGTTGTGGAGTAGAACTGCATGATAAGTTCATCATTCCAGTTGGTGAGCTTTTGCCCAACAAAGTCTGCAACTCCAACAGTAACAAAACTGTCTTGCACTCCAGGATAGTGCTCTACATTTTCTTTCATGTAGGTCCAGTCGACCCACCTCATGTCACACACTATGGGCTTCTTATCCAGCAGAATAGTCTCATAAAAGTCCTGTTGTTCCTTGGTGTGGAACCTGTAGTACACAATAGTCCTTCTTCTTGAGGCATATGGATCTGTCATCCTCCATAGCCTCAACCCATTATCTCTTCTGATCTTCATATCCTCAGCCACAGGATGGGCATCATTGTGGTCTGGTATCTTGGGCTTGAGCTTCCTCAAAACTTGTCCTTCTTCATCTTCTTCATCGCAACCTCGCACCTTTGGGGCCTTGTTCTTCAAGAGCTGGAATACTCCGGTATTCCTCTTTGGTGCAGACTTGGCCTTGGGGGCAGCTTTGGGTGCTTCCTTGGGCTTAGATGTGGCAGCCCCTGATCTTATAGCATCGCCCATAAGCTTTGGTGCCTTTGGTGCTGGTGCAGCAATCTCTTCTTCTTCTTCCATCATGAAGGCTTTCCAATAACTCTGATTGTGGTCTTCTTGACCCTTTCTTTCCTTTTCTTCCCTTCAGCAGCAGATGGCTCTTTGGGATCAGGCTTTTCAGGAATTTGAGTTGATGCTCGACCTTTGGCATAGGTGTCCTCTTGGCAGGAACCTTCTTATTGAGTCCGGGCTTTGTGCTATGTTGAGCCATACTCCTTTTGAGCACCGCCTTCTTGGAGGTTGCTTCATCCTCTTCGCCCTATAATCCTCATCTTGAATCTGAGTTTTTCTTCTTCCTTTGCACGGTGGCAGCTTTAGGCAAATTGCTTGGGGTGCTCCTGCTGCCTTCATCTCAAGAGCTGGAGGGACTAGTGCCCTCACTCATGTTTACCTACTCCTCGACCTGTTACATTTGTCACTCTGTGCGACATCTTTGCAAAAGACTGATCACTGACCTGTGAAGAGTTATAGATGAGGTAGAGTGGATGAGCATCACAAATGCAGAGATTTTTGCAAAAGAATGACTCAAAAATTCAGTTTTAGTTTTCCACAGAAATCATTTCGGATCTACCGATTTTCAAACTTGGTGATACCGAAGCAGTTTTGGAACCTAAACTGATGAACTCGGTCAGACCGAGTCACAGTTCGGTGGCACCGAGACAGCTAGGGTTTCACAAAGTCCTAAAATCGGTCTCACCGATTAGCAATTCTCGGTCAGACCGAGTCTCACTAGTGCAATGGCATAAGGCAAATCGGTGGGACCGAGTTTTTCAACTCGGTGGGTCCGAGATTGTAGCGACCCGACCTCAGATGGTCAAGTCTCCGTGCTTCCGTGTCATCCCTGGATCGGTAATGCTGACACACACAATACTCGAAGGATTTATAACAGAGTAGCAATCACACACTTATTACATCGAATGTCTCAAAAGAGAACTTATTACAATAATATGGCTTAAGGCCATCTAATACGATAACAATGGAAGGCTTGGAAGATAAAGTGAGTCCATCAACTCCAACGACATAGCTGAGCTGCATGGCAACGACCTATCGAACCTTACTCCTCGTCTGAAAAGTCTGCAACATAATACGTTGCAGCACAAGAACGGGTCAGCACATCGAATATGCTGGCAATGTAACACAATAGAGCAATAACAGAATAATGCTAACACTACATGCAGGTTCGGTTGGTGGAAAGCTCTCTGATTCTGATTTATGGAAAGCCAATTTTCCCTACATCAAAGGAATAAATTTTAATTTAACTATCATGGTGGTTGAAACATCATTGAGAAGGTATAACCCCAACTCAATCCCAATTAAAGTAATTAAAAACCCAACAATATTAATTTCGAGTGATGAGATACATGTAATTACTCAAGTACTAGATACTCAGAATTGTCCATAACCGGGGACACGGCTAACCATGATTAGATTGTACACTCTGCAGAGGTTTGCGACTTTTCCCCACAAGACTCGATCGCCTCCGTTGATTTCTCGCACTACATGGTGTTTGAGAGAGCGGATGACCGAGACATAGTCTTTCGTAAACATTAACTCTCTACTCGGATAGATCATACCAAACCTACAAAACCCACTACCGCTGATCTACCTCTTCAAGAGCTTCACGTAACTTACTCAACTATGCTAGAGCCCATAATAGCTTGTGGCTGCACACGGAAGTTTCTAGCATGAATAATCTCAGTTCCTTTGAGCCTGGTGGCGGTCCATAGGAAGATCATACGGTACCCCGAGATTTCCAAAATAAAAGCAGACAACCTGGGTTCCCTGTGTGCCTCAATCCACCCAGATGTGTATTTAAGTTGCCACCTTAAAGTAAACCATTAATTAACAATCTCACATCTGTCATGAATATCTCTCAAACCCAAACCACGTCTACGAGCATAGCATAGCAATATAAGCAACACGTAGAAGTAACTCCCAAGGGTTTGATAGTAAGAGGGCAATAGGTTCCTACCTCATTATCTACTTCCCAATCCACAAATTAATGACATCCTAACCATGCAATGTTTGAGGGTTGAAACTAATGCATAAAAACTGGGTATGAAAGGGATATGATCAAAGTGTTACTTGCCTTGCTGACGATCCGTGAATCCTAGAGACTCGTAGTAACACGCTTCGCACTCCGGGAATTCTATCGCAAGCAAACAATACATACATAAGCAACAAGCAAAGATGCACAAACGAAACTTCAACTGAAAGAGGTTGACCGGAGAGTTCAACTTAAGAACTCCGGTTCACAAGAAAAATCAAACCAAACGGAGCAACGAAACTTAAACGGCGAAAGAAACAAGATCCGTTTACTAATCTGAACTAGGGTCAAATTTTATAGAGGCAAAAACTTGTTTGAGTTGGCTATTCGGAAAGAGGGTTTCGAGATGAAACTCCAGGCGCTTGAATCGCCTGATTCCGATAAACGAGCGAAAAGTTATACTAATTCGAACATCGGATCAGAAATCGCGATCGGAAAAATCGCGGAATAAATCCGATAAAAAGAAAAACGGCGAACGGCTAAACGAACGAACGTTCGTTAGCAGAAACTAAACGACGAACACGTTCGTAAAAACGAACGAACGAACGAACGCTCGCAAAACAAATAAACCGGAGAATAAAACCGATCTAAAAAACGAACTAGGGTTTTTCTAAAAAAACCGAAGTGGTTTTCTTAAAAACCGGCGGCGGCGGCTACCTCCCGTGAGGTCGTCCGTGGCGGGCGGCTCAAGGGCTCGGCGAGGGGCGCGGGTGGCGGGTGGTGGCGGCGGGGGGTGGGTGGCGGCTAGAGGCGGCGGCAGCTCGGGCTCGGTCAGGCGGCTCGGGCCCGGAGGCGGCGGTGGTGGCGGTGGTGGTTTAGAGGGGGTATATAAAGGTTGGGGGTCCGACTTGGGGAGGGGTCGGGCGACGGCAGGCGGCGACTCGGCGGCTAGAGGCGGTGGCGCGGGCAAGGGCGGGCTGGCTCGGCTGGGCCCTTGGCCCGATCGGTAGCTGGTCCTTTTTTAAACGTTCATGAAACTTATAAAAATCCTAGAAAAATAAATAAAAATCTAAAAATACCAAAACAAGTTTTCTTTGTCTAAATAAAATGTTTAGAACAAGATGAACTTTTCTTGGCCCCTAAAATGCAATTTTTAAAACATGCAAATTTTTCTAGGGCAATTAAAATTCAAAATAAATCAAATAAAAATCCAAATAATGATTTTAACATTTTTCTTCCGATATTTCAATTATTTTTGGAGAAGTCATATTATCTCCCCTTATTTAATATTTAAGAATGAAATATTTTCCGGAGAGAAAAATAATAAAATCCAAAATCCTCGTCTTCATTATTTGATAAAATTCAAATATGAAAATCGGAAAATTCCCAACTCTCTCCGAGGGTCCTTGAGTTGCTTAGGATTTCGAGGATTGCAAACGAAAATGCAATAAAATATGATATGCATGGATGACCTATGTATAACATGCCAAATTGAAAAATTTGGGATGGTACAAACCTACCCCCCTTAAGATGAATCTCGCCCTCGAGATTGGGGTTGGCTAGAAAATAGGTGCGGATGGTCCTTGCAAATATCATCTTCTCGCTCCCAGGTGGCTTCCTCCTCGGTATGGTGGCTCCGCTGAACTTTGCAAAACTTGATAACCTTGCTGCGAGTGACTCGACTGTCGTAATCAAGAATCTTTACTGGCTTCTCCTCATAAGTCAAATTACTATCCAAGCTCAGACGCCTCTAGGGCATTGTATCCTTTAACGGTATATCGGCCATCTCAGCGTGGCACTTCTTCAGGTGTGATCGTGGAACACATCGTGAACTCGACAATCCTTGAGTAACTCCATCTTGTAGGCAACTTCTCCCATCCGCTCCAAAACACGATCACGGTCCTACAAATCTTGGGGCTAACTTTCCTTTACTCCAAAACGTTTCACTCCCCTCAAGGGTGATACTGCAGATAGGCTGTCTCCAGTTTCATAGATTACTTCCTTGCGTTTTGAATCTGCGTAACTCTTACGTCTAGACCGAGCAATCTTTAGTCTGCTCTCGATCAGTTTAACCTTCTCCTCTGATTCCTTGATCAAATCTGGTCCAAACAAGCGACGGTCTCCAACCTCATCCCACATCAAAGGTGTTCTACATCTGCGTCCATCTGAGCTTGAGCGGTGCCATCTTCAAAGCGGCTCGGTAGCTGTTGTTGTACGAGAACTCTGCGTCTGCAAATTTTCATCCCAACTAGATCCATAATATAGCGCATGGGCTCTCAACATGTCCTCCGAATCTGGTTGACTCGCTCTCATCATCCATCCGCTGCGGGTGGAGCGCGGTACTAAACTCCAATCTGGTACCCAAAGTCCGTGTAGTGATGCCAAAACTTTGAAGTAAACTGTGTTCCTCTATCGACACGATGCTCCTCGGAACTCCGTGCGACATACGATCATGGTCATATATATCTTGGCCAACTTGGCACTTGTATAAGTTGTTTTCACCGGGATGAAGTGAGCTACTTTGGTCAAACGATCCACAACTACCCATATTGAATCATATCCTGCCTTGGTTCTGGGTAATCCAGTGATAAAATCCATGCCAAGTTTGTCCCACTTCCATTCGGGTATTGGCTTAGGCTGCAACAGTCCTGCTGGCTTTTGATGCTCTGCCTTCACTCTCGACATACATCATAACGGCTACATACTCGGCAATATCCTTCTTCATGCAGTCCACGAAACGTTCCTTCAAGTCCAAATACATCTTGGTGTTTCGGGGTGAATCGAGTATGGTGAGTCATGGGCCTCCTGAAGTATTAACTTCCTGATCTCTGAATTGTTGGGCACATAAATCCGGTCCTCAAACCACAAGGTATCATGCTCATCCTCGCGAAAACCTTTGGCTTTTCCTTCGCCCATCTTCTCTCTTATCTCAACAATCTTTTTGTCCTCCTTCTGAGCTTCTCAAATCTTGTTCAATAACGTCGACTGAACCTCCATTGTTGCAAGAAATCCTCTTGGAACAATCTCTAATCGAAGTTCCATGATCTCTGTAGCTAACTCCTTTGGCAATCCCTTACTTTCAAGGATATTAGCATAACTCTTCCGGCTCAAAGCGTCTGCTACGACGTTGGCCTTTCCTGGATGATAGTGTAGCTTCATGTCGTAATCCTTTATAAGTTCCAGCCATCTCCTCTGTCTGAGGTTTAACTCCTTTTGTGTGAAAATGTACTTCAAACTCTTATGATCCGTGTACACATCACAACGGTTTCCAATGAGATAATGTCTCCAGGTTTTTAATGCATGTACTACAGCTGCTAACTCCAAATCATGCGTGGCATAGTTCAACTCATGTGGCTTCAGTTGTCGTGAGGCATATGAAACAACTTTTTCGTCCTACATAAGAACACATCCAAGTCCCAAGCGAGAGGCGTCACAATACACTTGAAACTCCTTATGTATATCTGGCAATGTCAGCACTGAGGCTGTAGTCAACCGTTTCTTCAACTCCTGAAAGCTTGTCTCGCAATCCTCTGTCCATTTGAACTTAGTATCCTTCTTTAGCAATTCAGTCATTGGCTTAGCAATCTTGGAAAAATTCTCAATGAATCTCCGATAATATCCTGCCAATCCAAGGAAACTGCGAATCTCGCCGACTAAAGTGGGTGCCAACCATTCGTGATCGATCGAACCTTCTTTGGGATCTCTTGCTATACCTCTCCGATATAACATGCCCAAGAAATCCAACTTCCTTCAACCAAAACTCGCACTTGCTGAATTTGGCGTATAACTGGTGTTCCCTGAGTTTCTCGAGAACCAAACATAGATGTTTCGCGTGCTCCTCTTCGTTTTTCGAGTAAACCATAATATCATCAATAAACACCACAACAAACTTGTCCAAATACTCCATGAACACCTTGTTCATCATACTCATGAAATAGGCAGGGGCGTTAGTCAGTCCAAATGACATGACCGTATACCCATATAATCCATACCGTGTGGTGAATGTTGTCTTTGGTATATCCTTCTCTCAGATCTTCAACTGATGGTATCCTGATCATAGATCAATCTTCGAAAACACCTTAGCTCCTTGCAACTGATCAAACAGATTATTAATCATTGGTAATGGATACTTGTTCTTTATCGTTACTTCATTCAGAGCTCGGTAATCAACAACCATCCTTAGGGATTTATCCTTCTTCTCAACCAAAAGTACTGGGGCTCCCCAAGGTGATGAACTTCTACGAATGTAACCTTTCTCCAATAGCTCCTTAATCTGCTTCTTAATTTCCTCCAGATCATTTGCGGGCATCCGATAGGGTCTCTTGGATATTGGCCCTGTACCTGGCAATAGTTCTATCAGAAACTCGATGTCTCGATCCGGTGGCATGCCTGGTAACTCCTCTGGAAAAACATCCGGATAATCCTTTACTATAGGTACTTCCTCCTGTACAACTCCCGTGAGGGCATTCACTCGGCTCCTCCTAGGCACATGCCTAGATACATACTTAATCCTTTTTCCCTCTGGGGTGGTAAGATAAATTAACTTGCTAGCACAGTCAATACTACCTCCATACTTTGACATCCAGTCCATACCTAATATCACATCCAATCCTTGCGACTCCAAGATAATTAGGTCAGACGGAAAAACATGCGTGCCAATGATTAGGGGTATCTGGGGGCACCATCTGCTAGCCATGTACTCTGCTCCAGGCGAGCTCACTAGAAGAGTGGTCCTAAGGGTTTGGGTTGGTAACTTAAACTTTTCCACAAATCCCCTTGATATGTATGAATGCGATGCACCAGTATCGAAAAGAACAATAGCGGTAAATGACTGAACCAAAAACTTACCTATTACCGCGTCCGGCTGCTCTTCAACTTCCTCCACGTTAACGTGGTTCACTTGTCCTTTGTTGAATGGATTGGGCTTCTTCCCAGCGCTTCCCTTTCCGTTTCCATTCTTTCCTTGAGGCAGTCATTGGCATAGTGCCTGTCTTCCCGCACTTGAAGCAAATAACTTGGCTTAAGTCCCTCTTGGCGGGTGTAGCTGGGTTAGAGCGATTCTGATTATTGTTGACTCCATTCCCATTCCCGTTCTTCGCACCATTTTGATTATGCGATCCTCCTCCAGTATGGTTATGTCCTCCATGGTTATGAACAAGTCCTCCCGAGTTCGGGGTTAAGTGAGGCTTCTGGTGAGTTCCTGAGTTATACTTCCCTTGTCCATACTTCCTCTTACGGTTCTCAATCTGCTGTTGCTTCCCTTCAATCATTAGGGCCTTATCTACCAACTCCTGGTAGTTGTTGAAAGTTGCCACCATCAACTGCATACTCATCTCATCATTCAGACCTTCCATAAACTTCTCTTGCTTCACGGCATCTGTGCCCACATCATCAGGGGCATAGCGTGATAACTTGCTAAACTCATCCACGTACTGGGCCACAGTACGGTTCCCCTGGCGTAGGTTGCGAAACTCACGCTTCTTTATCTGCATGGCTCCAGTTGAGACATGGGCCGTGCGAAAAGCTTGTTGGAACTGGTCCCAAGTGACATTGGCTATAGGAAAAGTAGCCGTATAATTCTCCCACCATGCGGCTGCTGGTCCATCCAATTGATGTGCGGCAAAGCGCACCCTTTCAGCATCCGTGCATCCTGCGGTGGTTAGCTCCCTTCCAATACTGCGTAGCCAATCATCAGCAACTATTGGCTCGGTGCTACTGGAAAACACCGGCGGTTGTAACCTCAGAAAACGGGCTAAATTGTCCACTGGCGGCGGGTTGTTGTTGTTGGCATTGTTGTTGTTGTTGCCCTGGTTCTGAACTAGCAATTGCATCAAGGCATTCTGCTGCTGAATCAACTGGGTGAGCTCCGGTGGGAAAACAAAACCGGGGTCACGTCTCGGAGGCATCTGAGGGTTTAGATGGAAGAGATTATAATAGAAAGAGGTCTAGCGAGAAAACACTACCCATATGCACACGAGGCAAACACACACATTCATTCAATCAAGCAAGGGCATACAAAACGGTCAAGGACTATCGCATAAGTGCTCAACTACTACTAGTTACATGGGGAAGTACTACTATTATATGGTGGTCATCTAGAAATTTTGTTCGGTGGAAGACTCCATGATGTCTCCTCCAGCTTCGTCTTCATAGTCATCATCACTTGGATCAGAGTCGGTGTCGTCGATGATGATGTAGTTGTCCGGACAAGTGGGATCTTCTTCCTCTTCTTCCGGTGCTGATCCTCCCATGAAGACTCCGATCTTCTTGACTAGGTCATCATTCTTCTCCAGTAGTGTCTTGATTTCTTCCTCATATCCATCGCGTGTAAACTTAAGTTCTTCCTCCAGCTCGATGATCCTAGTTTTCGCCTTCTTCAAATCCATCATGTCTGTGCACATCTGGTTCTCCTGACGTCGAATGTTCTGGTTTAGCTCCTGGATGTAAGCTGCAACGGATCTATCCTTCTTGGTGCTGATTACTTCCCATTGCTCGTCTCGGCGCCCACATAAATGATATATGGTGTCTTTAAGCTCCCTATTGTAGACTTCACCAATGCGTCCCATGGTAATGTGAGCTGCCATACTCTTTCCCAAACTCCAGGTTGGTGCATTGAAAACACACACTATGGGCTCCGTGATTGGCGCAAACGTCCTTCCGGGAACTAGAGCTTGAATCTTCCAGCACTCTTCTTCTGGTAAGGTGGCGTTGTACGTCCCGGTGAAGCTTGGTATTCCAATATTCAGGTACCTAGTGACTTCCTTCAAGTGGCGTCCAAAAGGTGTGTCTTTATCCGGTTGTGCAAACTTGTTCTTCATCTCCGTCATCCTAAAGAGTGGAAAAATGGAGAGGAGTCAGAAATGAGTAGAGAAGAGTGACCTATGGTTTTATCTTAGTGGTCGTGTCCTACACTCAGCGTGTGCTCTGATACCATCTTGTAGCGACCCGACCTCAGATGGTCAAGTCTCTGTGCTTCCGTGTCATCCCTGGATCGGTAATGCTGACACACACAGTACTCGAAGGATTTATAACAGAGTAGCAATCACACACTTATTACATCGAATGTCTCAAAAGAGAACTTATTACAATAATACGGCTTAAGGCCATCTAATACGATAACGGCGGAAGGCTTGGAAGATAAAGTGAGTCCATCAACTCCAACGGCATAGCTGAGCTGCACGGCAACGACCTATCGAACCTTACTCCTCGTATGAAAAGTCTGCAACATAATACGTTGCAGCCCGAGAACGGGTCAGCACATGGAATATGTTGGCAATGTAACACAATAGAGCAATAACAGAATAATGCTAACACTACATGCAGGTTCGGTTGGTGGAAAGCTCTACGGTTACAGTTTGCGGAAAGCCAATTTTTCCCTACATCAAAGGAATAAATTTTAATTTAACTATCATGGTGGTTGAAACATCATTGAGAAGGTATAACCCCAACTCAATCCCAATTAAAGTAATTAACAACCCAACAATATTAATTTAGAGTGATGGGATACATGTAATTACTCAAGTACTAGATACTCAGAATTGTCCATAACCGAGGACACGGCTAACCATGATTAGATTGTACACTCTGCAGAGGTTTGCGCACTTTTCCCCACAAGACTCGATCGCCTCCGTTGATTTCTCGCACTACATGGTGTTTGAGAGACGGATGACCGAGACACAGTCTTTCAGAAACATTAACTCTCTACTCCAGATAGATCGTACCAAACATACAAAACCCACTACCCACTGATCTACCTCTTAAAGAGCTTCACGTAACTTACTAAACTATGCTAGAGCCCATAATAGCTTGTGGCTGCACACGGAAGTTTCTAGCATGAATAATCTCAGTTCCCTTTGAGCCTGGGTGGCGATCCATAGGAAGATCACACGGGTACCCCGGGATTTCCAAAAATAAAACAGACAACTTTGGGTTCCCCAGGTGCCTCAATCCACCCAGATGTGTATTTAAGTTGCCACCTTAAAGTAAACCATTAATTAACAATCTCACATCTGTCATGAATATCTCTCAAACCCAAACCACGTCTACGAGCATAGCATAGCAATATAAGCAACACGTAGAAGTAACTCCCAAGGGTTTGATAGTAACAGGGCAATAGGTTCCTACCTCATCATCTACTTCCCAATCCACAAATTAATGACATCCTAACCATGCAATGTTTGAGGGTTGAAACTAATGCATAAAAACTGGGTATGAAAGGGATATGATCAAAGTGTTACTTGCCTTGCTGACGATCCGTGAATTCTAGAGACTCGTAGTAACACGCTTCGCACTCTGGGAATTCTATCGCAAGCAAACAATACATACATAAGCAAGAAGCAAAGATGCACAAACGAAACTTCAACTGAAAGAGGTTGACCGGAGAGTTCAACTTAAGAACTCCGGTTCACAAGAAAAATCAAACCAAACGGAGCAACGAAACTTAAACGGCGAAAGAAACAAGATCCGTTTACTAATCTGAACTAGGGTCAAATTTTACAGAGGCAAAAACTTGTTTGAGTTGGCTAATCGGAAAGAGGGTTTCGATATGAAACTCCAGGCGCTTGAATCGCCTGATTCCGATAAACGAGCGAAAAGTTATACTAATTCGAACATCGGATCAGAAACCGCGATCGGAAAAATCGCGGAATAAATCCGATAAAAAGAAAAACGGCGAACGGCTAAACGAACGAACATTCTTTAGCAGAAACTAAACGACGAACACGTTCGTAAAAACGAACGAACGAGCGAACACTCGCAAAACAAATAAACCAGAGAATAAAACCAATCTAAAAAAACAAACTAGGGTTTTTCTAAAAAAACCGAAGTGGTTTTCTTAAAAAAAACAGGGCGGCGAGGCGGCTACTCCGGCGAGGTCGTCCCGGGTGGGCGGCTCTCATGGGCTCGGTGAGGGGGTGGGTGGCGGAGGTGCGGGGTGGCGGCTAGAGGCGGCGGTGGCGACTGGCGGCGGCGGCTCGGCTCTGTGGCGGGCGGCTCGGGCTCGGGAGGCGGCGGTGGTGGCGGTGGTGGTTTAGAGGGGTATATAAAGGTTGGGGGTCCGACTTGGGGAGGGTCTCAGGCGGCAGCGGCGGCGACTCGGCTAGAGGCGGTGGCGCGGGCGGGCCGGCTGGCTCGGTGGGCCCTTGGCCCGATCGGTATGGGTCCTTTTTTATAAAGCGTTCATGAAACTTATAAAAATCCTAGAAAAATAAATAAAAATCTAAAAATACCAAAACATGTTTTCTTTGTCTAAATAAAATGTTTAGAACAAGATGAACTTTTCTTGGCCCCTAAAATGCAATTTTTAAAACATGCAAATTTTTCTAGGGCAATTAAAATTCAAAATAAATCAAATAAAAATCCAAATAATGATTTTAACATTTTTCCTCCGATATTTCAATTATTTTTGGAGAAGTCATATTATCTCCCCTTATTTAATATTTAAGAATGAAATATTTTCCGGAGAGAAAAATAATAAAATCCAAAATCCTCGTCTTCATTATTTGATAAAATTCAAATATGAAAATCGGAAAATCCCGAACTCTCTCCGAGGGTCCTTGAGTTGCTTAGGATTTCGAGGACTGCAAATGAAAATGCAATAAAATATGATATGCACGGATGACCTGTGTATAACATGCCAAATTGAAAATTTTGGGATGTTACAGAGATGGTTTCGGCGGAAACCTAACCCTAAATTTTCGAATCAAAACTATTCGAAGGATTGCATTGACTGGATAGGAGTGTTTCAATCGTGGCAAGAATCTATAAGAACACAATGTGCTGAGAATCGAACGAGGAAAGCACAGTGATCGAGTCCATACCCTAGTTCGGCAGAGACTCGCTACGACGGCAACGGCGGGGTTGAATTCCGTTGACGGCGGCGGGTACCAGCGACAGGGGGCGGCTGGCGACGAGGAGACGATCCAGAGACCACGGAGGCAGAGCGAGCTATTGCGCGGGCGAAGAGGTTCGGAGAAATTTCCAAATTTTTGCCCGTGACTATATATAGCCCGACCCTGTCGGTGTGACCGAGTGGAACAACTCGGTGGCACCGAGATGCAAAACTGTGTACAGTTATTGCAACTCGATGTGACCGAAGAGTTCAAATCGGTTGCACCGAGATTGAAAACCTAGATCGACTAAGTGATCTCGGTAAGACCGAAATGGAGGAATCGGTCAGACCGAGAATCACAAAGAAGTTTTGGAAGTTTAAGTCTATGACGAATCGGGGACTCCGAGTGCTCCTCACACAGAGTGGTTCGAATCTGACTTGATCAAATTTTGTGATGTAGCATGAATAGAGTTTGAGACGAGAAAAGCATAGATAGCTAGAGAAGGTTCTTAGGCATTCTTGTCCATCCACTTGGCCAAAGAAAAAGAAGCCAATCAACCAAAACAACAAGTGGATGTCCTCGAATGAGTAAAGTATGCAACCAACATGCTCACACAATAAGATGGCAAATGAAATATGTGGCAAAGCATGCACAACCAATTCTAGCATCTATCAAACAATTGGCGATGACTAGGTCATCTATATATGAGTATATTGACTTAGGAGTCAAATGAGAACATTTGATCATAGGTCATACTCATCGTTTAAGCTCAAGTGGGGTTACCACTTTTACATAAAGCATTTATGTGTTCACATCATTAGAGTTGCTTTGACTCAATTCTTAGAGTTAAGCTCCCCCTAGATGTGAGATCCCCCCCTAAGAGGGATGAACTAACCTTGGGTTTTGTCGATGATGACTCATGTAGGTGTTGAAGATGTGGATGCTCAATGTTGATGTAGATCTTTTTGGAGCAATCCTTTGGAGTGAGTTGCACTTTCAATACCTACATGGGTTAGTCCCACAAGGAACAAACAAGTATATCCATAGATATAGAGTGATGCACACACAAAATGATGTCCATGAAATCATTAGGTTACCTTGTCCCTTGCCTTACCAACATGAGGGTTTGTGACTCCTTGAACTAGTGCAAGATATGGAAGTTGATTGCACTTGTCCTTGCCATAATGATATGAGTGAAATATGTTGGCGGAGTCACCCTCAAGAACTCTCTAGTTCTTCTTCTTCTGGATCCACATCATCTTGATGGGAATCCTTGGAGTTGTAGTTGTACTTGATGAGGTAGAACTTGACGTAGTCTTGGGAATACACTTGACCAAGGCCTTAGGTGCTTCTTCAAATGCATCAATCTCCTCTTGAAGCTTGTCCTTGCCTTTGTTCTTGTGGTCTTGTGGTGGAAGATCATCTTGTGCCTGTGTTCCCTTGAAGAAAGTAGGATCATACTTCTCTTGTTGAGGAACGAACTTTGTCTTGGGGTATTTATCTTCTTCCCACTCAACTCCATTGGCATTGAAAGAAGAACTTTTCTTATGAAGATCATCATTGATTGCTCTTAAGAACTCATGCTCTTGCTCAAGATTGAGCTTTTCAAAGCGTAACTTCTCATGAGCCCTTAAAAGTTCTCGATGATCTTCGAAGATAGTTTCATGAGCTAACTTAAGAGTGTTTAGTTCTTTAGTTAGACGCTCAATTTTCTCCTTATCATCGTCATTCGTTTCAACTTGATTAGCATGATTAATTGGCGTTTCATCATAGTATTCATCACTAGAGTTGTCAACAAGTAAATCATCATCACCTAGCAAGTCATCTTCATCACTATTGAAATCAACATACTCAGGATGTGTTACCTTAGGACCCTTGGCCATGAAGAATCTACCAATTCCTTCATTTGGTGATTCAAATATGTCGTAGGAGTTGGTTGACACAAGTGCTAGACCGGCAACACCTTCATCTTGAGTATATTCGGAGTCGGATTGATAGCTTCTCTCGGAGTGATGGTCGGAGTCGGGGCCGGATACCCATTCACCAACGTGAGCTTGATGTCTTCGTTTTGTGTAGCTCTTTGATGACTTGTCCTTCCTTTCCGAATCCTTGCTTCTCCGTGAGGGTCTTCATTCATAACGATCATCTCTACTCCTTCTCTCTCTTGGTGGTGATTCTTCTCTTCTACTCCTTCTTTTTGGAGAGTCTTCTCTTCTTTTGTAGGGTGCCGTACACTCATTGGAATAGTGTCCAGGCCTTCCACAATTGTAGCAATTGTGCTCTCGACTAGAAGATCTTTTGTCATTGTAAGACCTTGACTTGGAGCTTCTTTCTTTGCTTCTACTCTTGTAGAATTTGTTGAAGTTCTTCACCATTAAGCTCAATTCTTCATTGAAGGTTTGTTTCTCACTTGATGATGTGGGGGCTTCACTTGAGGCTTTGTAAGCACCACTTGACTTGTTGTGAAGTTCCTCCTTATCCTTAAGTGACATCTCATGAGCAACAATTCTTCCAATGACTTCCGTTGGCTTGAGATCTTTGTAGTTTGGCATCATTTGAATCAATGTGCACACGGTATCATACTTTCCATCCAATGCTCTTAGGATCTTCTTGGTGATGAATCTGTCAGTCATCTCTTCACCCCTAAGCCGGAAATCTCATTTGTGATAAGTGCAAGCCTAGAGTACATTTCAGCGACACCTTCACCATCCTTCATTTTGAACTTGTCAAGTTGACTTTGGAGCACATCCAACTTGGATTCCTTGACGGATTCGGTACCTTCATGCATATCAATCAAAGTATCCCAAATTTCCTTTGCATTCTCAAGACGGCTGATTTTGTTGAATTCTTCGGGGCACAGTACGTTGAAGATGATATCACAAGCTTGAGCGTTGTATTGCAACATCTTCAATTCTTCCGCATTAGCTTCACGGTTCGGCTCTCTCCCATCAAAGAATTCACCTTGCAAGCCAATACAAATAATTGCCCAAACGGCGGGGTTATGTCCGAGAATATGCATTTTCATCTTATGCTTCCAACTAGCAAAATTAGTAACATCAAAGTAAGGACCTCTACGGTGATAATTTCCCTCGCTAGACGCCATACTCTCCTAGGTTGTGAAACCAAGGCTATGACCACCAAAAGCTATGGAAATCAAAGCAAATGGAGACCAAAGCTCTGATACCACTTGTAGGACCTTCAAGTATGTCTAGAGGGGGGTGATTAGACTACTTGACCAATTAAAAACTTAACCTTTTCCCAGTTTTAGAGTTTGGCAGATTTTAGCTATCTTAGGATAAGTCAAGCAATCATCACACAATTCAAGCAAGCATGCAAAGAGTATATGAGCAGCGGAAATTAAAGCATGCAACTTGCAAGAAAGTAAAGGGAAGGGTTTGGAGGATTCAAACGCAATTGGACACACGAATGTTTTTGGCGTGGTTCCGATAGGTGGTGCTATCGTACCTCCACGTTGATGGAGACTTCAACCCACGAATGGTAACGGTTGTGCGAGTCCCGGAGGGCTCCACCCACGAAGGTTCCATGAAGTAGCAACCTTGTCTATTCCACCATGGCCGTCGCCCACGAAGGACTTGCCTCACTAGCGGTAGATCTTCACGAAGTAGGCGATCTCCTTGCCCTTGCAAACTCCTTGGTTCAACTCCACAATCTTGTCGGAGGCTCCTAAGTGACACCTAGCCAATCTAGGAGACACCACTCTCCAAGAAGTAACAAATGGTGCATTGATGATGAACTCCTTGCTCTTGTGCTTCAAATGATAGTCTCCCCAACACTCAACTCTCTCTCATAGGATATGGATCGGGTGGAAAGAGGATTTGAGTGGAAAGCAACTTGGGGAAGGCTAGAGATCAAGATTCATATGGTAGGAATGGAATATCTTGGTCTCAACACATGAGTAGGTGGTTCTCTCTCAGAAATGGTAAGTTGGAAGTGTAGGTTTAGTCTGATGGCTCTCTCCACGAATGAAGAGGAGGTGGAGGGGTATATATAGCCTCCACACAAAATCTAACCGTTACACACAATTTACAAATCTCGGTGGGACCGAATCAACAAACTTGGTCAGACCAATTTTAGTAAACCTAGTGACCGTTAGGGTTTTTGGTGGGACTGACTTGCATCTCGGTAGGACCGATATGGTTAGGGTTAGGGCATAACGTAATCTCGGTGAGAGCGATTACACAAACTCGGTGAGACCGATTTTGGTAATTAGCTAACCAGAGAGTTGGTTAGGTAAACTCGGTGGGACCGATTTGCTCTTCTCGGTGAGACCGAAATGTTACAAAAGGGAAACAGAGAGTTTATATTGCAATCTCGGTGGGACCGATCCGCTCTTTCGGTGAGACCAAAAAGTTACGAAAAGGAAACATAGAGATTACAATCCCATCTCGGTGAGACCGAGATCCCTATCGGTAGAACCGATTTGCCTAGGGTTTGTGGCAGTGGCTATGACATATGGAATCGGTGGCGCCGGATAGGAAGAATCGGTGAGACCAATTTTGGCTTTAGGTTTAGGTCATATGTGGATGTGAGAAAGTAGTTGAGGGTTTTGGAGCATATCACTAAGCACATGAAGCAAGAGGCTCATTAAGCAACACCTCATCCCTCCTTGATAGTATTGGCTTTTCCTATAGACTCAATGTGATCTTGAATCACTAAAATATAAAATGAAGAGTCTTGAGCTTTTGAGCTTGAGCCAATCCTTTGTCATTAGCGTTTTGAGGGATCCACTTTCATCATCCATGCCATGCCATTCATTGAGCTTTCCTGAAATATTCATCTTGGAATAGCATTAGCTCAATGAGCTATATGTTGTTATGAATTACCAAAACAACCTAGGGATAGTTGCACTTTCAGTGGCCGTTCGCACGGTACCTCCGCCAACCTCCGAGGGTGGAGATCACTGTCAGTAGACTCCCCAATAACACCCTTGGAATAATTCTTTGAGCCAAACTTCCTGAAGATATTCATGTCCGCGTACAATTTTTCCTATGAACAAAAATCTGAAATTTTAATTCACAAAATTTTCCCAACAAAACTTCACAAAATTGATAGCAACTACTCATAGGGATACATAGAGGCCATAGCAAGCATTCAAACTACTTAGAACACTAAGAATTCAACATGCAAGCACATCTACAGCAGCACCAGGAGTAGCTATTTATTCAAAGTATAAACCACTAAAACAATAACTAATTGGACAAATGGCGGAGTCACATACCAAGCAACAATCCCCCGAAACAGTTTCGGAAATGGAGCTTCGAGCAAAGAGATCGAAATCCTCGGGTTTGAGCTCAAGAACATGGGAGAGAGAGCAATGGGGATTTTTTTGGAGGTGAGTGATGATGTGGGCTAAGAGATAAGTGAGGAGGCCCACGTGGGGACCACAATCCACCAGGGCGCGCCTAGGGGTCCTGGTGCGCCCAGTGGGTTGTGCCCACCTGGTGCACCTCCCTCTGATATTATTTGCACCAGAAATTCAGAAATATTCAGAAAAAATCGTATAAAATTTTCAGGGCATTCTGGGAACTTTTATTTTTGGGTCATTTTTTTATTCCATGGAAGAAACCAGACAAACTATGGCATTTTATTTTATTTAACTAATAAAAACAGAAAACAAATAGTGGGGACAGAAAGTAGTGCTTACTAAATTCATCTACTTCATACCACTCAAAAATGATTCACTAATAAGGTTGATCAGGTCTTATTAACAACCACTTTCGATTAGCATGAAACCGAAGAACTTTCGTAAATCACTAAGTTACCTCAATGGGGATATGCATCTCCCCAACAATAAGCATTTGATATTTCTTTTTGATAGTAGGTAGAGGTATTTGAAAACTTCCAATAGTGATTGTCGGAGATTTTCAATAACATTAATACCATTCACTTGGAATTGTTTCTTCGGAAAGTGCACCGTATGCTCATTACCATTAATATGAAAAGTGGCCTTGCTTTTATTGAAATCAATAACAGCCCCTACAGTATTCAAGAAGGTTCCAAGGATAATCAACATGTTGCCGTCCTCGGGCATCTCAAGTATAACAAAGTTAGACAAGATAGTAACATTAGCAACAACAACGCGCACATCCTCACAGATACCGATAGGTATGTCAGTTGACTTGTCAGCCATTTGCAAAGATATTTCAGTAGGTCTGAGTTTATTCAAGTCAAGTCTTTAATATAAAGATAAAGGCATAACACTAACACCAGCTCCTAAATCACACAAAGCAGTTTTCACATAATTCTTTTTGATAGAGCAAGGTATAGTTGGTATACCCGGATCTCCAAGTTTTTTAGGTACTCCATCTTTGAAAGTACAATTAGCAAGCATAGTGGAGATTTCAGGTTCCAGTATTTTTCTCTTATTTGTGATGATGTCTTTCATATACTTTGCATAAGGAGGCATTTTCAAGATATCAGTCAAGCGAGTACGAAAAAAGACTGGCCTCAACATTTCAGCAAAACGTTCAAATTCTTCATCATCATTATTTTTAGTTGACTTGGGTGGAAAATGCATAGGTTTTTGAACCCATGGTTCTCTTTCTTTACCGTGTTTTCTAGCAATGAAGTCTCTTTTATCATACCTTTTATTTTTAGGTTGTGGGTTATCAAGATCAACTGGTGGTTCTATCTCAACATATTTATCTGGTTCTTTTTCATTGTTTGGTTGAGCATCTTCATGAACATCAACATTATCTTTTCATTATCACTAGGTGGATGTTCATTACCAGACTGAGTTTCAGCATCATAGATAGAAGTTTCATTTTCATTATGAGGAGGTTTATCTATTTCAGGTTCACTAGAAGCATGCAAAGTCCTATCATTTTTCTTCTTCTTTTTCTTTTTAGAAGGACTAGGTGCACTAGTGTTATTTCTTTGTGAATCTTGTTCAATTATTTTTGGGTGTCCCTCAGGATAAAGTGGTTCCTGAGTCATTTTACCTCCTCTAGTTGCAACTCTAACAACAAAGTCATGCATATTATTATTCATTTCATCAAGCAATTCTCTTTGAGATTTAGCAACTTATTCTGACTGAGTCTGAACCATAGAAGCATATTTTCCAACACCTCTAACATCATTTGAGATTCTAAATAACAAGTCACTCAAGCAAGCAATCATATCAGAATTATATTTCAATTGTTTCATAACATTTGCATTGAAGTGATCTTGTTTTCTAATGTAGTTTTCAAACTCATAAAGGCATTGACTAGGGTGCATATTGTGAGGATTATCATTTTCATTGAACTTCATTAGAGAATTTACCTCTACCACCTTAGGCAGTGGTGGTGTATTAAGCCCATGTATTTCTTCAATAGGAGGTAAATTTTTAACATCCTCAGCTTTAATACCTTTTCCCTTCATAGATTTCTTTGCCTCTTGCATATCCTCGGGACTGAGATATAATATACCCCTCTTCTTTGGAGTGGGTTTAGCCGGTGGTTCGGGAAGAGTCCAATCATCATAATTTTTCAATATGTTATTCAATAATTCTTCAGCTTGAGCAATAGTTCGTTCCCTGAAAACACAACCAACACAACTATCTAGGAAGTCCCTAGAAGCATTGGTTAGTCCATTTATAGAAGATATCAAGTATTTCATTTTTCTTAAGAGGATGATCAGGCAAAGCATTAAGTAACTGGCAAAGCCTCCCCAAGCTTGTGGGAGACTCTCTTCTTTAGTTTGAACAAAGTTAAATATTTCCTGTAAGGCAGCTTGTTTCTTATGAGCAGGAAAATATTTTTCAGAGAAGTAATAAATCATATCCTGGGGACTACACACACAACCAGGAGTAAGAGTATTGTACCAAGCTTTAGCATCACCCTTTAATGAGAAAGGAAATAATTTGAGAATAAAGTAATAGCGAGTTTTCTCATCATGAGTAAAAAGGGTGGCTATATCATTCAACTTAGTAAGATGTGCCACAACAGTTTAAGTTTCATAACCATGAAAAGGATCAGATTCAACCAAAATAATTAACTCTGGGTCGACAGAGAATTCATTATCCTTATCATCAATAAAGATAGGTGAAGTAGCAAACTTAGGATCACACTTCATTCTAGCATTCAGAGATTTTTCTTTATACTTGCATAGTAATTTCTCTAGATCATCTCTATCATTGCAAGAAGGAATATCTCTAATTGTTTCTTCATTCATAACATAACCTTCCGGTACCTTAGGCAATTCATATCTAGGAAGGCTAGTTCTAGCAGGTGTTTCAGGAGTTTCAGTTTCAAGCTCATCATCAGATTCAACAACATCATGTTGTATTACTCTAGCAATTTGTTCATCAAGAAATACACCAAGTGGCACATCATCATTATCAAGCAAGGTACTAGCATCATCATAAGCATTATCCACAATAGAAGTAGCATCATCAATAACTTGTGACATATTAGAATTCATAGCATGTGGTGGAGTTGCAAGTTTACTCAAAACAGAAGGTGAATCTAAAGCAGAACTGGATGGCAGTTCCTTACACCCCCTAGTCTTTGAGGGAGATATCTTAGTCTTTGGATCCTTCAGATTCTTCATAGTAATAATATGATAATAATCCCAAGTGACTCAACAAATATTGCTATGCTCCTCGGCAACGGCACCAGAAAAAGGGCTTGATAACCCACAAGTATAGGGGATCGCAACAGTTTTTGAGGGTAGAGTATTCAACCCAAATTTATTGATTCGACACAAGGGGAGCCAAAGAATATTTGAAGGTATTAGCAGCTGAGTTGTTAATTCAAGCACACCTGGAGATTGATTATCTACAGCAAGTAATCAGTAGCAAAGTAATATGATAGTTTTGATAGTAGTGACAGCAGCAATAGTAACGACAACAATGATAGAGGTAATTTTGTAGCGAGTGTAATAGTGATGATAGTAGTAGTAACGCAGCAAGATCAATATAAATAAATTCGTAGGCATTGGATCGGTGACTTGTTGGATGATATTCATCATGTAACAGTTATAACCTAGGGCGATACGGCACTAGCTCCAGTTCATCGACATAATGTAGGCATGTATTCCATAAATAGTCATGCGTGCTTTATTAAAAGAACTTGCATGACCTCTTTTGTCCTACCCTCCCGTGGCAGCGGGGTGCATATTGGAAACTAAGGGATATTAAGGCCTCCTTTTAATAGAGAACCAGAACAAAGCATTAACATATAGTGAATACATGAACTCCTCAAACTATGGTCATCACTGGGAGTGGGCCCGGTCGTTGTCACTTCGGGGTTGCCGGATCATAACACGTTGTAGGTGACTATAACTTGCAAGATCGGGTCTAAAACATGGATATAATGATGAATCCATAAACGGTCCAGATCTGAGTTCATGGCACCCGGGCCCAAAGTGACAAGCATTAAGCATAGCAAAGTCATAGCAACATCAATGTAAGAACATAGTGGATACTAGGGATCGGGCCCTAACAAAACTAACTCGATTACATGATGAATCTCATCCAACTCCTCACCGACTAGCGAGCCTATGAAGGAATTACTCACTCCAAATGGGGAGCATCATGGAATTGGCGATGGAGATTGGTTGGTGATGACGAAGAACGAAGATCACCCTCTCTGGAGCCCCAAACAGACTCCAGATCCGCCCTCCCAAGGAAGAACAAGGCTTGGCGGCGGCTCCGTCACGTGGAACGCGATAATTCTTTCTTCCTGATTTTTTTCTAGAAATATGTGATTTTATAGTATCAGGGGGGTCGTCAGCGGGGCCATCAGGTGGGTACAACCCACCTGGGCGCGCCAGGAGAGGGGGCGCGCCATGGTGGGTTGTGCCCACCCAGGTGCCCCTCTCCGGCAGGTCTTGGCTCCAGAAATTCTTATTATTGATATAAAAAATCCTCGCAAAGTTTCGTTTCATTCCGAAAACTTTTATTTCTGCACTAAAAAAACACCATGGTAGTTCTGCTGAAAAAATGTCAGTCTGGGGTTAGTTTTATTCAAATCATGCAAATTAGAGTCTAAAACAAGAGGAAAAGCGTGAGAAAAAGTAGATATGTTGGAGACGTATCAAAGCCCCACACCACCATCGATGAGTGTCTTGGTGACGGGGACGTTATTGATGGTAGGCGAGCAGAGCATTTGGAGGGCACCGGCAGTTGCCGCACACTTGAGTTGGTTGGAAGAGTTGAAGGTGATGGTGTACTTGGACCACCTGAGCGGACGTGTTGCCTCGAGCTTGGGGAGGGCCGCGTTCACCTCACGAGCGAACTTCTTGAAGACGCGATGAGAGGCAGGGGCCTGAGCGCCGCCCAGGATGCAAGAAATGGCTCGGGGCTCTTGGAAGCCCCCAGCCCCCTCGTCTTGGTGGTGGTCATCATTCCTTCTTGGCGGTGGCGATAGTGGAGGAAGGCCAGCGTTGCCCTGAGGATGGTCCTCGCGAGGCTGATCTCTCCAGGTTCCCTCACGAGGCTGGCCCTGCCAGTGGTCCTCACGAGACCGATCGCGCCAGTCCTAGCGGGGGTCGCGGCCATCCCAGTGCCCTCCACCTCAGCTACCCCACGGCCGTAGCCTCGGTCGCTGCGCTCGGGGCGACGACCGAGGCGCCTGTCGCAGATGGCCCTGAGCTCCTGGCAGTCATTGGTGTTGTGGTTGTGCATGTTGTGGAAGACGCAGAATGGGCGACTACCCTTGGATGACTCCAGGTGGTCGCAACCGTGCTTCATCTCTGGTTCAGCCGCGAGCATGGCTGGTCCCTTGCGCTTCACGTCCTTGGCCTTGGCCTTCTTGTCTTCTAGGCCAGCCTCTGGAAGTTCCAGGAGGGAGAGGCGACCTTCCTCAGCTCTCGCACACTTGGTTGCCATGTTGAACATCTCTAGAGCTGTGCACATGTCCTTGTGTATGGCGAGATCCTCCTTCATCTTGACGTCTCGGACGCCATTAGTGTACACCGAGATGTTGGCCTCATTCGACACCTTGGGGATCTTGAGGCGAACACTGTTGAAGCGCTGGATGTACTTCTGCAAGGTCTCTCTAGGCTGTTGCTTGATGCGCCGCAGGTCACCCACCGTCGGTGGGCCGTCGCGAGTGCCCTGGAAGTTGACAAGGAAACGCTCTCGCATCTCATCCCAGGAGGAGATCGATCCCACAGGGAGGTTTAGGAGCCACGAGCGCGCGCCATCTTTGAGGGCCATGGGAAACTAGTTCGCCATAACCTTCTCATTGCCGTTGGCCGCCTCGATGCTCAGCTCGCATAGCTGCATGAACTCGGCAGGGTCGGGGGTGTCGTTTGATAACCCACAAGTATAGGGGATCATTTGTAGCCTTTTTCTATAAATAAGAGTGTCGAACCCAATGAGGAGCTAAAGGTATAACAATAATCCCTCAAGTTTTATCGACCACCGATACAACTCTACGCACACTTGACGTTTGCTTTACCGAAAACAAGTATGAAACTATTTTGTAGGTGTGATGCTAGAAGTACTTTGCAAGATAATAAAAGTTAGGTGTTTAGTAAAAGGGTTTGTTTCAACAAGAAAGTTATTTGTCCCTAGGCAATCGATAACAAGTACTGGTAATCATTCTTGTAGTTTTATATGAGGGAGAGGCATGAGCTAACATACTTTCTCTACTTGGATCATATGCACTTATTATTGGACCCCTGCAAGCATCCGCAACTACTAAAGATCATTAAGGTCGTGAAACCCAACCATAGAATTACGTATCAAGTCCTCTTTACTCCCATACATAATACCCCACTTACTCGGGTTTAAGCTTATGTCACTCTCGCAACCCACTACAAGCGAACCATGAACATATTGCAACACCCTACAGCGTGGGCCCCTCATGTTTGCATGAGAATGGAGGGCACCATAGGAAAACACCATAAATAAAATATACAATCATACCAACCAAGATCACGATTAACCCACAGGACAAAACGGATCTACTCAAACATCATAGGATAGCCATATATCATTGGGAAATATGGAGTTGAGCACCATGTTGAAGTAGAGATTACAGCGGGGAGAAGGGGTGTTACACCGCTACATAGAGGGGGAGAGAGAGTTGGTGTTGACGGTAGCAAGATTGTTGATGTAGATCACCGTCCCGATCGTTGCCCCGGCGGCACTCCAGCACCACCGGAAGCGAGGGGGAGAGAGCCCCCCTCCTTCTTCTTCTTCCTTGGCCTCCCCCCTAGATGGGAGGAGAGTTCCCCCTTTGGTCCTTGGTCTCCATGGCGGCGGAGGGGAGGGAGCCCCTCCGAGATTGGATCTCCCTCTCTTTTCTCTTCTGTTTCACGCTCCCCAGATCTGGCCAAAAATTGTTTCTTATATTCCCGAAGATCCGTACCCCGATTGTGCTGAGATTTTAACACGATTTTTTTCTGGATAAAAGCTTCCTTGCACCCGAAGTAGAGATCCAATCGATGTACGAGGTGAGCACAACCCACCACCACGCGCCCGACTTCGGGACCATGCCCTGGTGTCTTGTGGTGTGTGTGGGCCTTCGTTTGCGGTGATTCCGACTCCCAAAAATCACATATATTCCAAAATAATTCTCCATAAAATTTTATTGCATTTGGACTTCGTTTGATATGGATTTCCCGCGATACAAAAAACATGCAAAAAACAGGAACTGGCACTGGGTACTGGATCAATAGGTTAGTCCAATAAATCATATAAAAAATTGCCAAAAGTATATAAAAGCTGTATAATATTGGCATGAAACAATCAAAACTTATAGATACTACGGAGACATATCATCATTCCCAAGCTTAATTCCTGCTCATCCTCGAGTAGGTAAATGATAAAAAAGATAATTTTTGATGTGGAATGCTACCTAGCATAAACTTGATCATATATCTAATCATGGCATGAATATTAAGATATAAGTGATTCAAAGATATAGTCTATAATTGGACATAAAGACATCAATATTCTGGCATCCCAATAAACAATCATGTCTTTCAAAATATCAACGCTAAAGAAAGCTATCCCTACAAAATCATATAGTCCTGTCATGCTCTGTCTTCTTAACACAAAGTATTTATCATGCACAAACCCGATGACAAGCCGAGCAACTGGTTCATACTTTTTAACGCACTTCAGCTTTTTCAACCCTCACGCAATACATGAGCGCAAGCCATGGATATAGCACTACGGGTGGAATAGAGTATGATGATAGGGGTAAATATAGAGAAGACAAAAAAGTAAGAAAGTCTCACAACGACGCGGCTAACCAACGGGCTATGGAGATGCCCATCAATCGATATCAACGTGAGGAGTAGGGATTGCCATGCAACGAATGTACTAAGAGCTATAAGTGTATGAAAGCTCAATATGAAAACCAAGTGGGTGTGCATCTATACCTATAATGAAAAATTCCCACTAGTATATGAAAATGACAACATAGGATACTCTCAATATGAAAAACATGGTGCTACTTTGAAGCACAAGTGTGATAAAGGATACTAACAATGCCCCTTCTCTCTTTGTTTATTTTTTTCTATTTCTTTTTCTTTTTTTTTTCTTTTTCTTTTTCTCTCATTGTCCGGAGTCTCATCCTGACTTGTGGGGGAATGATAGTTTCCATCATCCTTTCTCTCACTGGGGAACTGCTCTAAAAATGAATAATGATGATCATCACACTTCTATTTACTTATAACTCACAAGAAATAAAAATTACAACTCGATACCTATGACAAAGTATGACTCTTTATGAATGCCTCTGGCAATGTACCAGGATGTGCAATGATCTAGCGTAACATGTATAAAAATGATGAACTGTGGCTGAGCCACAACTACTATGTCAGCTATATGATCATGCAAAGCAATATGACAATGAATGCTCAAGTCATGAAATGGAAGCGGTGAAAGTTGCATGGCAATATATCTCGGAATGGCCATTGAAAAGCCATAATAGGTAGGTATGGTGGCTGTTTTGAGGAAGATACAATAAGGCGTATGTGTGATAGAGCGTATCATATCATGGGGTATGGATGCACCTACGAAGTTTGCACCGACTCTCGATGTGAGAAAGGGCAATGCACGGTACCGTAGAGGCTAGCAAATTGCAAAAAGGTAAGAGTGAGTACTATCCATGGACTCACATTAGTCATAAAGAACTCATATACTTATTTTAAAAGTTTATTAGCCCTCGAAGCAAAATACTACTACACAAGCCCCTAGGGGGATAGGTTGGTAGGAAAAGACCTTCACTCGTCCCCGACCGCCACTCATAAGGAGGACAATCAATAATAAATCATGCTCCAACTTCATAGCATAACGAGAGACTATACATGCATGCTTCGGGAATCACAAACCTTAACACCAATATTCTTACTAAACACAACCGTTTACTAGTACCTCCCACATATTCCATCTCTATATCGCAAAACTATTGCAAGGAATCAAACATATCATATTTAGTGATCTACAAGTTTTATGTAGGATTTTATGACTAACCATGCAATTGACCAATTCCTGTTGACTCTCTAAATAGATATAAGTGAAGCATGAGAGTTTAATTGTTTCTACGAAATACCATGCTCTAATAAATATAAGTGAAGCAAAAGAGCATTCTTCAAACAACGGTTTTCTAAGTGAAGAGAAATAGGCAATCCAAACTTCAAATGATATAAGTGAAGCACATGAAGTATTCTATAAAGTCATACTCAAAAGATATAAGTGAAGTGCAATGAGCATTCTATAAATCAACCATGGAATATCTAATACCAGCATGGTGCATAAAACAAAAATGAAAAGTAAACGCAAAAGACGTTCCAAGATTTTCACATATCACATGAATGAAACGAAGACAAAACATACCGATACTTGTTAAAGAAAGATGGGATGCCTTCCGGGGCATCCCCAAGCTTAGACGCTTGAGTCTCCTTGAATATTTACTTGGGGTTCCTTGGGCATCCCCAAGCTTGAGCTCTTGCCTCTCCTCCTTCTCCTCATATCGAGACCTCCTCGATCTTTGATCACCTCATCCACACAAAACTCAACAGAAACTTTTAGTGGCGGGGTTAGTGAACATGGCAGTCAAATCCCATCATGTACTGCTATAAAATTATTGTATAATTATAATCAAACATTACCCAATGTATGATATCACAATTCTATGGCCCCAAGTCAAAGGAGGATCAACAAGATTTCAAACATACGCAAATAATGAAGCTATAACAGCAATTTGTGAAAACAGGACAATCTGTAAAGATATGAACATTCACCATACTTCTGTAACTCTAAAAGTTCTGAAAAATTAGGACGAAATAAAAAATTTGTATAGCAAGACTGTGCAAAAAGTTTCAGAATTTTATCACGTTCCAGTGAATTTAAACAATTGTATTTTTGGGAACAGGAGTTTTTGTTTTTGCACCGCACAAACCAACAAGAAATCTACTCATCCTAAAGGCTAATCTTGGCCCATAGTTTTTATAATACGATGGAATTGTACAAGGGGATAATTATTTATGTTGAAAAGTTTCTATAATTAAGATTCACAAAGTTTCTATGGGCATGAACAAAGTTTAAGGCTAGCTCCCATTTTCACAATGCTCGTCCCTCTCACTTTCACTTTTCCTTATGTGAAGTTTTAAGTTCCCCTATATTTTTTTGTTTTTAAACTATATAAAAGCGCTCAACAGAAATAAATGACTCTCTAAAACTTCCGGGTTGTCTCCCTGGCAGCACTTTCTTTAAAGCGATTAAGCTAGGCATAAAGTGCTCAAGTAATGAATCCACCCGGATCCCAAGGTATATCAAAGCCAATTTTAATTAACAATGATTTGGCATTTAGTAGTGAGCACAAAGCAACATATATGAAGCAATGACGAAGTCTAACTCTCTTCCTATGCATCGGACTGTCATAAAAGAACAATCCATGCACATCAAGTGAAGGCCAATACATATCATAAGCAGTTTCTTGCAATTCTATCGTGTTGGAAACATAAAGAGGCGGAGATGTAGTTCCTCTCTCGTAATAATTGCAAGTAGGAGCAGAAATCACATGCATATTATATTCATCAAAATTATCATGTTTAGTGGTAGAACGCAACCCATCATTGTAATCCTTAAAAAGTGCAAACTTCTCCGATATAGTGTAGATGGGAGAATTCAAAAAGATAATAGGACTATCATGTGTGGGTGCAGTAGCAACAATTTCATTCTTAACATAGGGAACAATAGCAAGTTCATCTCCATAAGCATAATTAATATTGGCATCATGGCCACAAGCATAGTAAGCACCAAGTTCATCAAAAAGGGATATTTCAAAAGAATCCAAGGGATCATAGCAATCATCATAGCATTCATCCTTCGATAAGAATGAAGGGGAATTAAAAATGTATGGGATAAAGAGTTACTCTCATTAGAAGGTGCGCATGGGTGATCAATCCGCTCTTCCTCCTTTTGTTCTTCGCTCTCCTCTTCATCTTTCTCATCCAATGAGCTCACAGTTTCATCAATTCCTTCTTCCATAGACTCCCGCAGGATATTAGTCTCCTCTCGGACAACGGATATTTTCTCAATAAATTCATCAATATCGGAATTATATTTATAATTATCATAGCAATATTTAAGGATGGAAAAAATTTCAGGTCTATAAACATCATCATCAAAAGCTTCATACTTTTCAAACAAAGGTTCAATTTCATAAGCACCCTTAAAAGCAACAAATTCTCCCATTCTTTCCACATCAAAGTAATCATATATACCATTAGCATAAGAAGCTAAGGTTTCATTATCATTAAATTTGCATGAAAAGGGAAGGTGTGGAGCATTCATCCTAGTGCAACAAGTAAAATCATATCTCAAGCATAAATCCCGAGCATACCAATGCAACATATAAATTTGATCCCATAAAAGGTTCCCTTTTTGTGTCAACCAATAATCCCTAAAGTATTCACCTCGATCCAACGTTAGTCCCATTATCAAGTTGAATGGGGTTTTCTCAGGATTATCAAAGTAGTGCATAATATTTTTCACATAACAAGCATCGAGGGTTTTAGGAGGTTCCCATCTCCTTGAGTATCAAGTACAAGTATTTTTTTGGTGTTTCATGTTCCATATCCATAACTAAAGATAGAGAACAACTTAGAACGGAAAATAAAAACTACTTAGTGATAAATCAAACAAGCACACACGAGAATATTCACCCCACGCTATTGCTCCCCGGCAACGGCGCCGGAAAAAGGTCCTGATAACCCACAAGTATAGGGGATCGTTTGTAGCCTTTTTCGATAAATAAGAGTGTCGAACCCAACGAGGAGCTAAAGGTAGAACAAATATTCCCTCAAGTTCTATCGACCACCGATACAACTCTACGCACACTTGACGTTTGCTTTACCGAAAACAAGTATGAAACTATTTTGTAGGTGTGATGCTAGAAGTACTTTGCAAGAATAAAACTAGAAGTACTTTGCAAGATAATAAAAGTTAGGTGTTTAGTAAAAGGGTTTGTGTCAACAAGAAAGTTATTTGTCCCTAGGCAATCGATAACAAGTACTGGTAATCATTCTTGTAATTTTATATGAGGGAGAGGCATGAGCTAACGTACTTTCTCTACTTGGACCTTATGCACTTATGATTGGATCCCTAGCAAGCATCCGCAACTACTAAAGATCATTAAGGTCGTGAAACCCAACCATAGAATTACGTATCAAGTCCTCTTTACTCCCATACGTCATACCCAACTTACTCGAGTTTAAGCTTTTGTCACTCTCGCAACCCACTATAAGCGAACCATGAACATATTGCAACACCCTGCAGCGGGGGCCCCTCACGTTTGCGCGAGAACGGAGGGCACCATAGGACAACACCATAAATAGAATATACAATCATACCAACCAAGATCATGATTAACCCATAGGACAAAACCGATCTACTCAAACATCATAGGATAGCCAAATATCATTGGGAAATAATATATGGAGTTGAGCACCATGTTTAAGTAGAGATTACAGCGGGGAGAAGGGGTGTTACACCGCTGCATAGAGGGGGAGAGAGTTGGTGTTGACGGTAGCAAGATTGTTGATGTATATCGCCGTCCCGATCGTTTCCCCAGCGGCACTCCGACTCCATCGAAAGCGAGGGGGAGAGTGCCCCCTCCTTCTTCTTCTTCCTTGGCCTCCGCCCTAGATGGGAGGAGAGTCCCCCCTCTGGTCCTTGGTCTCCATGGCGGCGGAGGAGCGGGAGCTCCTCCGAGCTTGGATTTCCCTCTATGTTCTCTTATGTTTCGCGCTCCCTAGATCTGGCCGAAAACCGTTTCTTATATTCCTGGAGATCCGTAACTCCGATTGCGCTGAGATTTTAACACAATTGTTTTCCGGATAAAAGCTTCCTTGCGCCCGAAGTAGAGTTCTAACCGACGTACGAGGTGAGCATAACTCACCACCACGTGCCTGGCTCTGGGACCATGCCCTGGTGTGTTGTGGTGTGTGTGGGCCTCCGTTTGCGGTGATTCCAACTCCCAAAAATCACATATATTCCAAAATAATTCTCCGTAAAATCTTATTGCATTTGGACTTCGTTTGATATGGATTTTCCGTGATACAAAAAACATGAACTGGCACTAGGCACTGGATCAATAGGTTAGTCCAATAAATCATAATTTTTTTGCCAAAAGTATATAAAAGTTGTATAATATTGGCATGAAACAATCAAAAATTATAGATACGACGGAGACGTATCACCGTCGTAGCGTGGAGGCAGGTCGGGCTTGAACTTCCCTGGCCAGACGACCCTGCGCAGCTCCGGAGTGAACGCGCTGTGGTCACGGGAGCCCATCGTAGAGGTGGAGCCTGGTCTTGGCGCTCACGCGCCACCACCGCAGGTGGCGCTCGGTCTTGACGCGACGGTGCTGGGAGCGCATGCGCGTCTCCTTGCGACCGCTGCACCACGTGGCAGCTTTCCTTATCACGAGCCGGCGCCTTGCGCGGCGGGTCGCACCGTGGAGCCTCACGCCTTGGCTGGAGGGCGACGTCTTGCTTGGGAGGTGGAGGTGGCGCACCGTGGGCCACATCACCCACTAGAGGCGGTGGGGGAGGCAGCGAGTGGGACGGTGCAGGGGCCGCTCCGGCGCTGCTGAGGAGTTCGGCGATGCGGTCCAGCCAGTCCTTGTACAGGTCGTCGATAGGGCGATAGCGCAGGAGCTCACGTGCCATGAGCAACGCAGCCTGCGCGTTCCCTGGCCCGCGGCGAGCATGAGACGATGAAGCAGTCGACAGGGTCAGCGACGGAGTGGCGGTGCACCCGTCATGCCACATGGAGGGCTGCATCGACGAAGCCTGCTGCTCGTGGACCACAGGGCCGGTGGCAGCATTGGCTGCGTGCGACGGGGAATGACGGGGATCACCATTGCCTGCGGGCGCTGTCTGGGCGATGCAGGCGGCCCGACGCTCAGCACGAACTCGACGAGCGTCAGCTGTGGAGAAGGCGAAACGGTGGTGAGCTGACTGGAGGAAGAGAGGCTCCGACGCACCCCTACCGGCGCGCCAAATGTTGGATTTCAGGCTCCACAAGCCCTTGATAGATTCGAACTCTGGGGTGCGTGCAAAGAACTCAACCTCCCCACTCTGCCAACTCACCAATCTCACGACCTAGCTCAATGAACAGGAAGGAAATGGGACACATCAGTTTACCCAGGTTCGGGCCACCTTGCGGTGTAAAACCCTACTCCTGCTTTTTTGTGGATTTGCCTCGAGGTGGACTGTGGATGAACTAGTACAGTGGAAGAACGAAATAAGGAGGCATGTTCTTGAGCTGGTGGGGGAGACGATGATCTGAAAGATCCATCCCTCTCTATGGTGGTGGCTAGGTCCTATTTATAGCGGCCTTGGTCCTCTTCCCCAAAAATGGAGGTGGGAAGGGATCCCACAACGGCCAAATTCGAATGGAGACAACTAGTACATCTTATCCTGACAAAAGTAGTATTCGCCTGCAAAGCTTCTGGTCGTGATGCCGTGGTCGGCTCAGCGATGACCTCCATCCTGCCGTCCTGGCGGTCTTGGTCTTGTTGCATGGGAATGGAAACCTTTGGTTGATTCCTCGGGACTCCGCGCCTATGCTTGCCTCCTTAGCACCAAAGAGTAAACTATTGTCCTGCGCCCGCTGGTGCCCGCCTGGCCTTGGTCGTCACGGCTCACGTCATCTAAACCTCACGAGGTGAGGCTTGCATAGAAATCTCCGCTCCTCAGGAGACAGTCTGAGGAGGCCGCTCCTTCTGGAGGTCTTGGTGTCGTCCGCCTTGCGAGGCTTGGCCCCTCGTGAGGGTCTTGAGTTTTTGATGTTGAAGGTGGGCCGTACCAGGTCGTCGATGGAGCCACGCCGTGGACCGCAGGCAGGCAAGTCTGGGTACCCCGGTTCCTAGAAAGCCGACAATGTAGAACATTCACATTAAACTCGGCTTCATAAAATACTTGAAAAGCATAGGTTAAGCAATTTTATACATCTCAATGTTTCATAGAACATAACAAACATTTACTAGTTCACAATAAAAGACAAAGTTGTGAGAAGGTTTACATATCAGGAAAAATCAATCAAGGCTTCTCTGAGCAAAGGGCCTCCCTAGGCAGGCTTTAATTTCCTGGAGTTCACTCTGGGTTTTCTTGTTGCCACCATCCAGGGTTAGGTTCTCTCTTTCCAAAATAACCAATTATAATTGTGTTCTCAATTGGAATGCTGAACTGAACCATGTAGTGTACTGACCATCTGAATTTCTTTGGCAGTTCCACTAAATTTAAGCACCGCTATTTGCAGAAATAAGCAGACCACAATGCCTCTTGTCTGTGCACCTGTCCCAAAAACCTCCATGCAGCCGTGCCAGCTAGTCCTCTGTCCATCCGTGAACTGGGAAAAAGTGCATTCTCGACTAGGATGCAGTTTTTTCCGCTCGTCCCTCCACTGCAATCAGGAAGTAAAATGTACGAATCAGCTTCTTTTAGATTGCGTTGGCCATTCTACCTAGTTACTACCAATGTAGGAATACCTGCAAGAGGGGAGGTTAGACGACGACAGCTAGGAATAGCCATCTCATTTTGTGTAGTTCTACTAAAACTGAGGTGTGTACTTTTGATTGCACAAATAGAAACGATATGGAGACATACATCCCTGTTTGCGCAAACATGAAATACAGTTATTTAAATAGTGACAGTTATTTGTAGTGGCATATGATTAATAGGAACGTCTATTGTGTTATAATTGGCACTACATTGACAATATGAAAGTGCCATTAAGGCCTCCTTTGGTTTAGAGGAATCTTGTAGGAATATCATAGGGATAGGATTTCTATAGAAAAAATTCCTTTAGAGCCCTTTGGTTTGTAGGAATGGAATCCTATTCCTATGGAGGAATTCTTCCTATCCTCCACATTTCATAGGAAAATAAACATTAGCCTAGACTCAATGGAAAAAAAATCATATGATGTGAATCAAAGGGCATCTATTTTCCTATTGCTACTCATAGGATTCGAGATACATGTCATCTAATTTCCTATGGATTTCCTATTCCTACGTTTTTCCTACCCAATGAACCAAATGAGGCCTAAGTAAGAAGTAGTATCACATCACATCAACACTGCCACTAGATTAACATGCAGAACAATAGCATTAGTATTACTGTCATGAGAGTAGCACATGGTCAGTAAATGTGCAATAAAATTTGTGGAGTTCCAGTGGGATGAAGCAATGTTAGCGATGTGAGATTTAAGTGTAACTGCAAAAACACAATCCATGGGAAATAAAGCAAGACGAAATCACTTCATAAAATGGTGATGTCATTGCTTCAATTCATCAACGGCACTAGACCGACAACAACATTTCTTAATGGTGACATTAGGTGGCATTGCTTAAATTTATCGATGGCACTAGACCATTAGTTAATAATGACATTAGGTGGCATTGCTTCATGCTTCATGTGATTTTACATTAACAAAAGCGATATGGGTGTAGTGATAGCAGGGGCATAAAGTGGTGAGGCATATGTAGTTGCCGAGAGCGGCAAACATTCAGGTAGCATGTCTGCATTTGTCCCATTTTTTATCTCCTCGGCAACATTTTCCTATGTGAGCACAGGAAATCTAGACCCACTCGTTCTCATTTGCGTTGTCCCCCTACACCCCTCACATTTTTTTCCTTTTTCGTCCAAGAGACAGGTCCACTTCCCCCCCACCCTTCGCCATCCACCCCGCTTTCTTTGCCTTTTCAACCAAGAGACCGGTTGGGTAGCCAGTATCTATTACTTTCCCCTGTTTCCTCTTAGAACCAAGTCCTAGATTCATGCGAGCTACAAATTTCCCACTTTCTTCCCTGTTTGAACCAACTCTTAGATTCGACTATATGAACTAGCTCTATCTCTAATAATAGTAAACGTCTAGGTGGCTTTGGAATAATCGCGGAAGTAGAAAAAGATCCACACGCAGCCACGTGGGGGAGCTGGGGCAGTAGCAAGGCAGGTTTTGAAGGAATATATACCTGAGGGTCGTCGGGATGTGGAAAAGATGGCGTCGGGAGGCCGCATCTTGGCCACAATACCGCAGGGAGGAAGAAGGGGTCGGAGGCCCTCCCGAGCTGGCGCTGTCTCGGAGAGAACGGGACGGCCGCCGATCGAGATGCGTGGGCAGCCGTTGGTCTCCTCCCTCACTGCCAATGACCGCGTGAATGATGCACCTACACCCTCGCCTAGTTGGAGGTGCTCTGGCCGAATTTGTGACCAGCCGTGAGCAGAGAGAGAGTGTGGCCACCTATGTCTTGCTTAGATCTGGAGAGCATATGAGAGTGAAAGAGAGGAACCCTAATAAAGCAAGCGTCGAGGCTCCTGCTTATATATATAGTGGATTGATTTTGTTCTAGCAACCGTTATTAAATTGAATATGCGCGAACCACTATTTTCATTTAAGGTTCAGGTAAAAATAAAACTCCATCAATAACGTGCCACCGCTTCCAGGTCGCACAATCAAATCACCGCGTCCAGGATGCACTATGTACTCTATCATTCACGTGCGGTCCCCGACCCTCCATCAAGTTGAAAACTAGACTAGTCAAAATGTCAATTGTGATGCCTCTTTATAAACATATGTGATCCTAGCTTAAAAAATGCGCTCCTACGTGTACCCGCGAGTGGGTGTGAGAGAACTAGTGCGTGCGTGCACCGCTTCTCTTCGTGAGAGTACAATATACTACCCCGAAGAACGTTCACCACAAGAGTAACATTATAAGTGTGTGACGTGTGAGTTAAAATAAAAGGTGCGCGACGTCTTTTATTTTTTAGAAGTTATGAGGGTAGGGTGTGAAGAGCACATATGTGTGTGACGTCTACCTACGGATAGACGGTGGGTGCAAGAGGACTCGGGAGAGTCATGACTTGTGAGGGTGCATGTGTGCGTGAGAGAGATAGGGCACATATCAATGCAATGCATGTGTCCGTAAATCATATCTGACAAACGTTCACCACGAGCCGTTTCCTTACGAACACCGTAAGAACCGTTAGATCGGCATCTGACAGTGTCAGTTTTGCCATGGCATTTAACAGAACAACCACTCCTCCGACACACAAATCTTCCACGTGAGTGTTAGCAACCGCTGTATGCTCCTCCCTCTGTTCCAAAATGTAGTGCATATAACTTTATTGAAAATTTGAACCTCGCAAACTTTTACCGAGTTTTCATATAACGAAAATGCACATATAGAATACCCAGTATATATCATTTCATTCATCTTCAAGAGGTAACTATAAAGATGGGAGAGGAGTGTACAAAGAAATACCATTGTATCACCTGCAACATTTTCAACCATCCTTTGGTGTGGAGTAATATCATAGGAACTCTATATGATATAATTTTTATATGATTTTTTACTTTAGAGCCAATTGGTTCATAGGAATAGTTTCATATACTCCACATTTCAAAGGAAAATAAACGTGATATCATTTTTATAGCTTTAGAGCCACTTGGTTCATATGAATGGATTCCTATATATACTCACACAATTTCAAAGGAAAATAAACATTAGCCTAGATTCAATAGAAAACTTCTTATGATGTGAACCAAATGACATCTCTTTTCCAATCCCTCCTCATAGGAATTGAGATACATGTCATCTCTAGATTCAATAGAAAAGTTCCTATGATGTGAACCAAATGACATCTCTTTTCCAATCCCTACTCATAGGAATTGAGATACACGTCATCTCTTTCCCTACAACTTCCATATATACATCTTCTATTCCTAAATAGCTAGTACAACACAGTAGTAGATTTTTTCCTAGACATGCAACTCTATGCATGCAAGCACCACGTCATGCATGCAAGTCATAAATCACATTGTTTTTGTACTCTATGCATGCAAGCACCACATTATCAATTCGTGCATGTTACTCATAAGTTATTTCTTGCATTAGATTTTGTATTGACAATGTATGTGTTGGTCACGGGCACACATGTGTAGTTCAAATTCACATTTTTGTTAGAAATGTCATTCGTTTAACTACAATTCATTTTTTTCTCTTTGTATTACATTTTCATTTTAAGCACATTCACTTCCCATTAGTTATAGATGTTTTTGGAGGAACTTTTATGCATTATTTTCAAGTAGCAAATTTCATGCGGTCGCGGGTATCAAAATGCTGGGCCCATGCGTCATTGCCTTTCGGTCGAACCTACGTCCACAATTTTTTGTACGTATATCTCCACTGCTCCCCGAACCCAAAATGTTGCCTCGTTCCCGTAAAACGAGCGGCCCACCCGTATTAAGGTATTGACTCGAACTCAATCCCTCTCCCGTTTACTACGACATGGCCCCGCACGCCGTAGTACTCCTACAAACCTTACCCGCCGCATGCATCATCGATTTTCTTCAAGAGGACGAGGGAGAAGCGGATTTGTAGTGGATGCTCCTACCCTAGGGCACCCTAGGTAGCTGCCGCACACATCATTGGTTTTATTTTTTCTTTATGCTCTTGCGCCCTAGAGTGAAATGATGGTTGCTTTGTCCGTCCATCTTAACGAGGGAAAGGTGGGGCTTTGTGATTTGACCCCTCATCGCTCATTTACTACTATTGCGCTGCTACGACTGGGGTTCCTCCAAGTCCAATCGCTGCTCCGAACTGTAATTTGGTGCATCGCACATGGAACAAGAAGGTGGATGAGCCACATGTCGACCAAAGGGGTCCTGTAAGTGTGTCGCAATTTCATGTGCGGACTGACCCTGCTGAGTTGCTACGCTAACGCGACAGGAGTAGCCTACCACTTGGTTTTGCTCCTTGGTGAATCCCGACTATATTGATCTAAGAAGATACTAGTAGTAGTATCCAAATTAGTAAAAATGAGGTGATTTTACCGAGCGGTGGGCGAGGGAGCATGGCCTGTCATGCGGTCGCACGTGTCATGATGTACCAAGGCGATGCGCGCCCCTCTTGAGGTAGAACAATGGCAAAAGCGATACATGATTTTCTGGAAGGAGATGATGGAGAAGCGGATTCAGCGAAGTGTGAAATAATGGTTGATTCGTCCGTTTGGGGGAAAGGTGCGGCTTTGTGATTTGATGTCCCATTGCTCATTACTACTACGGGGGCACTGCGACTGGAGTGCGTCCCCTCTGCTGTTCTGCACGGTTATTTGGTGCATGACACATCGACACCGTTGCTATATGTCCCACATGTCGGCGAGAGGAAGTACAACATTCATGAAAGCAAGCGTGTCCACTCTTTTAGTATGACAGAGGAGTACAAGACACGACTTGGTTTTTGCTGCTTCGTGCGGTCCATCGATACAAACCCGGACTAAAAAAGGTGAGGGCGGGTCTTTCCCCGCGCGACAGGCATGGGAGTTTGGCATAGTCTGTTCGAGGCAACGAGGTAGGAAGGGAAACAAGCAAATAAAGGTTGAGCGACCTAGTTTTGGGAAAATCTGATTTTACGGAGTACGTACCCACTATGGAGGTAGTACTACTTACTACTCCCACCTTTTCGGTTTATAAGGCTCATCTAAAAAATGTTTTCCCGTTTTGTAAGTCTCAATTCTACTAGTACCTACCATCACATGTTTGGATTTCAAGGTGCATTAAATCACCGGATGCAAGCAGTATCAAGAGAAAACTCACCAATGCATGTAGAAGTTCGTGGAAATTTAGTGGTCATGCATGCATTCATTGTAATTAATGCATCGGTAAACCTAATTTTTTGAGAAAAACAAGCGTACTAATTAAGTACTTGTGCAAACTACGAAATTAATTCCACCACTCACCGTCTACCTTGGTTGGAGAGATTTTGAAACTGTGCCTTAGAGCAAGTACAATAGTGGGCTATAAGCCCGCTTACATGACATTTTTGCCTATGTGGAGAAGAGAGACAAGTAAAAAGTAAGGGAGTGGGCTCTTATGCAAAAGCCAGGATCTATGCATGCTCCTAGGTAAAAGCATTTAATGAGAAGAAAGAGATAGAGAGAAAGTAAAATAAAGTTGTGGGCTTATAGCCAACCTTATAGCTAACTCTATTGTATGAGTAATTAATATTGCTAACTCTTGATGACATGGCATGTCTATATAGCCAGCATCTGGCTATATTATTAACCATGCTCTTTTAAACCGGAAAGGAGGGAGTAGTAACATAGCCTAGGGTAGCTTGCTGCAGCATGGACTCCAAGGAAATTGCTGTAGTAGTACTACTCCTACCATTGCACTATTCCTACTACTAAAAGACATATACTTTCAAACAATATGATATAATCCCTCTAACCAAGGTAGGGGAGTACTATATGTCTAACTGAGGGAGCAGTAAAATTTTCTCCTCGTCCTTCAAGCCACTACGCGCGTGGGCAAGGGAGCTAGCCTAGGCGTAGTAAGCAAGCTTCTCCTCGTCCTGCGACTCTGTGAACCACCGCACCCGTGGGCGGGGGAGAGGGCGTACTAAGCAAGCTTCTCCTCGTTCTGCGAGTTGACGGGACACATCAAAAGTAGTACTACAAAGCATCTCCTGTGTATAGAGCCTTGCCTCTAAGGTAGGCCCCACATGCTTTGCCTCTTATCAAATGAAAAAACCACAATGTATAGAGACTATAACCAGCCTCTAAGGTGGGCCCTAGAAGAAATTTAAAAAGTATTGATTAGCACCACATTTGTCCAATCAGTAATATTTCTCTTGTACTTTCTTATGCTTCCTAAGGCTGACAAGTGGGACCAGATGGATTGTTACATTGTTAGAGGCAACCTCTAAGGTTAGACGCGATGCTAGCCAATTTTTTGTTAGAGGCAGTTCATGCAATGTATAGAGGCCTACCTCTAAGACGAGAGAGAGGGCTTAGAGGAAACAAAAAGCAAGAGAAATATAGTCCATAGACGAAGAGGTGCCATTAGTCCTTGTTGTCGAGCCTCAGGCTCCAACTTGGACACGACACATAGTCCACTACCTTCAAACAAGAGAACTTACCGAAGAGCAAGAAGAAGCTGAAAGAGTAGCCCGGCAGTCCAGTATGTATCAGTTTGTCAACGACACTCTATACAGAAGAAGGCCCAACAGTGTGAAGTTGAAGGGCATTTGCTACGAAGAGGGGCAGGAACTACTGGCAGAAATACACAAGGGCATGTGCACCTCCCATATTGGATCAAGCGCCTTGGTTGGAAAAGCTTTCCGATAAGGTTTCTACTGGCCTACGGCCCTCCAAGATGCGATCGAGCTAGTCACTAGATGTGAAGCCTGCCAATTCCACTCCAAGAACATCCATCAACCAGCTCAAGCTCTCCAGACGATCCCTTTATCCTAGCCATTTTCGGTCTGGGGCCTCGACATCTTGGGCCCCTTCCCCCGTTCTACTGGGGGCTTTGAATTCTTGTACGGTTCAATCGACAAGTTTGCAAAGTGGCCAGAAGTGGAGCCAGTGAGGAAGGTAATCGCACAGTCGGCTATCAAGTTCTTGAACGAATTGGTGTGTCGTTTTGGAGTACCCGCCAGAGTAATCATTGATAATGACACCCATTTCACAAGCCGCGCCTTCATGCAATATGTTCAAAACCTCGGAAGTAAGGTCTCCTTTGCCTCTCTTGCCCATCCCAGAAGCAATGGACAAGCTGAGAGGATGAACGCCGAAGTGCTGCGTGGACTCAAGACAAGAACTTTTGATAAGCTATAAAAGTGCGGCAGACGCTGGATCGCCGAGCTGCCAGTGGTTCTTTGGTCCCTCCGTACGACACCGAATCGAGCCACCAGCCAGACTCCCTTCTCCCTAGTGTATGGGGCAAAAGCAGTGCTCCCTGTCGGCATTCTGGGAATGGGGGTCACGAGACTTGCCTGCCTGCAGCCCATGGCGTGACTCCACCAGCAGCCCTGTATGGCCCATCTTCACCAACAAACACTCAAGACCCTCATGAGGGGCCATGCCTCGTGAGGCGGATGACACAAGACCTCCTCAGGGGCAGCCTCCCTAGGCTGGCTCGCGAGGAGCGGAGAGATCAAGGCGAGGGGCACCTCGCGAGGTCCCCGTGACGTGAGCCATGACAACCAAGGTCAGGCGGGCGCTAGGCGGTCGCCAGCGGGCGCAGAGTACTCGTTTCCTCTTTGGTGCTAAAGGAGCAGACGCAGGTGAGGATTCCCGAGGCCTCAGGAAAAGGTTTCCATATTGGTGCAACAAGACCAAGACCAGTAGGACGGCAGGACGGAGGTCATCGCGGAGCCCACGGCGGTGTCACCACCAGAGCCTTTGGTAGGCGAAGACCACCTTTTGTCTGGATAGCTTGTACTAGTTGTACCCCTTCAAATTGGCCATTGTGGGATCCCTTCCCGTCTAACATTTGAGAAGAGGACCCGGGCCTATATAAATAGGACTAGCCATCACCGTAGAGGGAGATCGATTTGGACCATCCTCACACACACAAGCTCACTGAGCTCAAGAATGCCTCTCCTCAGGAGGCAGTTCTTCCCTTGTACTTGTTCATCCAAGCCTACTAGGCAATCCACCACACCACACTGGAGTAGGGTATTACACCACATCGGTGGTCCGAACCAGTGTAAACTATTGTGTCCCTTGTTCTTCGGGTTCTGTGAGCTGAGCTTTGAGATTGCGGTGAGAGCGTGAGCTAGGGGGAGAGAGATCTTCGTGCGCACCCCAGAGTTCGAACCTCAAGGGTTTTGCCAGAACCCGTAATCCGACATTTGGCGGCCCAGGTAGGGGTGTGCTGAAGCTTTCCTTCTGTCGATTCACGCTCCACCGCTCCACCGCGTCCATGGCAGACGCGCGTTGAGCCCGCGCTGAGCGTCGGGCCACCCTCGCCGCCCGTGTCGCTCAGACAGCCCCTGTCGGCGGGCCTCCCTGTCGTTCTCCGTCACCCGCCGCCAACGCCGCCACTGGCCCGGCGGGAAACGAGCAGCAAGCGTGCTCGCTGCACCCCTCTGTGCGGCGGGACGGCCGCACCGCCACTCCGTCGCTATCTCCGGCCGGCTCATCGTCTCACGCTCGTCGCGTGCCCACGGACGTGCAGGCCGCGCTGCTCATGGCACGCGAGCTCCTGTGCTACCGCCCGGCTGATGACCTCTACGAGGACTGGTTGGACCACATCGCCGAGCTCGTTAGCGCCGCTAGGGGCTCTTCCGCACCGTCCCTCTCGCTGCCTCGCCCTCCGCCAGCTGTGGCCGATGTAGCTCACGGAGCGCCTCCGCCACCTCCGCACCAAGACGGCGCCCTGGCACCAAGACGCACGGCCCCCCGGCGCGACCCGCCACACTGGGCGCCCGCGCATGAAGAAAGAAGCTGCCAAGAGATTCCCCGACCCAGAGAAGACGCTCCCGCACTCTCGGCGCCACCACGTCGGCAGCGGTACGCGGACACCAAGACCAAGCTCCTCCTCTGCGGTAGGCCCCGGTGGCTACTACGGGCTGCCGTGCCTTCACCCCGGAGCTGCGTAGCATCATTTGGCCAGGCAAGTTCAAGCCAGACCTGCCTCTGTGCTACGACGGCACCCTCAACCCTGCGGAGTTCTTGAAGCTCTATGAGCTGAGCATCAAGGCGACCAACGGCGACGAGAAAGTCATGGCAAACTGGTTTCCCATGGCTCTCAAAGATGGTGCTTGCACGTGGCTCCTGAACCTGTCCCTAGGTTCGATCTCTTCCTGGGGTGAGATGCGCGATCGCTTCATCACCAACTTCTAGGGCACTCGCGACCGCCCGCCGGCCGCGGGTGACCTACGCCGCATCAAGCTGCAGCCAGGGGAGACCCTGCAGAAGTACATCCAGCGCTTCAACAACGTTCGCCTCAAGATCCCCAAGGTGACGGACGAGGCCATCATTTCAGCGTTCTCTAATGGCGTCCGTGACCTCAAGATGAAGGAGAAGCTCGCTATCCACGAGGAGCTATGCACCGCACTGGAGATGTTGAACATGGCGACCAAGTGTGCGAGGGCTGAGGAGGGGCCTCTCTCCCTCCTCGAACTCCCGGTTGCCGACCCATAAGAGAAGAAAGCCAAGGCCAAGGACGTGAAGCGCAAGGGGGTAGCCGTGCTCGCGGAGGAGCCAGACACAAAGCACGGCCGGGACCACCTTGAGTCGTCCAAGGGCAGCCGTCCGTTCTGTGCCTTCCACAACGTACACAGCCAAAACACCAATGACTGCCAAGAGCTCAGGGCCATTCGGACTTACGCTTCGGTCGATGCCCCGAACGCAACGACCGGGGCTATGGTCGAGGAGGAGGATGAAGTGGAGGATGCTGGGACGACCGCGGCCCCCGTCAGGAGTGGTGCGACCAGCCCCGCGAGGACCGCTGGCAGGACCAGCCTCGTGAGGGCGCCTGGAGGGACCAGCCTCGTGAGGACCGCCCCCGGGCAATCTTGGCCTTCCTCCACTGCCGCCGCCGCCAAGAAGGAACGACGACCACCATCAGGACGAGGGGGCTGGGGGCTTCCAGGAGGCGCGCACTATCGCTTGCATCTTGGGCATCGCTCAGGCCCTAGCTTCCCAGCGCATCTTCAAGCAGTTTGCTCGCGAGGTGAACGCATCCCTTCCTAGGCTCGAGGCCACGCGCCCGCTCAGGTGGTCCAAGTGCGCCATCACCTTCAGCTCGTCGGATTAGCTCAAGTGCGCGGCCACTGCTGGCACCCTCCCGATGCTTTGCTCACCCATCATCAGCAACGTCCAAGTCACTAAGACCCTCATCGACGGCGGTGCAGGGCTCAATGTCTTGTCCGTCGAGACGTTCGATAGCCTCCAAGTGTCATACGATTAGCTACAGCCTACCAAGCCTTTCTCAGGAGTGACCGACGGCTCCACCACCCCGATAGGGCAAGTCCGCCTCCCCGTCACCTTCGACCAGCGTGACAACTACCGCACCGAGCTCATTGACTTCGACGTCGCCCACATCCGCCTGCCGTACAACGCCATCCTCAAGTATCCATACTTGGCTAAATTCATGGCGGTGACCCACCACGGCTACAATGTCCTCAAGATGTCGGGAAGTGGCGACATCATCACGGTTCCGTGTGACGAAAGATATGTGGTGTGCTCCCTTGAGCGCGCCTTCCAAGTCGCAGCAATCGACAACCCCGACAACCGAGGCACCCTGTACCCTCCTGAGGCCATCCCCAATAAGAAGAAGCAGCTACTCCACCTAGCGACTCAGGGAAGCGGTGCCTCCAGTGGTACCACTTCAAGATCTGCGCCCACGGTCGGGGCGCCTCCCTCCCTTGCATAGGAAGGCGCGCCCGGCGCCCTCCTCAGGCTGGGCTCGGGGGCTCTCTTCTAGAGGGCCTCAGACCTAGCCAATGTCACCAGGGAGGCGCTCGGGCACCATGTGGAGGCGTGCTTTGCCGCATGCTTCCCTCAAGAGGGCGCATGGAGTGGAGCGCCCAGTGCTCAGGAGTTCATTACCAAGCAATCCCAGGAGCTTCAATAGGCAAGGACCATACGCGATGACCGCCGCCCACCACCCGGCGCAGCTCCCCATCATGGCGAGGACGGCGGGCTGTGCGTCTGCATCGACATTCCAGGGCTCAACGGGGCCGCATCTCAAGAGCGCTTTTGGCCTTCACACATTGGGCGGTGCGAGCGCCCACCTCACAGCTATGTCCGCATGCCATTTGGCCTACCGAACATGGTAGCCGCCTTCCAGCGTAACCTGTGAAGCATCCTGGCGGCTCAGCAGGCCAGGCATCACGCAGTCCTAGCAGAGATGGCGACAGTCCTCAAGGAACCACCTGAGCCCCCAGAGCCTCCCGAGGCTCAGGGTCCTGGTGGCTCATGAGGAGCGACTCCTTCATCACGCGCCTTCGGCTACCCCAACACCCCTTCGACAACGGAACCAGATGACATTTTCCAAGTTTACTCAGCTGGGAGCGACCCTCGGGCTGCATCATTCCCAGGTCGCACGGGCCTACCCCCGCGACATGTATCTTTCTACATCTTTAGCTTACTCTGTTGGGGGCGCCCCTCGGGCTGCATCATCCCCAGGCCGTTCGGGTCCGTCCCAGTGGCATGTATCGTTCTTGCATCTATCTAAGCTAGCTTGTCTCCTTGCATGAGTTATCTATGGTTATCACCTGCTTGATTGTCACCCATCGCGGCCGCCCACATTGCCGATCGCCCCCTCGCTCATCCTGCAACAGGGGCTACTCATGCTGGCATGGCGCTTGTGCTTGGGTCCATCCCTGCAATGCTGCCAAATCTGAGCGGTCGAGCTCTGGCTCGCGGCACGCCCCGCGTACGTCACCTCACTGGGCCCTTAGTGCTTTCATCTTCTTGCGGAACAACCAGTGGCAGACTGGAAAGTGCGGTTGCAATCGATATCCCTCCTCGCACTAACCTGCAGGAACCTCCCGAGGACGATAGCAGGCGGCACCGTGGGCTCCCTCTTTTCCCATGCAATTAGCTTGTGAATTAAAAGGGGGGCTCCTGAGCATCGCAACTCAGGAGCTCTTACTGGCTCTCCAGCCCTCACCCCCTAGCCTTGACCACGACATCGCGACTTGGCATACCAGTGGCGGCTGAGCTCGCTCGAGGGCCGCGACCCGAGGACGTAGAGCACACGGAAGAGCATGAAAAAGAGGGGAGGCTCGCACGGGCCTAACCCGGCTACACTGTGGCCGTTGAAGCACAAGTCTGGCGCTGCACAAGGAATCGACTCTGGACTGCTAAGATAAGTTTCGCACTTGGGTCGGCCAAGCGCTGCGACATAGGATTCCCATCTCTTGCAGCCTTGCTACGGCGACGCCGCCTCCCTTTCCTACCTTTAGGTAGCTTCTTGCATGCTAAAGGGGACCTCTTGAGCATCGTGCCTCAGGAGCTCTTACTAGACCTCGGGCCGCTCACCTCCTGACCATGACCACGGCATCGCGACCTGGCATACCAGCGACGGGTGCAGCCTGCCAGGGGACCGGGACCTGTCGACGTAGAGCACCAAGCTACCGCGAGGTTGGAAAGGGGAGACCGAGCCGAAGCAGGACATGTAGTCGTAAATCTTCATAATAAGGACAATATTAACAAAAGGCACTACAGATCCTTTACACGCCCCCATGGGGTTCATTTCGATTTCTCGCAGGGAACAAAAGAAGAAGGTTTCTAGGAGCCCTATCTCCAAGCGTCGACGCCATTGACGCCATCATCAACAGTGGGCCACGGAAGGCCGACGCCAACCCCATCCAGATCAGCGACGGCAGCGGGCGGACGCTGCTGCTGCGCTCCGGGCACGACGAGAGCTCGGGGGCACGTAGTGATATGTCTCCAACGTATCTATAATTTTTTATTGCTCCATGCTATATTATCTACTGTTTTAGACAATATTAGGCTTTATTATCCACTTTTATATTATTTTTGGGACTAACTTATTAACCGGAGGCCCAGCCCAAATTTGCTGTTTTTTGCCTATTTCAGTGTTTCGAAGAAAAGGAATATCAAACGAAATCGAAACGGAACGAAATCAACTGGAGAAGTTATTTTTGGAAGGAAAGCTACCGGAAAAGCTTGGAGTGCATGTCAGGAAAGAAGGGAGGTGCCCACGAGGGTGGAGGGCGCGCCCCCTGCCTCTTGGCCCCCCCTTCGGTCCACCGACATACTTCTTTCACCCATATATACCTATGTATCCTAAAACTTCCAGAACAGATAATAGATCGGGAGTTCCGCCGCCGCAAGCCTCTGTAGCCACGAAAAACCAATCTGGACCCTGTTCCGGCACCCTGCCGGAGGGGGGGGGACCCTCACCGGTGGCCATCTTCATCATCCCGACGCTCTCCATGATGAGGAGGGAGTAGTTCACCCTCGGGGTTGAGGGTATGTACTAGTAGCTATGTGTTTGATCTCTCTCTCTCTCTCTCTCTCTCTCTCTCTCTCTCTCTCTCTCTCTCTCTCGTGTTCTTGATTTGGCACGATCATGATGTATCACGAGCTTTGCTATAATAGTTGGATCTTATGTTTCTTCTCCCCCTCTACTCTCTTGTAATGAATTGAGTTTTCCCCTTGAAGTAATCTTATCGGATTGAGTCTTTAAAGATTTGAGAACACTTGATGTATGTCTTGCCGTGCGTATCTGTGGTGACAATGGGATATCACGTGATTCACTTGATGTATGTTTTGGTGATCAACTTGCGGGTTCTGCCCATGAACCTATGCATAGGGGTTGGCACACGTTTTCGTCGTGATTCTCCGGTAGAAACTTTGGGGCACTCTTTGAGGTTCTATGTGTTGGTTGAATAGATGAATCTGAGATTGTGTGATGCATATCGTATAATCATACCCACGGATACTTGAGGTGACATTGGAGTATCTAGGTGACATTAGAGTTTTGGTTGATTTGTGTCTTAAGGTGTTATTCTAGTACGAACTCTAGGGCTGTTTGTGACACTTATAGGAATAGCCCAACAGATTGATTGGAAAGAATAACTTTGAGGTGGTTTCGTACCCTACCATAATCTCTTCGTTTGTCCTCCGCTATTAGTGACTTTGGAGTGACTTTGTTGCATGTTGAGGGATAGTTATATGATCCAATTATGTTATTACTGTTGAGAGAACTTGCGCTAGTGAAAGTATGAACCCTAGGCCTTGTTTCCTAGCATTGCAATACCATTTACGCTCACGTTTACCACTTGTTACCTTGCTGTTTTTATATTTTCAGATTACAAAAACCTATATCTACCATCCATATTGCACTTGTATCACCATCTCTTCGCCGAACTAGTGCACCTATACAATTTACCATTGTATTGGGTGTGTTTGGGACACAAGAGACTCTTTGTTATTTGGTTGCAGGGTTGCTTGAGAGAGACCATCTTCATACTACGCCTCCCACGGATTGATAAACCTTAGGTCATCCACTTGAGGGAAATTTGCTACTGTCGTACAAACCTCTGCACTTGGAGGCCCAACAACGTATACAAGAAGAAGGTTGCGTAGTAGACATCAAGCTCAGTTTCTGGCGCCGTTGCCGGGGAGGCTAGGTAAGCGGCACTCACACCCCGCAACTAAGCTCTCTTCTGGCGCCGTTGCCGGGGAGGTTAGTGCTTGAAGGTATATCTTTATATCTTGCTACCGAATCTTTTTGCTTCTTGTTTTATCACTAGTTTAGTTTATAAAAGAAAACCACAAAAAAATGGAATTGAGTTTGTCTCATACGCTTCATCTTTTTAATATCTTTCGTGAGTATGATGGAAAGGAAAATTGTGCTCAAGTACTAGAAGAATAATTACATAGAATGCTTGGCATAAAATATGTGAATGATGAGCGTGATTGCAATGTTGTTAGTATGAATTCCTTGAATATCCATGATGCTAATGATATGCAAAGCCACAAGCTTGGGGAAGCTATATTTGATGAAGATGATATTTTTTGTCCCCCAAGCTTTGATGAGTGAATTTACTATGATGAAATCATGCCTCCTATCTATGATGATTATTGCGATGACACGTATGCTATAAAGAATAATGATAACCATGAAACTTGTCATCTTGATCTTGATTTTCAATCATATGATAGTTATTTTGTTGAGTTTTCTCCCACTATTATTCATGAGAAGAATTTTGCTTATGAGGAGAGTAGCAATTTTCTTATGCAAGTAGATCATGAAAAGAATGATTTATGTGCTGGTTATATTGTTGAATTCATTCATGATGCTATTGAAAATTATTATGAGGGAGGAATATATGCTTTTAGGAATTGCAATAATATCAAGTTTCCCCTCTATGTGCTTAAAGTTTTGAAGTTATGCTTGTTTTGCCTTCCTATGCTAGATGATTATTGTTCCCATAAATTTTTTGCTCACAAAATCCCTATGCATAGGAAGTGGGTTAGACTTAAATGTGCTAGTCATATTCTTCATGATGCTCTCTTTATGTTTCAATTCCTATCTTTTATGTGAGCATCATTGAAATCATCATGCCTAGCTAGGGGCGTTAAACGATAGCGCTTGTTGGGAGGCAACCCAATTTTATTTTAGTTTCTTGCTTTTTGGTTATGTTTAGGAATAAATAATCCATCTAGATTCTGTTTAGATGTGGTTTTATGTTTTAATTAGTGTTTTTGCCAAGTAGAACCTTTGGGAAGACTTGGGTGAAGTCTTTATGATCATGCTGTAAAAAACAGAAACTTTAGCACTCACGAGATTAACTAAAACTTTTTACTGGAGAGTGATATTTAGTTGATTCTTTTTGCATATGATTACTAGACAAATTCCTCAGGTACACCAATTTATTTTAGAATTTTTGGAGTTCCAGAAGTATAGTTTTGATACATATTACTACAGACTGTTCTGTTTTTGACAGATTCCATTTTCATTGTGTTGCTTGCTTATTTTGATGAATCTATGGCTAGTAAAATAGTTTATAAACCATAGAAGTTGGAATAAAGTAGGTTTAACACCAATATAAATAAAGAATGAGTTCATTACAGTACCTTGAATTGGTGTTTTGTTTTTTTCGCTAACAGACTCACGAGATTTTCTGTTAAGTTTTGTGTTGTGAAGTTTTCAAGTTTTGGGTAAAGATTCGATGGACTATGGAATAAGGAGTGGCAAGAGCCTAAGCTTGGGGATGCCCGAGGCACCCCAAGGTAATATTAAAGGATAACCAAGAGACTAAGCTTGGGGATGCCCCTAAAGGCATCCCCTATATCGTCTTCGTTCATCGGTAACTTTACTTGGAGCTATATTTTTATTCACCACATGATATGTGTTTTGCTTGGAGCGTTATTTTATTTTCTTTAGCTTTGCTTGCTGTTTGAATAAAGTATCAAGATCTGAAATTCTTAAATGTTAGAGAGTCTTCACATAGTTGCATAATTATTCGACTACTCATTGATCTTCACTTATATCTTTTGGAGTAGTTTGTTGTTTGCTCTAGTGCTTCACTTATATCTTTTAGAGCATGGTGGTAGTTTAATTTTTAAGAAATAGATGAACTCTCATGATTCACTTATATTATTTTGAGAGACTTAAATAGCATGGTAATGCGCTTAATTCTAATATTCTAGGTATTCAAGAATAGTAAAACTTTCTTATGAGTGTGTTGAATACTAAGAGAAGTTTGATGCTTGATGATTGTTTTGAGATATGTAGGTAGTGATATTAAAGTTGTGCTAGTTGAGTAGTTGTGAATTTGAGAAATACTTGTGTTGAAGTTTGCAAGTCCCGTAGCATGCACGTATGGTAAACGTTATGTAACAAATTTGAAACATGAGGTGTTCTTTGATTGTCCTCCTTATGAGTGGTGGTCGGGGACGAGCGATGGTCTTTTCCTACCAATCTATCCCCCTAGGAGCATGCGCGTAGTGCTTTGGTTTTTGATGGCTTGTAGATTTTTGCAATAAGTATGTGAGTTCTTTATGACTAATGTTGAGTCTATGGATTATACGCACTCTTACCCTTCCATCATTGCTAGCCTCTTCGGTACCGTGCATTGCCCTTTCTCACATTGAGAGTTGGTGCAAACTTCGCCGATGCATCCAAACCCCGTGATATGATATGCTCTTTCACATATAAACCTCCTTATATATTCCTCAAAACAGCCACCATACCTACCTATTATGGCATTTCCATAGCCATTCCGAGATATATTGCCATGCAACTTTCCACCATACCGTTCTTCATGACACATTCATCATTGTCATAATTGCTTAGCATGATCATGTAGTTGACATAGTATTTTTGGCAGAGCCACCATTCATAATTCTTTCATACATGTCACTCTTGATTCATTTCATATCCCGGTACACCGCCGGACGCATTCATATAGAGTCATACTTTGTTTTAGTATCGAGTTGTAAATAAATAGAAGTGTGATGATCATCATTTTCTAGAGCATTGTCCCAAGTGAGGAATAAAAAAAAGAGAAAGGCCATAAAAAAGAGAAGGCCAAAAAAAAGAATAAAAAAGAGAAGGCCCAAAAACATGAGAGAAAAAGAGAGAAGGGACAATGCTACTATCCTTTGCCACACTTGTGCTTCAAAGTAGCACCATGTTCTTCATATAGAGAGTCTCTTGAGATATCACTTTCTTATACTAGTGGGAATTTTTCATTATAGAACTTGGCTTGTATATTCCAACAATGGGCCTCCTCAAGTGCCCTAGGTCTTCGTGAGCAAGCACCCACTTAGTTTCTTTTGTTGAGCTTTCATACATTTATAGCTCCAGTGCATCCGTTGCATGTCAATCCCTACTCCTTGCATTAACATCAATCGATGGGCATCTCCATAGCTCATTGATTAGCCTCGTTGATGTGAGACTTTCTCCTTTTTTGTCTTCTACACATAGCCCCCATCATCATATTATATTCCACCCATAGTGCTATGTCCATGGCTCGCGCTCATATATTGCGTGAAATTTTATAGGTTTGCGATTACTAAAGTATGAAACAATTGCTTGGCTTGTCATCGGGGTTGTGCATGATGAGACCATTGTTGTGTGACGAAAATGGAGCATGACTAAACTATATGATTTTGTAGGGATGAACTTTCTTTGGCCATGTTATTTTGAGAAGACATAATTGCTTTGTTAGTATGCTTGAAGTATTATTATTTTTTATGTCAATATGAACTTTTGTCTTGAATCTTTCGGATCTGAATATTCATATCACAATTAAGAAGAATTACAATGAAATTATACCAAGCATTCCACATCAAAAATTATCTTTTTATCATTTACCTACTCGAGGACGAGCAGGAATTAAGCTTGGGGATGCTTGATACGTCTCCAACGTATCTATAATTTTTTATTGCTCCATGCTATATTATCTACTGTTTTAGACAATATTAGGCTTTATTATCCACTTTTATATTATTTTTGGGACTAACTTATTAACCGGAGGCCTAGCCCAGATTTGCTGTTTTTTTGCCTATTTCAGTGTTTCGAAGAAAAGGAATATCAAACGGAGTCGAAACGGAACAAAATCAATTGGAGAAATTATTTTTTGGAAGGAAAGCTACCGGAAAAGCTTGGAGTGAACGTCAGGACAGAAGGGAGGTGCCCATGAGGGTGGAGGGCGCCCCCCTAGGGCGCACCCCCTGCCTCGTGCTCCCCCTTCGGTCCACCGATGTACTTCTTTCGCCCATATATACCTACGTATCCTAAAACTCCCAGAACAGAGAATCGATCGGGAGTTCCTCAGCCGAAAGCCTCTGTAGCCACGAAAAACCAATCGGGACCCTGTTCCGGCACCCTACCAGAGGGGGGGACCCTCACCGGTGGCCATCTTCATCATCCCGATGCTCTCCATGACGAGGAGGGAGTAGTTCACCCTCGGGGCTGAGGGTATGTACCAGTAGCTATGTGTTTGATCTCTCTCTCTCTCTCGTGTTCTTGATTTGGCATGATCTTGATGTATCGCGAGCTTTGCTATTATAGTTGGATATTATGTTTCTTCTCCCCCTACTCTCTTGTAATGAATTGAGTTGTCCCCTTGAAGTAATCTTATCGGATTGAGTCTTTAAAGATTTGAGAACACTTGATGTATGTCTTGCCGTGCGTATCTGTGGTGACAATGGGATATCACGTGATTCACTTGATGTATGTTTTGGTGATCAACTTGCGGGTTCTGCCCATGAACCTATGCATAGGGGTTGGCACACATTTTCGTCGTAATTCTCCGGTAGAAACTTTGGGGCACTCTTTGAGGTTCTATGTGTTGGTTGAATAGATGAATCTGAGATTGTGTGATGCATATCGTATAATCATACCCACGGATACTTGAGGTGACATTGGAGTATCTAGGTGACATTAGAGTTTCGGTTGATTTGTGTCTTAAGGTGTTATTCTAGTACGAACTCTAGGGCTGTTTGTGACACTTATAGGAATAGCCCAACGGATTGATTGGAAAGAATAACTTTGAGGTGGTTTCGTACCCTACCATAATCTCTTCGTTTGTTCTCCGCTATTAGTGACTTTGGAGTGACTTTGTTGCATGTTGAGGGATAGTTATATGATCCAATTATGTTATTGCTATTGAGAGAACTTGCACTAGTGAAAGTATGAACCCTAGGCCTTGTTTCCTAGCATTGCAATACCGTTTACGCTCACATTTACCACTTGTTACCTTGCTGTTTTTATATTTTCAGATTACAAAAACCTATATCTACCATCCATATTGCACTTGTATCACCATCTCTTCGCCGAACTAGTGCACCTATACAATTTACCATTGTATTGGGTGTGTTGGGGACATAAGAGACTCTTTGTTATGTGGTTGCAGGGTTGCTTGAGAGAGACCATCTTCATCCTATGCCTACCACAGATTGATAAACCTTAGGTCATCCACTTGAGGGAAATTTGCTACTGTCCTACAAACCTCTGCACTTGGAGGCCCAACAACGTCTACAAGAAGAAGGTTGCGTAGTAGACATCACGTAGCTGTCCTCGCTTGTGTCCGGAGTCTCGTAGGGCTCTGGAGAGTCACTGGACTCCCAAGCGCCACCGCTGCCGCTGGAAGAATCGCTGGCGAGGCCAGCGGCAGGCCCGGCTCCGGCCGCTGTGCTGTCCCGACGACCCCCTCCAGGGCAGCACTCCAGGCGGCAGCCTTCCCCGTCGAAGACCTTGAAGAACATCGTGGAGGCGCCATCGTATTCGAAGTGGATGGCGAGGGCGCCATCGTATTCGGCGTGGGTTCCTGGGGCGGTGGCGTGCACCACTGCGGCGCGTCCACCACGGCGGCGACGCGGTCAGCGCTGATTGCCGCCTCCTCCTCCGGAGCCCTCTGCCCGGACGTACAAAGGCAGCGGATATCCGGGGGGAGGCCGCTCATGCCACGGCCTCGTCACCTGCGGACTCATGACGATTTCGCGGCAGCGAGCCAGCCTCTTCTATGGCGGGAGTAGGCCCGGCTCGTCGTGGGGGGCTTTTCCTTTCTCCATGGCCGAGAACCTCCATATCGGCGCCATTGGTGTCGCGGCTAGACAATGAAGCAAAGAGGAAGAGGAAGGAGTGCACAGCGAGAAAGAAGGATATGAGCAACGGGGGCTCCGCCCCCCTCCCCATTTATAGCAGGAGAAGGCCAACCGACGACCCCCACGATCGCAGGTAATGATGGCTTTTCCGCATGCACTAGGGACTCGTCAAGTCGGGTAGTTGCCGAGGCAGCATGGGGAAGCGGAGACGCCCACGTCCCGTCAATCGCCACGCTTCAATCAAGGCTATAGGCGGTTAGGGCCCGCGGCGCTCCGCACTTGTCCTTTGGCTTCGCCTCGAAGCCAAGTCCTAGCATGCCTTGGGCCCGGGGGCTACTGTCGGTGTTCTGTGAATGGGGTCCCCAGACTTGCCTGCCTGCGGCCCACGACATGACTCCACCAGCGGCCCTGTATGGCCCATCTTCACCAGCAAACACTCAAGACCCTTGCAAGGGGCCAAGCCTCGCGAGGCGGACGACACAAGACCTCCTCAGGGGCAGCCTCCCTAGGATGGCTCGCGAGGAGCTGAGAGATCAAGGCGAGGGGCACCTCGCGAGGTCCCCGTGACGTGAGCCATGACGACCAAGGTCAGGCGGGCTCCAGCGGGCGCAGAGTACTCGTTTCCTCTTTGGTGCTAAAGGAGCAGGCGCAGGCGAGGAGTCCCGAGGCCTCAGGCAAAGGTTTCCATATCGGTGCAATAAGACCAAGACCAGCAGGACGACAGGACGGAGGTCATCGCGGAGCCCACGACAGCGTCACCACCAGAGCCTTTGGCAGGCGAAGACCACCTTTTGTCAGGATAGCTTGTACTAGTTGTCCCCCTTCAAATTGGCCGTTGTGGGATCCCTTCCCGCCTAACATTTGGGAAGAGTACCCAGCCTATATAAATAGGACTAGCCATCACCATAGAGGGAGATCGATTCGGACCATCCTCACGCACACAAGCTCACCGAGCTCAAGAACGCATCTCCTCAGGAGGTAGTTCTTCCCTTGTACTTGTTCATCCAAGCCTACTAGGCAATCCACCACACCACACTAGAGTAGGGTATTACACCACATCGGTGGCTTGAACCAGTATAAACTCTTATATCCCTTGATCTTCGGGTTCGGGGAGCTGAGCTTTGAGATTGCGGTGAGAGCGTGAGCTAGGGGGAGAGAGATCTTCGTGCGCACCCTAGAGTTCGAACCTCAAGGGTTTTGCCGGAACCTGTAATCCGACACTCCCCATGGAACTCATATACGGGTCACCTCGAGTACTTGCCTATGATGAAGTAGAGCAGGAGCAGCACCGACATGACAATGCCGTGCGCCTCAAGGAAGATCATCTCCGGGCCGTCGTGCGTGTTGCATGCTACCAGCAAGCCCTGCGCCACTATCATAGCCATAGGATTCATGCCCGGAGCCTTGAGGAAGGCGACCTTGTCCTTAGGCGTGTTCCATTCGCCAAGGGTTCCAACAAGTTGACGCCAAAGTGGGAAGGCCCTTACCGGGTAGTACGAGTAACCAGACCTGGCACAGTCCGTCTGGAGACCGAAGATGGCATTAAGGTGCAAAACTCATGGAACAGTGAGCAAGTTCTACCTGTAAGGCGCGGCTGTCGGGCCCAACCCCGGCAGCCACCTTTTGTACAAGCCTTGCCGATGTGCATGTAACCCTTTGTACAAAGCCAGGCACAGGCCCTGTGCAGAGATAATAAAACAAAGCGCTGGTGCCTAAAAACTTGCATGCATGATTAGTTTAGCACGAATCTGCCATGATCATTTAGAAAGGATCATATGATGGTGTGTTTTCCCTCTGTATTAATTACAGGTACAATCCCAAAAAGGAGGAGTGAAAACAGGCCTACATATCGACCCCCGACAACGCAAAACAGATAAGTTCCCTTTAAAGATATCCATAGTGTGCCTCTATAAGGGAAGAACTTGTGCATGGGAAAACCTTATCACCTTCAAAACATTTATGCTCCCATCCTTTGATTCGAAAGTTACTTCGGTCAGGTCGATCACAGTGGCATTTGAAAAAGAGGGTTTGGCAAGGGGCCGGTTTCCTTCCACACTCTTGAGCCCGCCGGGCCAAGCCTCACGGCAGCAGTGGAAGGAACCGGCAAGATGGCTCGCCGGAGGACTTTGTTTACTTGAAAGTATAGAGGAGTCGCTCCTCTGCATGGATATGATACATGCACAAGTACCCGGCAAGCATATATTTTTTTCCATCAATACACGGATAAACAAGTACGACCAATACAGAGTAAAAATATGGATGAAAGAGATTACATATTTAAGACTAAAGTTTGGAAAATGCCTACATGCTTTAGATTGAAAAAGGATAAGTGCCCCATAATCCCTTTCTTGTCCCTCTCCTCCTACAGACTATAGTGGGAGGCGAAGAGGGCAAAAGGAGTGCCTGGGCAGAAGCCCAGCCTGACCCCGTCAGGGCCCGCGGGATGCAGCCTGACAAGATCAGGAGGGGCAGGAGCTGATAACCAACAAGTATAGGGGATCACAACAGTTTTCGATAAGTAAGAGTGTCGAACCCAATGCGGAGCTAAAGGTAGAACAAATATTCCCTCAAGTTCTATCGACCACCGATACAACTCTACGCACGCTTGACGTTCGCTTTACCTAGAACAAGTATGAAACTAGAAGTACTTTGTAGGTGTTTTTGGATAGGCTTGAAAGAAAGTAAAGAACACGTAAATAAAACTAGGGGCTGTTTAGATAAAGACACAACTAAAGTAAATATGGCGAGTGTGGAAAAGTGGTGGTAGGAGTTGTGGAATTGTCCCTAGGCAACTGACTATGTTACTAGACCGATAATCGTTATTGCAATTCTATTTGAGGGAGAGGCATAAGCTAACATACTTTCTCTACTTGGATCATATGCACTTATGATTGGAACTCTAGCAAGCATCCGCAACTACTAAAGATTCATTAAGGTAAAACCCAACCATAGCATTAAAGCATCAAGTCCCCTTTATCCCATACGTAAACAACCTACTTACTCGGGTTTGTGTTTCAGTCACTCACGCAACCCACTATAAGAGAATCATGAACGCATTGCAACACCCTACAGCGGGAATCCCTCACGCTTGCGCGACACGGAGGGCACCATAGGACAGCACCAATAATAAAACATGCAACTCAAATCAATCATAGCAATTCATCAATCACCGATAGGACAACGAAAATCTACTCAGACATCATAGGATGGCAACACATCATTGGATAATAATATGGAGCATAAAGCACCATGTTCAAGTAGAGGGTGCAGCGGGTTGCGGGAGAGTGGACCGCTGTAGATAGAGGGGGGAAGGTGATGGAGATGTTGGTGACGATGACGGCGCTGTTGGTGTAGATAGCGGTGATGATGATGGCCCCCGACGGCGTTCCGGCGCCACCGGAAGCAAGGGGGAGAGAGCCCCCCTTCTTCTTCTTCTTCCTTGACCTCCTCCCTAGATGGGAGGAGGGTTTCCCCTCTGTTCCTTCGCTCCCATGGCTTGGGAGGGGCGAAAGCCCCTCCGAGATTGGATCTATCTCTCTGTTCCTGCGTTCTGTTCTAGCTCTGTTTCACCGTTTCGCGTATATATGGAGATCCGTAACTCTGATTGGCCTGAAACATTTTCCGTGATTTTTTTCCAAATATTATCTTTCTTGTGGCAAAAGAAGAGCATCAACCGCCTTACGGTGGGCTCACGAGGGTAGGCGGCGCGCCTAGGGGGGGAGGCGCGCCCCCCTGCCTCGTGACCACCTCGGGCACCGTCTCGCGTGGATTTTTCTTCTAGAATTTTCCATATTTTCCAAAAATAAGCTCCGTCCGTTTTTATCCCGTTTGGACTCCGTTTGATATGGATATTCTGTGAAACATAAAACATGCAACAGACATGAACTGGCACTGGGCACTGGATCAATATGTTAGTCCCAAAAATAATACAAAAAGTTGCCAAAAAGTATATGAAAGTGAATAATATTGGCATGGAACAATCAAAAAATATAGATACTATGGAGACGTATCAGCATCCCCAAGCTTAATTCCTGCTCGTCCTCGAGTAGGTAAATGATAAAAAAAAGAATAATTTTTGATGTGGAATGCTACCTAGCATAATCTTGATCCTATGTCTAATCATGGCATGAATATTAAGACACGAGTGATTCAAAGCAATAGTCTATCATTTGACATAAAAACAATAATACTTTGAGCGTACCAATAAAGCAATCATGTCTTCTCAAAACAACAAGGCCAAAGCAAGCTTATCCCTACAAAATCATACAGTTTGGCCATGCTTCATTTTCGTCACACAAAATGCCCCCATCATGCACAACCCCAATGACAAGCCAAGCAATTGGTTCATACTTTTTACGCGCTTCAGCTTTTTCAACCCTCACGCAATACATGAGGCAAGCCATGGATATAGCACTATAGGTGGAATAGAATATAATGATGGAGGTTATGTGGAGAAGACAAAAAAGGAGAAAGTCTCACATCGACGCGGTTAATCAACGGGCTATGGAGATGCCCATCAATTGATGTCAATGCGAGGAGTAGGGATTGCCATGCAACGGATGCACTAAGAGCTATAAGTGTATGAAAGCTCAACAAAAGAAACTAAGTGGGTGTGCATCCAACTTGCTTGCTCATGAAGACCTAGGGCATTTGAGGAAGCCCATCGTTGGAATATAAGCCAAGTTCTATAATGAAAATTCCCACTAGTATATAAAAGTGAAAGCATAGGATACTCTCTCTATGAAGAACATGGTGCTACTTTGAAGCACAAGTGTGGTAAAAGTAGAGTAACATTGCCCCTTCTCTCTTTTTCTCTCATTTTTTTCTTTTTTTTAATATTTTTTTATTTTTTTGGTGGGCTTCTTTGGCCTCTTTTTTTATTTGGGCTTCTTTGGCCTCTTTTTTTATTAAAGTTCGGAGTCTCATCCCGACTTGTGGGGGAATCATAGTCTCCATCATTCTTTCCTCACTGGGGCAATGCTCTAATAATGATGATCATTACACTTTTATTTACTTACAACTCGATATTACAACTCGATACTAGAACAAAGATATGACTCTATATGAATGCCTCCGGTGACGGTGTGCAGGATGTGCAATGATCTAGCATAGCAATGACATCAAAAAACGGACAAGCCATGAAAACATCATGCTAGCTATCTTACGATCATGCAAAGCAATATGACAATGAATGCTCAAGTCATGTATATGATGATGATGGAAATTGCATGGCAATATATCTCGGAATGGCTATGGAAATGCCATGATAGGTAGGTATGGTGGCTGTTTTGAGGAAGATATAATGAGGCTTATGTGTGATAGAGCGTATCATATCACGGGGTTTGGATGCACCGGCGAAGTTTGCACCAACTCTCGAGGTGAGAAAGGGCAATGCACGGTACCGAAGAGGCTAGCAATGATGGAAAGGTAAAAGTGCGTATAATCCATGGACTCACATTAGTCATAAAGAACTCATATATTTATTGCAAAAGTTTATTAGCCCTCGAAGCAAAGTACTACTACGCATGCCCCTAGGGGGATAGATTGGTAGGAAAAGACCATCGCTCGTCCCCGACCGCCACTCATAAGGAAGACAATCAAAGAAACACCCCATGCTTCAAATTTGTCACTAGCGGTTACCATACGTGCATGCTACGGGACTTGCAAACCTCAACACAAGTGTCTCTACAATCCACAACCACCCACTAGCATAAATCTAATATCACCATCTTTATATCGCAAAACTATTGCAAGGAATCAAACATATCATATTCAGCGATCTACAAGTTTATGTAGGATTTTATGACTAACCATGTGAATGACCAATTCCTGTCATCTCTCCAAATAGATATAAGTGAAGCAAGAGAGTTTAATTCTTTCTACAAAAGATATGCCCATGCTCTAACAAATATAAGTGAAGAAAAAGAGCATTCTACAAATGGCGGTTGTCTATGTAAAGAGAAACAGGCAATCCAAACTTCAAATGATATAAGTGAAGCACATGAAGCATTCTATAAAGCCATACTCAAAAGATATAAGTGAAGTTCAAAGAGCATTCTATAAGTCAACCAAGTACTATCTCATACCAGCATGGTGCATAAAAGAAAAGTAAAAACCTAATTGCAAAAGACGCTCCAAGACTTGCACATATTGCATGAACAAAACGAATCTGGGAACATACCGATATTTGTTGAAGAAAGAGGGGATGCCTCCCCAGCATCCCCAAGCTTAGACGCTTGAGTCTCCTTGAATATTTACTTGGGGTGCCTCGGGCATCCCCAAGCTTGAGCTCTTGCCTCTCTTCCTTCTTTTCACATCAAAACCTTCTCAATTAAACACTTCATCCACACAAAACTTCAACAGAAAACTCGGTAAGATCCGTTAGTATAATAAAGCAAATCACTACTCTAAATATTGTTGAAAACCAATTCATATTTTGTTTTTTCATTGTGTCTACTATAATATAACTTTTTCATGGCTTAATCCACTGATATAAATTGATAGTTTCATCAAAACAAGCAAACTATGCATCAAAAACAGAATCTGTCTAAAACAGAACAGTCTGTAGAAATCTGAACATTCACCATACTTCTGATACTTGAAAATTTCTGCCAAAATTAGGAAAAATAAAAAAAGTTGTACAGCAAGACAGTGCAAAAAGAATCAGAACCATTTGACGTTCCAGTAAAAAATTAAATTCACGCACTACAGCCAAAGTTTCTGTCCTGCACCGCACAAACCAACAAGCATTGTAAACATCCTAAAGGCAAACCTTGGCACATTATTTTTATAATACAATGGAATTGTACAAGAGGATAATTATTTTTGTTGAAAAGTTTCTGTAATCAAGATTCAGAAAGTTGCCGTGAGCATGAACAAAGTTCAAGGAGCTCTCCCACTTCAACAATGCTTGTCTCTCTTACTTTCACTTTTCTTTTTGAAAAAGTTTTGGGTTCCCCTCTTTATTTTTGTTGTTTTTCAACTATATGAAAGCACTCAACAGAAATAAATGACTCTCTAAAACTTCCGGGTTGTCTCCCTGGCAACGCTTTCTTTAAATCCATTAAGCTAGGCATATTATGCTCAAGTAATGGATCCATCCGGATCCCAAGGTATATCAAAGCCAATTTTAATTAGCAATGATTTGTAATTTAGTAGTGAGCACAAAGTAACATGTATCATGTAATGACGAAGTCTAACTCTCTTCCTATGCATCGGCATGTCATAAAAGAACAATTCATGCACACCAAGTAAAGGCCAATGCATAGTATAAGCAGTTTCTTGCAATTTTATTGTATTGGAAACATAGAGAGGTGGAGATATAGTTCCTCTCTCATAATAATTGCAAGTAGGAGCAGCAAGCACATGCATATTGTATTCATCAAAATCATCATGTGTAGTAGTAGAAGGCAACCCATCAATATAATCCTTAATAAGTGCAAGCTTCTCCGATATAGTGTAGTCGGGAGAATTCAAAAAGATAATAGGATTATCATGCGTGGGTGCAATAGCAACAATTTAATTTTTAATATAAGGAACTATAACAAGTTCATCTCCATAAGCATCATTCATATTGGCATCTTGGCGATAAGCATAGCAAGCATCATCAAAAAGGGGTATTTCAAAATAATCAACGGGATCATAGCAATCATCCTTCGGTAAGCACGAAGGGGAATTAAACAATGTATGAGTTGAAGAGTTACTCTCATTAGAAGGTGGGAACGGGTAGCTAATCCGCTCTTCCTCCTTTTGTTCTTCGCTCTCCTCATCATCTTTTTCATCCAGTGAGCTCACAGTTTCATCAATTTGTTCTACCATAGATTCCTGCAAAATATTAATCTCTTCTTGGACAGCGGAGACTTTCTTAATAAGTGCATTAATAGCATAATTGTATTTATAATTCTCATAGCAATATTTGAGGATAGCTAAATTTTCAGATCTATAAACAGCATCATCAAAATCCTCAAACTCTTTACACATAGCTTCAATTTCATAAGCACCCATAAAAGAAACAAATTCTTCTATTTGTTCCACATCATAGTAATCATATATACCTCTAGCATAAGAATCTAAGGTTTCATTATCATTAAATTTGCATGAAAAGGGAAGGTGTGGAGAATTCATCCTAGAGCGACAAGTATAATCATATTCCACACATATTTGCCAAGCATACCACTTCAATATATGAATTTGATCCCATCATAGTTTCCCTTTTTGTGTCAAGCGATAATCCCTAAAGTATTCACGTTGATCCAATGTTACTCCCATTACATAATTGAATGGGGTTTTCTCAAGATTATTAAAGTAGTACATAATATCTTTCACATAACCAGCATCGAGGGTTTTAGGAGGTTCTCCATCTCCATGAGTGGCAAGTACACCTAATTTTTTTGGTATTTCGTGTTCCATATCCATAACTAAAGATAGAGAACAACTAAGAACATCAAATAAAAATTACTTAGTGATAAAGCAAACAAGCACACACGAGAATATTCACCCCACGCTATTGCTCCCCGGTAGCGGCGCCAGAAAAAGGTCTTGATAACCCACAAGTATAGGGGATCGCAACAGTTTTCGATAAGTAAGAGTGTCGAACACAACGAGGAGCTAAAGGTAGAACAAATATTCCGTCAAGTTCTATCGACCATCGATACAACTCTACGCACGCTTGACGTTCGCTTTACCTAGAACAAGTATGAAACTAGAAGTACTTTGTAGGTGTTTTTGGATAGGCTTGCAAGAAAGTAAAGAACAAGTAAATAAAACTAAGGGCTGTTTAGATAAATACACAACTAAAGTAAATATGGCGAGTGTGGAAAAGTGGTGGTAGGAGTTGTGGAATTGTCCCTAGGCAACTGACTATGTTACTAGACCGATAATCGTTATTGCAATTCTATTTGAGGGAGAGGCATAAGCTAACATACTTTCTCTACTTGGATCATATGCACTTATGATTGGAACTCTAGCAAGCATCCGCAACTACTAAAGATTCATTAAGGTAAAACCCAACCATAGCATTAAAGCATCAAGTCCCCTTTATCCCATACGTAAACAACCTACTTACTCGGGTTTGTGTTTCAGTCACTCACGCAACCCACTATAAGCGAATCATGAACGCATTGCAACACCCTACAGCGGGAATCCCTCACGCTTGCGCGACACGGAGGGAACCATAGGACAGCACCAATACTAAAACATGCAACTCAAATCAATCATAGCAATTCATCAATCACCGATAGGACAACGAAAATCTACTCAGACATCATAGGATGGCAACACATCATTGGATAATAATATGAAGCATAAAGCACCATGTTCAAGTAGAGGGTACAGCGGGTTGCGGGAGAGTGGACCGCTGTAGATAGAGGGGGGAAGGTGATGGAGATGTTGGTTAAGATGACGGCGGTGTTGGTGTAGATCGCGGTGATGATGATGGCCCCCGGCGGCGTTCCGGCGCCACCGGAAGCAAGGGGGAGAGAGCCCCCCTTCTTCTTCTTCTTCCTTGACCTCCTCCCTATATGGGAGGAGGGTTTTCCCTCCGTTCCTTGGCTCCCATGGCTTGGGAGGGGCGAAAGCCCCTCCGAGATTGGATCTATCTCTCTGTTTCTGCGTTCTGTTCTAGCTCTATTTCACCGTTTCGCGTATATATGGAGATCCGTAACTCCGATTGGCCTGAAACCTTTTCCGTGATTTTTTTCCGAATATTATCTTTCTTGCGGCAAAAGAAGAGCATCAACCGCCTTACGGTGGGCTCACGATGGTAGGCGGCGCGCCCAGGGGGCGCCCCCCTGCCTCGTGACCACCTCGGGCACCGTCTCGCGTGGATTTTTCTTCTGGAATTTTCCATATTTTCCAAAAATAAGCTCCGTCCGTTTTTATCCCTTTTGGACTTCGTTTGATATGGATATTCTGCGAAACATAAAACATGCAATGAGACATGAAGCTTTGGGCCTTTGGATCAATATGTTAGTCCCAAAATAATACAAAAAGTTGCCAAAAGTATATGAAAGTGAATAATATTGGCATGGAACAATCAAAATTATAGATCTGATGGAGACGTATCAGGAGCGAACATGACGGACGGAGAGAGCGGTTAGGCGATGCCCTAATCACCATCGCCAGGACCAGTGGGATGCGGCAGGATGGACACTGGCAGGGCGGACGAAGCCTGAGTCGACGAGGAAGCCTGCCGAGGCCGAGCTGGAAGACTGCTGGAGGAGGCGAAGACATCCACACCCAACACCCCAGCAAATTGCTCTTCCGGGGAATGAAGACGGAGGTGCAGATGGTGGTGCCGCCGGTGCCTTGCTGACGGTGACGGTGCGACTGGCGTTCAACTGGAGTCTGAACCACCGTCCTCCAGCTCGGTGCCGTCGTCATCACCGTCACTGTCCTCTTTGTCGTTGTCGCTCGAGGAGGAGCTTTCATTGTCGGTTGAGCTTTCCGCGCAGCACGCTAAGCGAGCACCCGAACGCCCGAAGATGTTGACGGAGAGCAGGTTGGCCTCCATTAACTTAAAATGGAGAACGTGCCCCGCCACCAAACTGTGGACACGAGCAAAAGTTTTGCAGCCACACCGGAGAAGCATGACATGAGGCGCGGGGAACTCTACGTTCGCCTGCATGCTGCCATTACAGCAACCCCTTGCTATGTCTTGAGCTTGTGTTGGTTTTCCCCGAAGAGGAGAGGATGATGCAGCAGAGTAGCATAAGTATTTCCCTCAGTTTTTGAGAACCAAGGTATCAATCCAGTAGGAGGCCACGCACAAGTCCCTCGTACCTGCACAAAACGATAGCTACTCGCAACCAACGCGATTAGGGGTTGTCAATCCCTTCACGGTCACTTACGAGAGTGAGATCTGATAGAGATAATATTTTTGGTATTTTTGGTATAAAGATGCAAAGTAAAAAGTAAAGGAAAAGTAAAACAAAGCACGTATAAAAGTGATGGAGATTGATATGATGAGAATAGACCCGGGGGCCATAGGTTTCACTAGTGGCTTCTCTCAAGAGCATAAGTATTCTACGGTGGGTGAACAAATTACTGTTGAGCAATTGACAGAATCGAGCATAGTTATGAGGTTATCTAGGTATGATCATGTATATAGGCATCACGTCCGTGACAAGTAGATCGAAACGATTCTGCATCTACTACTATTACTCCACTCATCGAGCGCTATCCAGCATGCATCTAGAGTATTAAGTTAAAAACAGAGTAATGCCTTAAGCAAGATGACATGATGTAGAGGAATAAATTCATGCAATATGATAGATACCCCATCTTGTTATCCTCGATGGCAACAATACAATACGTGCCTTGCAACCCTTTACATCCTTTGGGTAAGGACACCGTAAGATTGAACCCAAAGCCATGCACTTCTCCCATTGCAAGAACTACCAATCTAGTTGGCCAAACCAAACGGATAATTCGAAGAGACTTGCAAAGATAACTCAATCATACATAAAAGAATTTAGAGAAGATTCAAATATTATTCATAGATAAGCTGGATCATAAACCCACAATTCATCGGTCTCAACAAACACACCATAAAAAATAAGATTACATCGAATAGATCTCCACGAGAGAGGGGAGAACATTGTATTGAGATCCAAAAAGAGAAGAAGCCATCTAGCTACTAGCTATGGACCCGAAGGTCTGAAGTAAACTACTCACACTTCATCGGAGAGGCTATGGTGTTGATGTAGAAGCCCTCCATGGTGGATGCCCCTCCGGTGGAGCTCGGAACAGGCCCCAAGATGGGATCTCGTGGATCTGAGGAAGTTGCAGCGGTGGAATTAGGTTTTGGCTCCTGCTCGATCGTTTGAAGTGCGTAGGTATATATAGGAGGAAGGAGTGCGTCGGTGGAGCTTGGGGCCCACGAGACAGGGGGCGCGCCCTAGGGGGGGGCACCCCCCACCCTCGTGACCGCCTCTCTGGTTCCTTGGCGTAGGGTCCAAGTCTCCTGGATCACGTTCGGTGAGAAAATCACGTTTCCGAAGATTTCATTCCGTTTGGACTCCATTTGATATTCTATTTCTTCGAAATACTGAAAAAGGCAAAAAACAACAATTCTGGGCTGGGTCTCCAGTTAATAGGTTAGTCCCAAAAGTAATATAAAAGTGGAAAATAAAGCCTATTATAGTCCAAAACGATAGATAAAGTAGCATGGAGCAATCAAAAATTATAGATACGTTGGAGACGTATCAGGCATCCCCAAGCTTAATTCCTGCTCGTCCTCGAGTAGGTAAATGATAAAAAGCGAATTTTTGATGCGGAGTGATACTTTGGCATAATTTCAATGTAAATCTTCTTAATCATGGTATGAGTATTCAGATCCGATACTTCAAGCATACTAATCAAAGTAATCATGTCTTCTCAAAATAGCATGGCAAAAGAAAGTTCATCCCTACAAAATCGTATAGTTAGGCTATGTTTCATTTTCGTCACACAAAGATGTTCCCAACTTTTATACCCCCGATGACAAGCCAAGCAATTGTTTCATACTTAAATAATCTCAAACTTTTTCAACCTTCACGCAATACATGAGCGTGAGCCATGGATATAGCACTATGGGTGGAATAGAATATGATGATGGGGATTGTGTGGAGAAGACAAAAAAGGAGGAAGTCTCACATTGACGAGGATAATCAACGAGCTATGTAGATGCCCATCAATTGATGTCAACATGAGGAGTAGGGATTGCCATGCAACGGATGCACTAGAGCTATGAATGCTCAACAAAATAAAACTAGTGGGTGTGCATCCAACTTGCTTGCTCATGAAGACCTAGGGCATTTTGAGGAAGCCCATCGTAGGAATATACAAGCCAAGTTCTACAATGAAAAATTCCCACTAGTATAAAAAGATAACTTATGAGACTCACTATATGAAAAACATGGTGCTACTTTGAAGCACAATATAAGCACAATATATGAGACTCACTACATGAAGAACAAGGTGCTACTTTGAAGCACAAGTGTGGAAAAAGAGATAGTAGCATTGCCCTTTTTATTTATTTTCTTTTTTTGGGCCTTTCTTTTTTTCTTTTTGGCCCTTCTCTTTTTTTTGGGCAATGCTCTAATAATGAAGATCATCACACTTCTATTGATTACAACATAAGGATTACAACTCGAAACTAGAACAAGGTATGACTCTATATGAATGCCTCCGTGATATATCGGGATGGTGCAATGAATCAAGAGTGACATGTATGAAAAATAATGCATGGTGGCTTTGCCACCAATACGATGTCAACTACATGATCATGCAATGGCAATATGACAAAAGTAAAGTATGTCATGATGTTGATGAACGGAACGGTGGAAAGTTGCATGGCAATATATCTCGGAATGGCTATGGAAATGCCATAATAGGTAGGTATGGTGGCTGTTTTGAGGAAGATATAAGGAGGTTTATGTGTGATAGAGTGTATCATATCACGGGGTTTGGATGCACAGGCGAAGTTTGCACCAACTCTCAAGGTGAGAAAGGGCAATGCACGGTACCGAAGAGGCTAGCAAAGGCGGAAAGGTAAAAGTGTGTATAATCCACAGACTCAACATTAGTCAAAAGAACTCATATACTTATTGCAAAAATTTAGAAGTCATCAAAAATCAAGTACTACGCGCATGCTCCTAGGGGGATAGATTGGTAGGAAAAGACCATCGCTCGTCCCAGACCGCCACTCATAAGGATGCACAAGCCAGGTACACTTCATGTTTCAAATTTGTTACACAACTTTAACCATACGTGCATGCTAAGGGATTTGCTAACTTAAACACAAGCATTTATCAAATTCACAACTACTCAACTAGCATGACTTTGATATTATCACCTCCATATCTCAAAACAATTATCAAGCATCAAACTTATCTTAGTATTCAACGCACTCAAAAGAAAGTTTCACATATCTTGAATACCAAGTATATTAACATTAAGCAAATTACCATGCTATTAAAGACTCTCAAAATAATCTAAATGAAGCATGAGAGATCAAGTTTCTTTAAAACAAATCCACCACCGTGCTCTAAAAGATCTAAGTGAAGCACTAGAGAAAAAATTATCACGCTCAAAGATATAAGTGAAGCACTATGAGCAAACTATCAAGCTCAAAAAAATATAAGTGAAGCACATAGAGTATTCTATCAAATTCCAATTCATGTATGGCTCTCTCAAAAGGTGTGTACAGCAAGGATGATTGTGGTAAACTAACAAGCAAAGACGCAAATAATACAAGACGCTCCAAGCAAAACACATATCATGTGGTGAATAAAAATATAGCTCCAAGTAAATTAACGATGGAAGTGGACGAAAGAGGGGATGCCTTCCGGGGCATCCCCAAGCTTTGACTTTTTGGTGTCCTTGGATTATCTTGGGTTTTCCATGGGCATCCCCAAGCTTAGGCTCTTGCCACTCCTTGTTCCATAATCCATCAAAAGAATTCACCCAAAACTTGGAAACTTCACAACACAAAACTCAATAGAAATCTCGTGAGCTCCGTTAGAGAAAGAAAACAAAAGACTACTTTAAGGTACTGTAATGAACTCATTCTTTATTTTTATTGGTGTTAAACCTACTGTATTTCAACTTCTCTATGGATCATAAACTATTTTACTAGCCATAGATTCATCAAAATAAGCAAACAACACACACAAAACAGAATCTGTCAAAAACAGAACAATCTGTAGTAATCTGTAACTAACGCAAACTTCTGGAACTCAAAAACTTCTACCAAAATTAGACGACCTGGACAATTTGTTTATTTATCAGCAGCAATTGGAATCAGTATTTTATCACGTTCTGGTGATTTTTAACAATTTGGGCACTGAGCACAAGGTTTCTGGAAATTACAGCAAGATCAAATAACTATCATCCAAGAAGATCCAATAGGTTTAACTTGGCACAAACACTAATTAAAACATAAAACCACATCTAAAAAGAGGCTAGATGGATTATTTATTACTAAACAGAAACAAAAACAAAACAACTAAAATAAAATTGTGTTGCCTCCCAACAAGCGCTATCGTTTAACGCCCCTAGCTAGGCATAAAAGCAAGGATAGATCTAGGTATTGCCATCTTTGGTATTCGGAGAGGAGGATCTCCTTTCTATGGCATTCATTCTTCTATTTAAGTTAAGCACATGGCCATTAATGGAAGAAGTATGATTAAGCACGTTACAGAAATTTGCCTCTAAACTAGACTTCATCTCTTTAATAATTTCATTTTGATAAAAGCACAAGAGAGTAGTTGATTCAACCTTATCATTCATAGGGTGCCCAAATATAGTTTTCATTTTTTCATAGGTATCTATAGCATCCCCTTCAAGAAAACCTTCCTCAAAGATGGAATCTAAAACTTGTTTGAAGGAAGCGGGCAAGCCAACATAAAAACTTTTTAAGTAAATTTCAATTTGATATTGTGGCACATAGCTAGCCCGAATCCTAAGTAACCTATCCCAAGCATCTTTTAAAGACTCATCAAGTAAATAGCAAAAAATTCTAGAGTCATCCTCATCAAATTTATTCAAGCTCTCATTGGTGACCCCGGTGGGTATTTTTATAGCATCATTATTTATGACCTTACAGAGGATAGGGGGGTTATCCAAGGCACTAGAGCTCGGGAGAAAACCCGTAGTTCTTTTTGATTCGGCCATGGCAACAGGAAGGCAAACGGAAAAGAGAGGAGGAGATTGGGAAAGAGAGGGAGAATAAAACGGCAAGGGTGAAGTGGGGGAGAGGGAAACGAGAGGCATATGGCAAATAATGTAATGCGAGAGATAGGGATTGTGATGGGTACTTGGTATGTTGACTTTTGCATAGACTCCCGGGCAACAGCGCCATAAATCCTTCTTGCTACATCTTGAGCTTGCGTTGGTTTTCCCTGAAGAGGAGAGGATGATGCAGCAGAGTAGCGTAAGTATTTCCCTCAGTTTTTGAGAACCAAGGTATCAATCCAGTAGGAGGCCACGCACAAGTCCCTCGTACCTGCACAAAACGATAGCTACTCGCAACCAACGCGATTAGGGGTTGTCAATCCCTTCACGGTCACTTACGAGAGTGAGATCTGATAGAGATGATATTTTTGGTATTTTTGGTATAAAGATGCAAAGTAAAAATTAAAGGAAAAGTAAAACAAAGCAAGTATAAAAGTGATGGAGATTGATATGATGAGAACAGACCCGGGGGCCATAGGTTTCACTAGTGGCTTCTCTCAAGAGAATAAGTATTCTACGGTGGGTGAACAAATTACTGTTGAGCAATTGACAGAATTGAGCATAGTTATGAGGTTATCTAGGTATGATCATGTATATAGGCATCACGTCCATGACAAGTAGATCGAAGCGATTCTGCATCTACTACTATTACTCCACTCATTGACCGCTATCCAGCATGCATCTAGAGTATTAAGTTAAAAACAGAGTAACGCCTTAAGCAAGATGACATGATGTAGAGGAATAAATTCATGCAATATGATAGATACCCCATCTTGTTATCCTCGATGGCAACAATACAATCGTGCCTTGCAACCCTTTACATCCTTTGGGTAAGGACACCGCAAGATTGAACCCAAAGCCATGCACTTCTCCCATTGCAAGAACTACCAATCTAGTTGGCCAAACCAAACGGATAATTCGAAGAGTCTTGCAAAGATAACTCAATCATACATAAAAGAATTCAGAGAAGATTCAAATATTATTCATAGATAAGATGGAACATAAACCCACAATTCATCGGTCTCAACAAACACACATAAAAAGAAGATTACATCGAATAGATCTCCACGAGAGGGGAGAACATTGTATTGAGATCCAAAAAGAGAGAAGAAGCCATCTAGCTACTAGCTATGGACCCGAAGGTTTGAAGTAAACTACTCACACTTCATCGGAGAGGCTATGATGTTGATGTAGAAGCCCTCCATTGTGGATGCCCCCTCCGATGGAGCTCCGGAACAGGCCCCAAGATGGGATCTCATGGATACAGGAAGTTGCGGCGGTGGAATTAGGTTTTTTGGCTCCTATTCTGATCGTTTGGGGGTACGTAGGTATATATAGGAGGAAGGAGTACGTCGGTGGAGCTTCGAGGGGCCCACGAGGCAGGGGGCGCGCCCTAGGGGGAGGGGCCCCCCCACCCTCGTGACCGCCTCTCTGGTTCCTTGGCGTAGGGTCCAAGTCTCCTAGATCACGTTCGATGAGAAAATCACATTTCCAAAGGTTTCATTCCGTTTGGACTCCATTTGATATTCTGTTTCTTCGAAATACTGAAAAAGGCATAAAACAACAATTCTGGACTGGGTCTCCGGTTAATAGGTTAGTCCCAAAAGTAATATAGAAGTGGAAAATAAAGCCCATTATAGTCCAAAACAATAGATAAAGTAGCATGGCGCAATCAAAAATTATAGATACGTTGGAGACGTATCACTCCTCATGTGCAACCTCAATCCTGGCGGCTGCCCTACTTCCATCACCCTTGCAAATGGAGTGGGAAGCCAAAGGCGGCTGCACGGAGGCCCGCGCAGCTTGACGATGAACTCCAATGGTTGTTTCCCAATGCGACCCTCCATCGGAGCCAAGGCGACTGGAGGAGGAGCAACCAGAGGACCGCTGCGTCCTCCTCGCCCCCTGAGACCATAGCGACCGTACCCATGTCCTTGCTATCTCTTCAGCACTGTGTTGGTTTTCCCTTGAATAGGAAAGGGTGATGCAGCAAAGTAGCGTAAGTATTTCCCTCTATTTTTGAGAACCAAGGTATCAATCCAGTAGGAGACCACACACGAGTCCCACACACCAACACAAACAAATAATAACCTCGCAACCAACGTGAAAAAGGGGTTGTCAATCCCTTCACGATCACTTACGAGAGTGAGATCTGATAGATATGATAAGATAATATTTTTGGTATTTTTATGATAAAGATGCAAAGTAAAATAAAAGGCAATAGAGATAACTAAGTGTTGGGAGATTAATATGATGGAAAATAGACCCGGTGGCCATAGGTTTCACTAGTGGCTTCTCTCAAGAGCATAAGTATTACGGGGGTGAACGAATTACTGTCGAGCAATTGATAGAATTGAGCATAGTTATGAGAATATCTAGGTATGATCATGTATATAGGCATCACGTCCGCGACAAGTAGACCGAAATGATTCTGCATCTACAACTATTACTCCACACATCGACCGTTATCCAGCATGCATCTAGAGTATTAAGTTCAAAAGAATAGAGTAATGCTTTAAGTAAGATGACATGATGTAGAGGGATAAACTCATGCAATATGATATAAACCCCATCTTTTTATCCTTGATGGCAACAATACAATACGTGCCGGGGAGAACATTGTATTGAGATCCAAAGAGAGAGAAGAAGCCATCTAGCTAATAAATATGGACCCGAAGGTCTGAGGTAAACTACTCACACATCATCGGAGAGGCTATGGTGTTGATGTAGAAGCCCTCCATGATCAATGCCCCCTCCGGCAGGATGCCGAAAAAGGCCCCAAGATGGGATCTCACGGGTACAGAAGGTTGCGGCGGTGGAATTAGGTTTTCGTGGGTGCCCCTGATGGTTTGGGGGTACGGAGATATATATAGGAGGAAGAAGTACGTCGGTGGAGCAACATGGGCCCCACGAGGGTGGAGGGCGCGCCCAGGGGGGTCGGCGCGCCCCCTGCCTCGTGCTCTCCCCGTTGATTGCTTTACGTAGACTCCAAGTCCTCTGGATCACGTTTGTTCCGAAAATCACGTCCCCGAAGGTTTCATTCTGTTTGGACTCCGTTTGATATCCTTTTCCTTCGAAACACTGAAATAGGCAAAAAAATAGCAATTTGGGCTGGGCCTCCGGTTAATAGGTTAGTCCCAAAAATAATATGAAAGTGTATAATAAAGCCTAATAAACATCCAAAACAGAATATAATATAGCATGGAACAATAAAAAATTATAGATACGTTGGAGACGTATCAAGCATCCCCAAGCTTAATTCCTGCTCGTCCTTGAGTAGATAAATGATAAAAACAGAATTTTTGAAGTGGAATGCTACTTGGCATAGTTTTCAATGTAACCCTCTTAATTGTGGTATGAATATTCAGATCCGAAAGATTCAAGATAAAAGTTTAATATTGACATAAAAGTAATAATACTTCAAGCATACTAACTAAGCAATTATGTCTTCTCAAAATAACATGGCCAAAGAAAGTTCATCCCTACAAAATCATATAGTTTGGTCATGCTCCATTTTCATCACACAAGAATGCTCTCATCATGCACAACCCCGATGACAAGCCAAGCAATTATTTCATACTTTAGTAATCTCAAACTTTTTCAACTTCCACACAATACATGAGCGTGAGCCATGGATATAGCACTATGGGTGGAATAGAATAAATGATGGGGGTTATGTGGAGAAGACAAAAATGGAGAAAGTCTCACATCAACGCGTCTAATCAACGGGCTATGGAGATGCCCATCAATTGAGGTTAATGTGAGGAGTAGGGATTGCCATGCAACGGATGCTCTAGAGATATAAATATATGAAAGCTCAACAAAAGAAACTAGTGGGTGTGATCCAACTTGCTTGCTCACGAAGACCTAGGGCATTTGAGGAAGCCCATTGTTGGAATATACAAGCCAAGTTCTATAACGAAAAATTCCCACTAGTATATGAAAATGACAAAACAAGAGACTATCTATCATAAAGATCATGGTGCTACTTTGAAGCACAAGTATGAAAAAGGATAGTAGCATTGCCCCTTTTTTTGGGCCTTCCTTTTTTTCTTTCTTTTGGCCTTTCTTCTTTTTTTAAGGACAATTCTCTATGAATTATGATCATCCCACTTCTATTCATTTACAACTCAATGATTACAACTCGATACTAGAACAAAGTATGACTCTATATGAATGCCTCCGGCGGTGTACCGGGATGGGCAATGAATCAAGAGTGACATGTACGAAATAATATGTATGGTGGCTTTGCCACAAATACGATGTCAACTACATGATCATGCAAGGCAATATGACAATAATGAACGTGTCATGATAAACGAAACGGTGGAAAGTTGCATGTCAATATATCTCGGAATGGCTATGGAAATGCCATAATAGGTAGGTATGGTGGCTGTTTTGAGGAAGATATAAGGAGGCTTATGTGTGATAGAGCGTATCGTATCAGGGGGTTTGGATGCACCGGCGAAGTTTGCACCAACTCTCAAGGTGAGAAAGGGCAATGCACGGTACCGAAGAGGCTAGCAATGATGGAAGGTAAGATTGCGTATAATCCATGGACTCAACATTAGTCATAAAGAACTCACATACTTATTGCAAAAATCTACAAGTCATCAAAAACCAAGCATTACGCGCTTGCTCCTAGGGGGATAGATTGGTAGGAAAAGACCATCGCTCGTCCCCGAATGCCACTCATAAGGAGGACAATCAACGAACACCTCATGTTTCAAATTTGTTGCATAAGGTTTACCATAAGTGCATGCTATGACATTTGCAAACTTCAACACAAGTATTTCTCAAATTCGCTACTACTCAACTAGCACAACTTTAATATCACTACCTCCATATCTCAAAACAATCATTAAGCATCAAACTTCTCTTAGTATTCAGCACACTCATAAGAAAGTTCAATTAATCTTGAATACATAGCATATTAGGATTAATTTCTCAATTAAAACAAGTTACCATGATTTTTTGTAGGACTCTCAAAATGATATAAGTGAAGCATGAGAGAACAATAATTTCTATAAAACAAATCCACCACCATGCTCTAAAAGATATAAGCGAAGCACTAGAGCAAAAACTATATAGCTCAAAAGATATAAGTGAAGCACATAGAGTATTCTAATAAATTACGAATAATGTGTGTCTCTCTCAAAAATGTATTCAGCAAGGATAATTGTGGTAAACTAAAAGCAAAGACTCAAATCATACAAGACGCTCCAAGCAAAACACATATCATGTGGTGAATAAAAATATAGCTCCAAGTTAAATTACCGATGGACGAAGACGAGAGAGGGGATGCCTTCCGGGGCATCCCCAAGCTTTGGCTTATTGGTGTCCTTAGATTATCTTGGGGTTCCATGGGCATCCGCAAGCTTAGGCTCTTGCCATTCCTTGTTCCATAATCCATCAAATCTTTACCCAAAACTTGAAAGCTTCACAACACAAAACTTAACAGAAAATCTCGTGAGCTCCGTTAGCGAAAGAAAGCAAAACACCACTTCAAGGTACTGTAATGAACTCATTATTTATTTATATTGGTGTTAAACTTACTGTATTCCAACTTCTCTATGGTTTATAAACTATTTTACTATCCATAGATTCATCAAAATAAGCAAACAACACACGAAAAACAGAATCTGTCAAAAACAGAACAGTCTGTAGTAATCTGTAACTAACGTAAACTTTTGGAAATCAGAAAACAAATAACAAAATAGGACGACCTGGAAAATATGTTTATCGATCAGCAGAAATTGGAATCAGTATTTTATCACGTTCTGATGATTTTTAACAATTTTTTTCGTGAACAGAAAGTTTCTGGAATTTTCAGCAAACTATCATCCAAGAAGATCCTACAGGTTTAACTTGGCACAAACACTAATTAAAACATAAAAAATATAACCAGAGGCTAGATCAAATATTTATTCCTAAACAGAAGCAAAAATCAAAAAACTAAAATAAAATTGGGTTGCCTCCCAACAAGCGCTATCGTTTAACGCCCTTAGCTAGGCATTGAGATTTCGAGGATGCTCACATAAAAGATAGTAGTTGAAACACAAAGAGAGTATCATAAAAGACGTGACAAACACATCTAAGTCTAACATACTTCCTATGCCTAGGCATCTTATAGACAAACAAATTATCAATGCAAGCAAAAACTAGCATATGCAAGGAAGCGAAAAGAAACAATAGCAATCTCAACATAACGATAGGTGATTTAGTAACATGAAAAGTTCTACAACCATATTTTCCTCTCTCATAATAATTACATGTAGGATCATAAGCAAATTCATCAATATAGCTATCACAAAACATATTCTTAACACAATCCACATGTATGCAAAGTTGACACTCTTCCAAAATAGTGGGATTAACATTAACTAAAGTCATGACCTCTCCAAACCCACTTTTATTAAAAATTACATAAGATTGATAAAAATCCAAATATGTGGGATCTAAAGTTGACACTATTCCAAACCCACTTTCAATATTATTACAAACACTATTATCAATCTCATATTCATCATGGGGCTTAAATAAATTTTCAAGATCATAAAAAGAATCACCCCAATCATGATCGTTTCAACAAGTAGTAGACATAGAAAAACTAGCATCCCCAAGCTTAGGGTTTTGCATATTATTAGCACAATTGACATCAAGAGAATTTATAGTAAAATCATTGCAATCATGCTTTTTATTCAAGGAGCTATCAAGTATGGGTGCAATAGCAACGATCTCACGTTTAACATAAGGAACTATAGCAAATTCATCTTCATAAATATTGGCATCATGGCCACAAGAAGCATCATGTTCATCAAGGGATATTTCAATCAAATCATCGGAATCATAATTATCTATAGAATCATGCATATCATTATTTTATTTAGAAGCAACGGTCATTCTTTCAATAAATTCTTTGACATAGACATTATGAGCATAGTTTTCATAGCAATATACAAGTATTTCAAAATTTTCAGATTCATAGACAGTAATATCATACTTTTCAAACAAAGAAGCAACTTCATAAGAACCCTTAAAAGCAACAAATTATTCAATTTGTTTGATATCATAGTAACTATAAACACCCTTTGCATAAGAAGATAAGATTTCATTTTCATTAAACTCACATAGGTAGGGAAGGTGTTTTTTAGGGTTCTTAGAGCAACAAGTAATATCACAAATTTCACAAAGATTCCAAGCATAACAAAACAATCTGTTTATTTGATTCCATAAGAGTCTCCCTTTTTCAGACAAACGGTGATGCACAAAATGAGCATGCTCATCTAAAGATTTCCCATCAACTAGGCTAGTTGGGGTTTCAGCACGAGCGCATAAGGATCAAAGATGATCCAAGTAGAACACTTTAAGTGGATCCATATAAATAGATTTTTAGCAAGAAAAGATGCAAGCCAAAAGAAGGCACATGGTAACACAAGCGAACAAAAGATCCAATGGAAGAAGGGCGAATAAAACGGAAAAGGTGAAGTGGGGGAGAGGAAAACGAGAGTCAAATGGCAAATAATGTAATGCGAGGGATAAGGGTTTGTGATGGGTACTTGGTATGTTGACTTTTCCGTAGACTCCCGGGCAACAGAGCCAGAAATCCTTCTTGCTATCTCTTGAGCAGTGCGTTGGTTTTCCCTTGAAGAGGAAAGGGTGATGCAGCAAAGTAGCGTAAGTATTTCCCTCTGTTTTTGAGAACCAAGGTATCAATCCAGTAGGAGACCATGCACGAGTCCCACGCACCTACACAAACAAATATGAACCTCGCAAACAATGTGGAAAAGGGGTTGTCAACCCCTTCACGGTCACTTATGAGAGTGAGATCTGATAGATATGATAAGATAATATTTTTAGTATTTTTATGATAAATATGCAAAGTAAAATAAAAGGCAATAGAGATAACTAAGTGTTGGGAGATTAATATGATGGAAAATAGACCCGGGGGCCATAGGTTTCACTAGTGGCTTCTCTCAAGAGCATAAGTATTATGGTGGGTGAACGAATTACTGTCGAGCAATTGATATAATTGAGCATAGTTATGAGAATATCTAGGTATGATCATGTATATAGGCATCACGTCCGCGACAAGTAGACCGAAACGATTCTGCATCTACTACTATTACTCCACACATCGACCGCTATCCATCATGCATCTAGAGTATTAAGTTCAAAAGAACAGAGTAATGCTTTAAGTAAGATGACATGATGTAGAGGGATAAACTCATGCAATATGATATAAACCCCATCTTTTTATCCTCGGTGGCAACAATACAATACGTGCCTTGCTGCCCCCTCATCCTTTGGGAAAGGACACTGCAAGATTGAACCCAAAGCTAAGCACTTCTCCCATTGCAAGAAAGATCAATCTAGTAGGCCAAACCAAACTGATAATTCGAAGAGACTTGCAAAGATAACCAATCATACATAAAAGAATTCAGAGAAGATTCAAATATTGTTCATAGATAATCTTGATCATAAACCCACAATTCATCGGATCTCGACAAACACACCGCAAAAGAAGATTACATCGAATAGATCTCCAAGAGAATCGAGGAGAAATTTGTATTGAGATCCAAAGAGAGAGAAGAAGCCATCTGGCTAATAACTATGGACCCAAAGGTCTGAGGTAAACTACTCACACATCATCGGAGAGGCTACGGTGTTTATGTAGAAGCCCTCCGTGATCAATGATCCCTCCGGTAGGATGCCGGAAAAGGCCCCAAGATGGGATCTCACAGGTACAGAAGGTTGCGGCGGTGGAATAAGGTTTTCGTGGATGCCCTTGATGGTTTGGGGGTACGGAGATATATATATATAGGAGGAAGAAGTACGTCGGTGGAGCAACATGGGCCCCACGAGGGTGGAGGGCGCGCCCAGGGGGGTAGGCGCGCCCCCTGCCTCGTGCTCTCCCCGTTGATTGCTTTACGTAGACTCCAAGTCCTCTGGATCACATTTGCTTCGAAAATCACGTTCCCGAAGGTTTCATTTCGTTTGGACTCTGTTTGATATCCTTTTCCTTCGAAACACTGAAATAGGAAAAAAAAACAGCAATTTAGGCTGGGCCTCCGGTTAATAGGTTAGTCCCAAAAATAATATAAAAGTGTATAATAAAGCCCAATAAACATCCAAAACAGAACATAATCTAGCATGGAACAATAAAAAATTATAGATACATTGGAGACGTATCAAGCATCCCCAAGCTTAATTCATGCTCGTCATTGAGTAGGTAAATGATAAAAACAGAATTTTTGATGTGGAATGCTACTTGGCATAGTTTTCAATGTAACCCTCTTAATTGTGGTATTAATATTCAGATCCGAGAGATTCAAGACAAAAGTTTAATATTGACATAAAAGTAATAATACTTCAAGCATACTAACTAAGCAATTATGTCTTCTCAAAATAACATGGCCAAAGAAAGTTCATCCCTACAAAATCATATAGTTTGGTCAAGCTCCATTTTCGTCACACAAGAATGCTCTCATCATGCACAACCCCGATGACAAGCCAAGAAATTGTTTCATACTTTAGTAATATCAAACTTTTTCAACTTTCACACAATACATGAGCGTGAGCGATGGATATAGCACTATGGATATATCACGCACACACATACATTTATATGGTCTTAGGACATAGGGGACCATGTCGTCTAGTTTCCCTAGGGCCCCCCGAAACACGGGGCCGGCCCTGCGTCTAGAGGTGTGTCAAGAAGATAAGGAGAAGATGATTAAGTGGCACGGCTGGCTTGCCGGGCTCCATCCTCAGCACTACAACTAGCAGTGCATTTAATGCACTTTGTCCTAACTGCTGATGCGGCTTGAACTACGTTGGTATTTCCCTAAAGAGGAAGGTATGATGCATCATATCTACGATAGGTATTTCCCTCAGTTATGAAACCAAGGTATCAATCCAATAGGAGAACCAAGCAACACTATGTAAACGGTACCTACACACAAAGAACAAATACTTTCAACCCGACGCGTAAGAGGGGTTGTCAATCCCTCCACGGTAAAAAGATAGATAAATTTGTGGTAGATTGGATAAATAGATCTTGCAATAAAACAAGATAAATTAAATAAAGAATAAGTGCAGCAAGGTATTTTTTTGGAGTAATAGATCAGAAAATAAAAGCGAATAAAAATATATCTCAAAGGCAAATATGATAAAGAATAGACCCGGGGGCCGTAGATTTCACTAGTGTCTTCTCTCGAGAAAAAAAAAGCATATGGTGGGTAAACAAATTACTGTTGGGTAATTGATATAACTTCAAGTAACTATGACGATATCCAGGCAATGATCATTATATAGGCATCACGTCCAAGATTAGTAGACCGACTCCTGCCTGCATCTACTACTATTACTCCACACATCGACCGCTATCCAACATACATCTAGTGTATTAAGTTCATGGAGAAACGGAGTAATGCAATAAGAACGATGACATGATCTATACAAGATCTATTCATGTAGGAATAGACCCCATCTTGTTATCCTTAATAGCAACAATACATATGTGTCATGTCCCCTTCTGTCACTGGGTTTGAGCATCGTAAGATCGAACCCATCACAAAGCACCTCTTCCCATGGCAAGAAAAATCGATTTAGTTGGCCTAACTAAACCAAAGATTCGAAGAAGAAATACGAGGCTATAAGTAATCATGCATATAAGAGATCAAAACTCAAATAACTTTCATGGATAATATAGATCTGATCATAAACTCAAAGTTCATCGGATCCCAACGACACACCATAAAAAGAGTTATATCAAATAGATCTCCAAGAGACCATTGTATTGAGAATCAATAGAGAGAGAGAGAAAAAGCCATCTAGCTACTAAGTACGGACCCGAAGGTATACAATGAACTACTCACACATCATCGGAGAGGCACCAACAAGGATGATGAACCCCTCCGTGATGGTGTCTAGATTGGGTCTTGTCAGGGATATACCCCACGGTGTAACCCACCGGATGTATGACCCGGCTGGAGCTTGGCGACTCACTGGCGACCCGCCCGGACCTGGCGATTTACGGGCGACCTGCCTGAACATTGCAACTCACTGGTGACTCGGCGGGCGGGTCAGACGGACGATAAGGCCCAAGGCCCAGTAGGCCGATTAATGTGAAGGTGGGCCGGCTTAAGAGGAAAGGTGTGAGGGATATTTCCCTTACAAGGAATCAAGATCCGGACCTGTACCCGGCTTGTATTAGAAGATAGACTAGTCCTAATCCTATTGGGACTCCACATGTAACCCGCCCCTCCAACTTATATAAGGAGTGGCAGGGCACCCCAAAGGGGGGAAATGATATTGAGGGCTAGATACAATTAGAGGAGAGCCAGTTTATGCGGCGACTTCCTCATGAGCATAATGAGACCTAGCCACAAACAACATGTAGGGCTATTATCGGATGATGTTTCCCGGGGCCCGAAGCTGTCTAAACCCTTGTCTTGTGTGTTAATCCGCCTCGCGTCTCTCATCCCGATCAACCCCTCTCAAGCTACCACATAGATGCGTTGGCCTCATGACTAAGTCCTCACACTAGGACACCTGCCGTGACAAATCCACGACAGTTGGCGCCCATCATGGGGCCCGCGCACGGTGGTGTTGAGTTCTTGGAGGGTGCTCTTCAAGGGATCGAGAAGTTCGTGATTGGTCGGATCAAGAAGAACCGACTCGGAAGTATATCGACTGCGAGTTCCTCAATGAAGTTTCAGCGGCGGTATAATCGGATCAGAGTCAGAAAAAGTAGCTTCGGTGGCTATCAGGATGATAAATACAAGTTTGAAAACGAGAGCGACCTATTCCGCCACCGCCGTCTTGAAAAGTCATCGACACCATTGGGGTTTTCAATCGCAGCAGGAGGGGTTGCTGCAGGACTATGCTATTTGGTAGGGGATGATTGCTTTTGGATCCAAAGAGTTTACTGATTCGCCTCCTGGTCGGAAGTGTAGCTTCCACGTTCATTGGAAGAAACAAAGTCAAAGCTACAATCTGGAGAAAAAACGCGGAGGTGGATTCATTCGTATGGCCACAAGCCGAACTCCTCTGCCGTCCGTGTCCCTTTGCTTTGAGCCGCCCTGGCGGTTTCCGCGTCCACGACCCGGAAAAGTCGGCCACGACCTGTGGCTGGTCTGGACTCCGCCTCCCGTCCGAATCGCTGCCGTGCCTCTTTTCCTGTTCGAGTCGCCATCGCGCCTCGCCTCCCCTAAGTCGCCATCACCGACGAGCCGCCTCTACAACGCTTGCCTCGACGAGCCACCTGCTCCGCTGCGGCCGAGCGCCTCCTACCCTCACGGTCGGGGCTAAATCGTCGCCTCCTGACACTCTAGCCGCGGGTGACATACCGAGCCGCCCTTCGCTCCAAGGCCGGCCCTGTTAGCCGCCTCTCCACCGCGCTGAGCCGCCTTCATCAAGTCATTCCTTGGAGTCCTTCAAACCGTAGAGTTCGCCGGGGCGCCGATAAGCCGCCAACCACATCGCCGATGAGCCGCCGCAGCCTCGGGCCGTCCCCATGGCGCCGAGTTGCGGACCCTGCGCTGCTGAGCTTCTGTAGCGACCCGACCCAAAATCGGTCAAGTCTCTGTGTAGCTATACCATCCCAAGATCATGCTGGCACACACAGTACATTGATGAAATAACCAAAGTTCAATCACACCTGAATTTATTACACGATTCTCATATCGAGTCTTTATTACAATAGAATAAATTCGGCCGAAGGCCAACTCATGAGAAATAAACTAAATAAAGCTGCGGAAGCGTAGACGAATAGCGAGTCCATCCGACTCCATAGGGCAATCGCCAAGCGTGGATCGTAGCCTCACTCGATCGAATACTCCTCTGCAACATAAGACGTTGCAGCCGTGTAGGTCAGCATTTTGAATATGCCGGCAAGTCATGAAGAGAGAATAACAATAAAATTACTAACACTATATGCAATTTGGCTGTGGGGCTCTAAGTTTCATTGTTTTGCGAAAAAGCCAGTTTTTCCCTACAACAATGGACTTGTTTGCAAATACTACAAAATGTTGGTAGTTATTGAGATGGTTCCGCCAACCAATGTCTCATTCCCAATTATTAAAATAATCCCCTCAATTAATTTATTGATTTTGGTGTTGAGATATCCGAAATACTCCAAGTTCCAGAGGCTCAAATTGTCCGTAACCGGGGACACGGCTAACCGATTAGATCTTCACTCTGCAGAGGTTTGTCGTGTCCCCAAAACTATGCCTGATAAATACTTGATCAAAAGTATGAAAGGAGTAAACATGACACTCCAAAAATATCAGAGGAAGACATTGCCAAAAGTTTTGGATTCAAATCTGAATTTTATTTGAATTTGAAAAAAATGGATTTTTATAAAGTTTGGATTTTGCCTTTGGAAAAATGTTCAAATGATAGGGAATATTCCCCTGATCATTTTGGTATATATATACCCTATATAAAATATTTATAGTTTATGTTTTATCTCTGTTTTGTTTTATTAAAAAAATTCAAAAAATAGAAACCCCCGAGGCGCCGGCCAGCCACCACCAAAGACCAAGCCCCCACTGCCCAGGCCCACGAGCCGGCCCAGGCCAGCGAGCCGGCCCAGCAGACCGACCTCACCTCCCCGCACCAAGCTCCTTCGCCGGTCGCCCGCTCGCCCACCCCCTCTCTCTCACCGGCAGGCAGGCCCCACCCCTTCTTCAACCCCCGCCCCACGCCACGCCGCCGCCGATCGCCGGATCCCGCGAGATCCGGGATGCCGATCCCCCTCCCGATCGCCTCCCTTACCCCGACGAGGCCCCGCCTATATAAACCGGGTCCCGCACCCCATTCCCCCTTACCCCTCATGGAGCCCTCCTCCTCTCTCACGAGCTCACCGGAGCCCGAGCCATCCGCCGCCGCCATTTCCGTCGCCGCCGTCGCCCTACACCCTCCCGACCTCCCCCGACTCCACCAAGAGCTCCCCCTCGTCGCCCCGCACCCGCCGGAGCTCTCCACCGACCTCCCCGACGACCGGAGCTGTCGGCACACTCGCCACCGCCGCCGCCGCCGCCGTCGAGCGCCGGTTAGTCACGGAGATCTCCACCGCCGTCCGATCCCCAATCTACGGTGTAGATTAGACCCCGAAGGGGTACGCGTTTTTATAAAAAACCGCCCGGTTCGACCGGTTTAGTCCGGTTAGTTTTTAAGTTAGGGTTTTATTTTTTTAGCCCGGCCCGACTAGTTTAACCCTAGGGCCCGTTTAGTTTATTTTACGCTCAGTGCGTAGTTTAGGCCCATTAGGCCCTTTTTCTTTTATTTTCATTTTCTGTTTTAACAGAATAGTTCCTGTTTTGAAAAATTCATATCTTTTATTCTGTTTAATATTTTTAGGTGATTATTTTTTTGTTGGTTTGAAAATTTTCTATATATTCTGTAGAATATATATTTAGCTATGTTAAAATTAATTAAAATTGCTTTATTTTAGTTTTAGTCAGAATAGTAAATCTGCTATAACTTGAGTTAGAAAAATTATTTTTGGATGATTCTTTTTGTCCCAACTTTATTTTGGCATTGCCAAACCATAGGAATTAATTTGGGTATTTTAGGATTAATAAAAAATAGTTTTAAACAGAATCTTGTTAATCCTAATTAATTAACTAGCTACTGTTTTCCTATTAATTTAATTAGTAAATAAATTTATTTTTAACATGTGATTGATTATTCTAGGATAGTTTCTGTCACTTTATAGGATGAACTTTTATTTATAATAAATAAAAGTTTTATTTTATTTTCTTAATAGAAATTGAATTAGGCCTAATAGGAGTTTCATAATAGGTTTTAAATTAATTCTTTTTTATCCTAGTTGCTTAATGAAATTTTTTCTGTTAAGTTAACATAAAACCATGATTAGGTTATGTTGAGAAAGTTTTATTATATAAAACTACTTTTAGTTGTTGTTTGAAGTAGGAAAACTTGAGTTGACTTTTCTTTGAGTTTTCCTTGGGTTTTGATTTGGTTGTTTTGGTGTGTTATGTTACTTTGTTATGCTATTGTGTTATGTGATCCTATGCTATATGCTTATTGTGATTTGTTTGTCTCGGTAGAGTTTCCGGAGTGCGAAGCTTGCTACTACGAATCTTTAGCTTACGAGGATCATCAGCAAGGCAAGTTTTGATCATGTTATTTTCTATACCTATGTTTTTGTGCATTAGAAATTGTCACCACCCCACCATGCATGCAGTAGTTGAAATTTTGAAGTTATTAATCTTGAGTAGTATCATGTGGTAGGATGAACCAATCCCTTGTTACCATGACCCGGGACGAAGTAGTTTACTTTGCTATGCTCAGAGCGGGTTTTTGTTGAGTGAAATTCATAAGAAAGATGTGAGAGTCAATGATGATGACAACCCCATGAACTACAAGAATCAAGATGGACTTGAATTCACTCTTTGGGTGGAGGGCGGTTGACGGGCACCTGGAGAACCCAGTGGTTGGCGGGATGCATGGAGAAGTGCCATGACATCTTGGAAAGCTTCACCCAGCCACGAAGAGACGGATGGATGCCCCATGACCGGAAGCTTACCTGTGCAGCCGCAAGCCATTATGGGCTCTGGCTGGGTTAACCCTAGTAGTGACGCTGGCTGGACGGTACTACGAGATGTAGAAGAACGGTAGGATTGGATGGGTACCGGCAGTAGCCAGAAGAACTCTTTGGAAGACCCTATTTCATTTGTGCCGTCTTCAAACACCATGAAGTGCGAAGACTTAAAAGGAGGGAATGATTCTTGCAGGGAAAGTGCGCAAACCTCTGCAGAGTTTAAAGATCTAATCGATTAGCCGTGTCCCCGGTTACGGACAATTTGAGCCTCTGGAACTTGGAAGTATTCGGAAATCTCAACACTAAAACTAATGAATTTATTTGAGGGGTTTATGACTTAATAATTTGGGAATGAGATTTTGGTTGGCGGAACCATCTCAATAACTACCAACAATTTGTAGTAATATTTGCAAGCAAGTCCACTATAGTAGGAGAAAATTGGCTTTTCACAAAATGATGAAACTTAGAGCTCCACAGCCAAAATGCATATAGTGTTAGTAAGTTTATTATTGTTATTCTTTTCATGACTTGCCAGCTTATTCAAAAAGCTGACCTACATGGCTGCAACGTCTTATGTTGCAGAGGTATATTCGATCAGGAGTGAGGCTACGCTCGGCGCTTGGCGATTGCCCTTTGGAGTCGGATGGACTCGCTTTACTTCTACGCTTCCGCAGCATTAGTAGTTTATTTCTCATGAGTTGGCCTTGAGCCGAATTTATTCCCTTGTAATAAAGACTCTATATGAGAATCGTGTAATAAAATTCAGGTGTGAGTGAACTTTGATTACTTCATCGATGTACTGTGAGTACCAGCATGATCTTGGGATGGTACAGACACAGAGATTTGACCGATTTTGGGTCAGGTCGCTACAGAGATGGTATCAGAGCACACGCTGACCGTAGGATCGTAACCCCTAGGATCGGAAAGCCATAAGCAGAGACCGTTTAATTTATACCCTTATCATTCCGTAATTCTCCTCTGTTCATTTCTAACTCCTCTCCGATTTTCAACATTCTAGATGGCCGTCGAGTTCACCCCAGTTTTGCTACCGGAGTTTTGCCAGCCCGACGAGACGATGCCCTTCGGCAGGAAGCTGGTCCAGATGGTGAAGAAGCTGAAGATTGCTCTACCATCGATCACCGGGAAGCCAACCAACGCACTTCCGACGGACACCCGCTACAGGATTGAGGTGCATATCCCAGGGAGAACCTTCGGAGGACACACGGAGCCTATTGACTTCAAGTTCACCGACTTCAACTGGATCATCAGAAGGGACATGGTGATCTATCGTGCCCTTGGACATCTCCGAGAGGAGTACAGGGCCGAGCTCGATCCCTCAGACCTCGCCATGGTTTCTCGAAGAGCAAGGAACGGAGATATCATCCGTACCGTCGAGGAAGACTCCACTCTCTCTTACATCCAGGACTTGGAGTGTCTCCTCATGAGACGGGAGATTCAGACTCGCCGTAACTCGAAGGCACATAGGAGGCTTTTGTTCCGTGAACTGAAACTGGAGGAGAAGGCACGCGCAGACTTCCTTAACCATGAGGAAGAAGTCGCGGACTTCATGGAGACAATCGGACGACCGAAGATGAAGCTTGCGCGATAGAGGAAAAGATGGACTTGGGAGAGGACCTTTTCCGAGTGGAGATGAAGGACCCTCGTGAGTAATGATCAGGATTATGAAGGGAGTTCCACTGAAGGAAGTCACAAGAGGAGGCGCCACAACAGAGGACGCAAGGATTATTGATGAAGACTTTTTAGTCGACCACCATGTTATTTTTACTTTTTCGTCGATCAGTTAGGCCGATATTTTCCTTCGATTAGTCATGAGCTTTTGTAATCGAGTTTGAACCATGTTTGAGTGGAATGAATAAATGATTGGTGTGTTTCATGATTGTGCATTCATATGGGTAGTGTTATTTCTCATTAGACCATTGTTCTATTCTAATTTTCTCATCCACTCCAAAACACCAGATGCCTCCGAGACGTGACACCGGTTTTCCGCCGGAGCTCACCCAGCTGCTCCAGCAGCAGAATGCCCTTATGCAGCTACTCATCCAGAATCAGAACAACAACACCAACAACCCACCGCCACCACCCCCTGTGGACAACTTGACTCGATTTCTGAGGCTGAATCCGCCAGTGTTCTCTAGTAGCACTGAGCCGATTGTGGCTGATGATTGGCTCCGCAAAGTCGGAAGAGAGCTAATCACTGTTGGATGCACTGATGCGAGAGAAGGTGCGCTTTGTCAGACATCAACTTGATGGACCTGCAGCTTCTTGGTGGGAGAACTACACGCCACTTATCCCATTGGTGCCATCACATGGGATCAATTCCAGCAGGCCTTCCGCACCGCTCATGTCTCATTTGGAGCCATGAGTGCGAAGAAGCGTGAGTTCCGCAACTTACGCCAGGGAACCGTCTTGTGGCACGATGCGTGGATGAATTCAGCAAGCTAGCTCGCTATGCCCCGGATGATGTGGCCACAGATGCCGCAAAGCAGGAGAAATTTCTCGAGGGACTCAACGATGAGCTGAGTATGCAGCTTATTGTTGCTACCTTCAACAACTACCAGGAGCTGGTAGACAAGGCCACCATACTTGAAGGCAAGCAGCAGCAGATAGAGAGCATAGCGGAAGTACAGCCGGTGAAGCACAACTCAGAGCTCGGCGAAGCCCGTTATGCACCATACTCGGGAGGGCACACCCATCATAACCATGGAGGTCATAACCATGGAGGAAATGGGAACAACCGCAGCCAGGACAACAAGTCAGGCCATGGCAATGGCAATGGAAGCGGTAATGGCAATCGGCACCGTTCTGCCCGGCTCGAAGGATCTGAGCCACATCACCGCTTCAAGTGCCGAAGACAAGGCACTATGCCACCGACTGCCGGAGGCCAAGCGGAGGAATGGAAGCGACAATGGAGGCTCAGCAAAGAAGCCCAATCCGTTCCCTCGTGCTCGGGTGAACCACATCGGCGTGGAGGGCGTCTACGATCAGCCGGAACATCGTGGTTGGTAAGTTTTATTGAATTCACGTTCAGTATTGGTACTCTTTGATTCGGTGCAACGCATTCATTCATATCAAGGGTAGTTGTGGAAAAGTACGGGTTGCCCACTAAAACCCTTAGAAGCCCCTTCGCGTCGATTCGCGGGAGGAGAAATGATGGCAGGTTTAGGCTGTCATGCAACCCTCAACATCGGGAACCATAAATTTCCCGCATACCTCATAGTGTTGGAAACCCAGACCTTGGATGTAATCCTAGGCATGGATTGGTTGACGAAGTTCGAAGGAAACATAGACTGTGCCCGCAAGTCCATTCTGCTCACCACCCCGTAGCAGAAGAAGATCAAGTATGTAGCCAGGCACAGCCAGATGAAGAATCAGGTGTATTCCCTCACGGGAGTTGTTCAGGAGGAAGTGCCAGTAGTGCAAGACTTTCCCGATGTGTTTCCGGAGGAATTACCAGGAATGCCACCGGACAGGGACATTGAATTTCTGATCGAGTTATTGCCCGGCACAACCCCAATATCCAAGAGACCCTATCGGATGCCACCGAATGAGTTGAAAGAGATCAAGGATCAAATTAATGAGTTATTGGAGAAAGGATATATTCGACCAAGCTCATCACCTTGGGGAGCCCCAGTTCTTTTGGTAGAGAAGAAGGATGGAAGCTTGAGGATGGTTGTGGATTATCGTGCGTTGAGCGAAGTGACCATCAAGAACAAGTACCCTCTGCGATGATTAATGATCTGTTTGATCAGCTAGTTGGAGCCAAGGTATTCTCTAAGATCGATCTTGATCGGTATCATCGATTGAAGATCCGTGAAATGGATATACCCAAAACAACATTCACTACGGTATGGTTTATATGAGTATACCGTCATGTCATTTGGATTGACTAATGCTCCTGCATACTTCATGAATTTGATGAACAAGGTGTTTATGGAATATCTGGACAAGTTTGTCGTGGTGTTCATCGATGATATATTGATTTTCTCCAAGAGCGAGGAAGAGCATAAGGAACATTTGCGTCTAGTTACGGAGAAACTTGAGAACATCAGTTGTATGCCAAGTTCAGCAAATGTGAATTTTGGCTGAAGGAAGTTGGATTCCTCGGACATGTTATTTCAGGAGAAGGAATAGCAGTTGATCCCGCCAAGGTTGAATCATCACCAATTGGCGATCACCCACCTCGATCAAGGAGATCTGCAGTTTTCTCGGACTCGCAGGATATTATCGGAGGTTTATTGAGAACTTCTCGAAGATTGCCAAGCCCATGACTGAGCTGTTGAAGAAGGAAGCCAAGTATGTTTGGACCGAGGAATGTGAAGCCAGTTTTCAGGAATTGAAGAAACGGTTGGTTAAAGCCCCAGTGTTGATTTTGCCGGACATACACAAGGAATACCAGGTTTATTGTGACGCTTCTCGTCAAGGACTCGGAGGAGTACTAATGCAGGAAGGAAAAGTTGTAGCTTATGCCTCTAGACAGCTACGACCTCATGAGATGAATTATGCCACACATGATTTGGAGTTAGCAGCCGTAGTGCATGCACTCAAGACACAGAGACATTTCCTCATCGGAAACCGTTGCGATGTTTACAGATCACAAGAGTTTGAAGTATATTTTCACGCAGAAGGAATTGAACCTCGAGCAGAGGAGATGGCTAGAGTTTATAAAGGACTATGACATGAGATTGCATTACCACCGGTAAAGCTAATGTTGTAGCAGATGCTTTGAGCCGTAAGAGTTATGTGAATACTCGACAAAGCAGGAGGATTACCCAGAGTTAGTCGATGACCTCGAGATCTCGATTGGAGATAGTTCGAGAGGATTTGTTGCAACTCTGGAAGTTCAGTCCACTTTGGCGAAAGGATTCGTGAAGCCGTAAGTCGGACAAGGAAATTGATGAGATTAAGCAAAAGATGGATGAAGGAAAAGCTAAAGGGTTTCGTAAGGATGAACACGGAACTATATGGTTCGAGGATCGTATTTATGTGCCCAATGATCCCGAACTCAGGAAGCTAATTCTTCAGAGGCTCATGATTCACCATACTCGATTCACCCGGCAACACCAAGATGTACCGGATTTGAAGGAAAGTTTCGGTGGGCGGTATGAAGAAGGATATTGCCGAGCACGTAGCGATATCGATGTTTGTCAACGTGTAAAGGCAGAACATCGAAGCCAGCAGGTTACTTCAACCTTTGCCGATTCAGATTGGAAATGGGAGAAACTTGGAATGGATTTCATCACAGGATTACCGGGACCCGTTCAGGTTATGATTCCATCCGGTAGTGGTTGATCGTTTGACCAAGGTAGCTCACTTCATTCCGTGAAGACTACCTATACCAGTGCTAAGTTGGCCAAGATATACATGACCAGGATCGTGTGTATGCATGGAGTTCCGAGGAAAATCGTGTCGATAGAGGAACACAGTTTACCTCAAAGTTTTGGAAGCGATTGCATGAAACTTTGGGTACGAGGCTGGAATTGAAGACAGCTTTTCATCATGAGCAGATGGACAGACCGAGAGAGTCAACCAGATTCGGAGCACATGTTGAGAGCTTGTGTGCTAGACTATGGGTCTAGCTGGGATGATAATTTGCCGACGCAGAGTTCTCATACAACAACAGTTATCAATCCGGTTTGAAGATGGCCCCTTCAAGCTCTATACGGAAGGAGGTGCGAGAACACCATTGTTGTGGGATAGTGTTGGAGATCGATCACTTTTCGGTTCCGACCTTATCGGGATTCAAGAGAAAGTCAAGCTGATTCGAGACAGACTCAAGATAGCACAATCGAGACGGAAGAGTTATCGCGACGAGAAGCGCAAGGAAGTAACATACTGAAGTGGGAGACCGAGCATATCTTCGTGTGTCTCCACTTGAGGATCAAGAGGTTTGGTGTCAAAGGAAAGTTAGCACCCGATTCATTGGCCCTACAAAATCCTCCAACGTCGTGGAGAAGTTGCTTACAAGTTGGAATTGCGGAGGATTGTCCGGAGTTCATGATGTCTTCCATGTTTCTCGGTGAAGAAGTGTCATGCCGACATGGCTGATGTTCCGTTGAGAGACACAAGTGCCCCTAGAGGCCATACAGACTTGCGGTGATCGACCTACAAGGAGAAACCCGTCCGAATTCTCGAGACTGAGCGAGTCACCCATGCAAGGTCATCGAATTTTGCAAGGTCTTTGTGGAGTCACCACACCGAGGAAGAAGCCACCGGGGCGCCAAGAAGACCTTCTTCGAGACCACCCGCACCTATTTGCTAGCCAACCCGAATCTCGAGGGCGAGATTCATCTTAAGGTGGGTAGGTTTGTAACATCCAAATTTCTTATTTGGAATGTTTTACAATTATAGCTAAGCATCCTATGCATCCTGTTTGAATTTGAATGCCATTTGAAGTTTCAAAGGATTTTGAGTTTTGAAATTTGAATTCAAACTTTGGCAAGTGGGAATCATTTCAAAAACTATGCCTGATAAATACTTGATCAAAAGTATGAGAGGAGTAAACATGACACTCAAAAATATCGAGGAAGACATTGCCAAAAGTTTTGGATTCAAATCTGAATTTTATTTGAATTTGAAAAAATGGATTTTTATAAAGTTTGGATTTTGCCTTTGGAAAATGTTCAAATGATAGGAATATTCCCTGATCATTTTAGTATATATATACCCTATATAAAATATTTATAGTTTATGTTTTATCTCTGTTTTTGTTTTATTAAAAAATAAATTCAAAAAATAGAAAACCCCCAGCGTGACCAGACCCCTAGCCCAGCCAGTGGCAAGCCCCCCATGACCAGCCCACCGAAAGCCGGCCCGGCGTCAGCCAGCCGGCCCAATAAGACCGACCTCACCTCCCCTTTTGACCAAGCTCCTTCAGATCGGTCGCTCGTCCCACCCCCCTCTCTCTCTCACCGGCAGTGCAGGCCCCACCCCTTCTTCAACCCCGCCCCACGCCACGCCGCGCCGCTTGCTGATCGCGGATCCATGAGATCCGGATGCCGATCCCCCCGATCGCCTCCTTACCCCGACGAGGCCCCGCCTATATAAAGCGGGTCCCGCACCCCATTCCCTTACCCCTCGCCGGAGCCCCTCCTCCTCTCTCACGAGCTCACGGAGCCCGAGCCATCCGCCGCCATTTCCGCTTGCCGTCGCCCTACACCCTCCCGACCTCCCGACTCCACCAAGAGCTCCCCTCGTCGCCCAAGACCACGGAGCTCTCCACCGACCTCCCGACGACCGGAGCTGTCGGCACACTCGCCACACGCCGCCGTTGCCGCCGTCGGCGCCGGTGAGTCACCGGAGATCTCCCCGCCGTCAATCCCCAATCTACGGTGTAGATTAGACCCCGAAGAGTACTGCGTTTATAAAAACGCCGGTTCGAACAGTTTAGTCCAGTTAGTTTTAAGTTAGGGTTTTATTTTTTTTAGCCCGGCCCGACTAGTTTAACCCTAGGGCCCTTTTAGTTTATTTTACGCTCAGTGCGTAGTTTAGGCCCATTAGGCCCTTTTTCTTTTATTTTCATTTTCTGTTTTAACAGAATAGTTCCTGTTTTGAAAAATTCATATCTTTTATTCTGTTTAATATTTTTAGGTGATTCTTTTTTTGTTGGTTTGAAAATTTTCTATAGTTTCTGTAGAATATATATTTAGCTATGTTAAAATTAATTAAAATTGCTTTATTTTAGTTTTATTCAGAATAGTAAATCTGCTATAACTTGAGTTAGAAAACTTATTTTTGGATGATTCTTTTGTCCCAACTTTATTTTGGCATTGCCAAACCATAGGAATTAATTTGGGTATTTTAGGATTAATAAAAAATAGTTTTAAACAGAATCTTGTTAATCCTAATTAATTAACTAGCTACTGTTTTCCTATTAATTTAATTAGTAAATAAATTTATTTTTAACATGTGATTGATTATTCTAGGATAGTTTCTGTCACTTTATAGGATGAACTTTTATTTATAATAAATAAAAGTTTTATTTTATTTTTCTTAATAGAAATTGAATTAGGCCTAATAGGAGTTTCATAATAGGTTTTAAATTAATTCTTTTTGATCCTAGTTGCTTAATGAAATTTTTTCTGTTAAGTTAACATAAAACCATGATTAGGTTATGTTGAGAAATTTTTATTATATAAAACTATTTTTAGTTGTTGTTTGAAGTAGGAAAACTTGAGTTGACTTTTCTTTGAGTTTTCCTTGGGTTTTGATTTGGTTGTTTTGGTGTGTTATGTTACTTTGTTATGCTATTGTGTTATGTGATCCTATGCTATATGCTTATTGTGATTTGTTTGTCTCGGTAGAGTTTCGGAGTCTGAAGCTTGCTACTCTGAATCTTTAGCTTACGAGGATCATCAGCAAGGCAAGTTTTGATCATGTTATTTTCTATACCTATGTTTTTGTGCATTAGAAATTGTCACCACCCACCATGCATGCAGTAGTTGAAATTTTGAAGTTATTAATCTTGAGTAGTATCATGTGGTAGGATGAACCAATCCCTTGTTACCATGACCCGGAATGAAGTAGTTTACTTTGCTATGCTCGTGAGGCGGGTTTTGTTGAGTGAAATTCATAAGAAAGATGTGAGAGTCAATGATGATGACAACCCCATGAACTACAAGAATCAAGATGGACTTGAATTCACTCTTGGGTGGAGGGCGGTTGACGGGCACCTGGAGAACCCAGTGGTTGGCGGGATGCATGGAGAAGTGCCATGACATCTTGCGGAAAGCTTCACCCAGCCACGAAGAGGCGGATGGATGCCCCATGACCGGAAGCTTACTGTGCAGCCGCAAGCCATTATGGGCTCTGGCTGGGTTAACCCTAGTAGTGACGCTGGCTGGGCGGTACTACGAGATGTAGAAGAACGGTAGGATTGGATGGGTACCGGCGGTAGCGGAAGAACTCTTTGGAAGACCCTGTTTCATTCGTCCGTCTTCAAACACCATGAAGTGCGAAGACTTAAAAGGAGGAATGATTCTTGCGGGGAAAGTCATAAACCTCTGCAGAGTTTAAAGATCTATTCGATTAGTTGTGTCCCCGGTTACGGACAATTTGAGCCTCTGGAACTTGGAAGTATTCGGAAATCTCAACACTAAAACTAATGAATTTATTTGAGGGGTTTATGACTTAATAATTTGGGAATGAGATTTTGGTTGGCGGAACCATCTCAATAACTACCAACAATTTGTAGTAATATTTGCAAGCAAGTCCACTGTAGTAGGAGAAAATTGGCTTTTCGCAAAATGATGAAACTTAGAGCTCCACAGCCAAAATGCATATAGTGTTAGTAAGTTTATTATTGTTATTGTTTTCATGACTTGCCAGCTTATTCAAAAAGCTGACCTACATGGCTGCAACGTCTTATGTTGCAGGTATATTCGATCGGGAGTGAGGCTACGCTCCGCTTGGCGATTGCCCTTTGGAGTCGGATGGACTCGCTTTACTTCTACGCTTCCGCAGCATTAGTAGTTTATTTCTCATGAGTTGGCCTTGAGCCGAATTTATTCCCTTGTAATAAAGACTCTATATGAGAATCGTGTAATAAAATTCAGGTGTGATTGAACTTTGATTACTTCATCGATGTACTGTGAGTACCAGCATGATCTTGGGATGGTACAGACATAGAGATTTGACCGATTTTGGGTCAGGTCGCTACAGGTTCAGATCGTGAAGAAGCTGAAGATTGCTGTGCCCTCGATTACCGGGAAGCCTACCAATGCACTTCCGACGGATACCTGCTACAGGATTGAGGTGCACATTCCAGGGAGGACCTTCGGAGGACATTTAGAGCCCATTGACTTTGAGTTTACCGATTTCAATTGGATCCTCGGAAGAGACATGGAGATTTATCGTGCACTTGGACATCTCCGAGAAGAGTACAGGGCCGAGCTCGACCCATCAAACCTTGCCATGATTTCTCGCAGAGCTAGGAATGGAGATATCATCCGTACCGTAGAGGACGACTCCATTCTCTCATATGTCCAAGACTTGGAGTGTCTCCTCAGAAGCGTGAGATCCGGACTCGCCCGTAACTCGAAGGTACACGGAGGCTGTTGTTCCGTGAACTGGGCGGAGGAGAAAGCACACGCAGACTTCCTTGACCATGAAGAAGAAATCAAGGATTTCATGGAGAGAGTCAACAAGCTGAAGATGGATGTTGCCGCATTAGAGGAGAAGATGGACTTGGGAGAAAACCAGGATTATGAAGAGAGCTCCACTGAAGAAAGCCGCAAGAGGAGGCGCCGCATCAGAGGACGCCACACCGGAGGACGCCGCACCAGAGGACGCAAGGATAATTGATGAAGACATTTAGTCGACCGCCATGTTATTTTATTTTCCGTCGATCAGTTAGGCCGTTATTTTCGATTAGTCGTGAAATTGTAACCCGAGATTGAACCATGTTTGAGTTGATTGAATAAATGATTGGTGTGATTATGATTGTGCATTCATATGGGTAGTGATATTTTCTCATTAGACCCTTGTTCTATTCTAATTTTCTCATCCACTCCAAAACACCAGATGCCTCAGGAGGCGTGACCCGGTCTCAACTTTCCGCGGAGCTCACCCGGCTGATCCAGCAGCGAGAATGCCCTCATGCGGATGCTCATCGAACGAACAACAACAACAACAATCCACCGCCACCACCCCTGTTGACAACTTGACCCGCTTCCTAAGGCTGAATCCGCGGTGTTCTCTAGCAGCACCAGGCGATTGTGGCCGATGATTGGCTCCGCAAGGTCGGAAGGAGTTAGCCACCGCTGGATGCACGAGATCACGAGAGAAGGTGCGCTTTACCGCACATCAACTTGATGGACCTGCAACCTCTTGGTGGGAAAACTACACGCCACTTATCCCATCGCCACCATCACGTGGGATCAGTTCCGATGGGCTTTCCGCACCGCTCATGTTTCAGTGGAGCCATGAGTGCGAAGAAGTGTGAGTTCCACAACTTACGCCAGGGAGCCGTCTTGTGGGGCGATGCGTGGATGAGTTCAGCAAGTTAGCTCGCTATGCCCCGGATGATGTGGCCACAGATGCCGCAAAGCAGGAAAAGTTTCTCGAGGGACTCAATGACGAGCTGGGAATGCAGCTAATGGTGGCTACCTTCAACAACTACCAGGAGCTGGTAGACAAGGCCACCATACTTGAAGGCAAGCAGCAGCAGATTGATAGCCACAAGCGGATGTATGGCCAGGGGAAGTACAACTCTGGAGCTCAGCAGAAGCCCCGTTATGCCCCATACTCGGGAGGGCATACCCATCACACCCATGGAGGACATAATCATGGAGGACATAACCATGGAGGAAATGGGAACAACCGCAACCCGACAACAAGTCGAGGCAATGGAAGCGGCAATGGCAACCAGCATCGTCTGCCTGCTCGGAAGGATCTGAGTCACATCACTGCTTCAAGTGCCGAAAACAGGGCACTATGCCACCGACTGCCGGAGGCCAAGCGGAGGAATGGAAAGCGGTAATGGAAGCTCAGCAAAGAAGCCCAACCCTTTTCCTCGTGCTCGGGTGAACCACATTGGCGTGGAGGGCGTCTATGATCAGCCGGAACATTGTGGTTGGTAAGTTTTATTAAATTCACATCCAGTATTGGTACTCTTTGATTCTGGTGCAACACATTCATTCATATCAAGGGTAGTTGTGGAAAAGTATGGGTTGCCCACTAGAACCCTTAGAAGCCCTCTTCACGTCAGCTCCGCAGGAGGAGAAATGATGGCATGCTTAGGCTGTCATGCAACCCTTAACATCGGAAACCATAAATTTCCCGCAGACCTCATAGTATTGGAAACCCAGACCTTGGATGTAATCCTAGGCATGGATTGGTTGACAAAGTTTGAAGGAAACATAGACTGTGCCCGCAAGTCGATTCTGCTCACCACTCCGGGCGAAGAGGATCAAGTATGTATCCGGCGTATCCCGATGAAGAATCGGTGCATTCCCTCACGGGAGTTGTTCAGGAGGAAGTGCCGATGGTGCGAGATTTTCCCGATGTGTTTCGGAGGAATTACGAGAATGCCACGGACGGAGACATTGAATTTCTGATTGAGTTATTGCCCGGCACAGCCCCAATATCCAAGAGACCCTATCGGATGCCCCGAGCGATTTAAAGAGATCAATAATCAAATTAATGAGCTATTGGAGAAAGGATATATTCGCCAAGCTCGTCACCTTGGGGAGCCCAGTTCTTTTGGTAGAGAAGAAGGATGGAACCACGAGAATGGTTGTGGATTATCGTTCGTTGAGCAGCGTGACCATCAAGAACAAGTACCCTCTTCCGATGATTAATGACCTATTTGATCAGCTAGTTGGAGCCAAGGTATTCTCCAAGATCGATCTTCGATCAGGGTATCATCAGTTGAAGATCCGCGAAAAGGATATACCCAGAACAGCATTTACCACCAGGTATGGTTTTTTAAATAGATCCGGTTTATTCTGGTTTAGTTATTAGGTTTAGTTAGACCGGCCCGACTCGGTTTATTTCCCGGGCACGCTTTAGCTATATTACGCCTGAGCGCTAGATAGGCCCATTAGCGCCGGTTTTCTTTTTAGTTAATTTTTTCGTTTCTGTTTTTAACAGAATAGTTTCAGTTTTGTAAAATCCATATCTTTTAATCTACTTAATATTTTTAATTGATTCTTTTTTGTTAGTTTGCAAATTTGTTGTAGTTCTGTAGAAAATATGTTTAGTCATGTTAAAATTATTAGAAATTGTTTTATTTTAGATTTAGACAGATTAGTAATTCTGCTATAAAATGAGTTAGGATTATTTTATTTTAGTGATTCTTTTGTCACTACTTTATTTTGACCTTGCCTAACCGTGGGAATTTATTTGGGCATTTTAGATTTAATAAAAATAGTTTTAATCAAAACCATGTGGTTTTATTTATTTAACTAGCTACTGTTTTCCTATTGTTTTGTTTAGCAAATAATTTTATTTTACCTATGTTATAGTTTATTTTGGATTAGTTTCTGTAGCTACATAGGATGAACTTTTACTTACAATAAATAAATTTTTTATTTTATTTTTCCTTGCTAGGATTGTTATGGGCATAATAGGAGTTCTATAATAGCTTTTGATGTGATTCTTTTTGCTCCTAGTTGCATGATGTTTTCTCTTCTTTTAGTTAGCAAAAACCCATGCTTAGGTTCTGTTAAGAAAAATTTGCTGGTGTAAAACTATTTCTTGGTTGTTGTTTGATGTGGTGAAAACATTGATTTGGATTTCTTCGAGTTTTCTTTGGGTTTTGGTTCAATTGTTTTGTGTGTTATGTTAGCATGCTGTTATGTTAATTGATTGTATGCTCTTATGCTTATATGATTGTTGTTTGCTTGGTAGAATTTCCGAGTCTGAAGCTTGCTATCACGAGTCCCTAGCTTTCGAAGATCGTCAGCAAGGCAAGTCATTGATCATATTTTCTTTTACTATGCCTATGATTTTATTGCATTAGAATTATACCTCCCCACCATGCATGAAGTAGGAGAATTTTAAGTTATGTTCTTGAGTAGTATCATGAGGTAGGATGAAACCAATTCCTCTTGTTACCATGGCCCGGGACGAAGTAGTTTATTTTGCAATGCTCGTGACGGGGTTGGTTGTGTGATTCATAAGGGAGATGTGAGAGTCAAGATGATGACAACACCATGACTTCAAGCTCAAGATGGACTTCAAAATTCACTCTTTGGGTGGAGGACGGTTGTGGGCACCTGGAGAAAACCAGCGGTTGGCGGGATGCATGGAGAAGCGCCATGACATCTTCGGAAAGCTTCACCCAGCCACGAAGAGAGGATGTATACCCCATTGACGGAAGCTTACGTGCAGCCGCAAGCCATTATGGGCTCGGCTTGGTCAACCTTAGGTGTGACTCTGGCGGACGGTGCTACAAGATGTAGAAGAACGGTAGGATTGGATGGGTACCGGCGGTGGCGAGAGGAACTCTTGGAAGACCCTGTTTACGTTCGTCCGTCTTCAAACACCAGGAAGTGTGAAGACTTAAAAGGAGGAGCGATTCTTGCGGGTAAAGTCGCAAACCTCTGCAGAGTGAAGATCTAATCGGTTAGCCGTGTCCCGATTCTGGACAATTTGAGCCTCTGGAACTTGGAATATTTGGATATCTCAACACCAAAATTAATAAATTAATTGAGGGGTTATTTAATAATTAGGAATGAGACATTGGTTGGCGGAACCATCTCAATAACCACCAACAATTTGTAGTATTTGCAAACAAGTTCTTGTTGTAGGAAAAAAGCGGCTTTTTCGCAAAACAATGAAACTTAGAGCCCCACAGCCAAATTGCATATAGTGTTAGTAATTTTATTGTTATTCTCTCTTCATGACTTGCGGCATATTCAAAATGCTGACCTACGGCTGCAACGTCTTATGTTGCAGAGGAGTATTCGATCGGGAGTGAAGCTACGATCCACGCTTGGCGATTGCCCTATGGAGTCGGATGGACTCGCTATTTAAATCTCACGCTTCCGCAGCTTTACTTAGTTTATTTCTCATGAGTTGGCCTTCGGCCAAATTTATTCTATTGTAATAAAGACTCGATATGAGAATCGTGTAATAAATTCAGGTGTGATTGAACTTTGATTATTTCATCAATGTACTGTGTGTGCCAGCATGATCTTGGGATGGTACAGCTACACAGAGACTTGACCGTTTTTGTGGTATCAAGTCATTCCTTGGAGTCCTTCAAACCGTAGAGTTCGCCGGGGTGCCGATAAGCCGCCAACCACATCGCCGATGAGCCGCCGCAGCCTCGGGCCGTCCCCATGGCGCCGAGTTGCGGACCCTGCGCTGCTGAGCTTCCTCGCCGGCTGCCTTTTCTTTGCGCGAGCTCGTGACACCGCTGAAGCTGCAGTGAGCTGCCCCGGTGCGAGAGGTCTCGTCTCCACCCCAAGCAGCCTCGCTGACGCATTACTACTTCTCTGAGCCGCCAACAAGATCACCTTCACATGCCTCAAGCTATGGTGTTGTCTAGGTGAAAAGGAATGGTGTGGCTAACTGGAATTGGTCAATGAAGTTGACTGACTCACTACTAGCTAGCTTTGAAGTTAAGATGGGTCAAGATAGTTGTTGCTTGGTGATTGTTTGAGACGCTGCGCACCAGTTTTCATGGAGGTCGCCTCCGAGCCGCCTCTGCTTCTGCTGAACTTTGCGGCTGATGCCGCGGCCTCGCCTCAAGTTGCTGCCTCCGCCGCTGCTACGATAACGGCTGTGTTTCGAGCACTTCACAGCAAGCGGGACTTGGTTCAGAGGAGTTTCTGGAAGCGTTTTCGTGATTGATGAACTGCTTGCAGTCAAGTATCTTTGCAGCTGCCATGAAGCAAATACACCCAAGTAGTACTAACTGCAATGCACGGAGTTCAAGTATGTGCGTCTATGCCAGCGCCTGGGCCAAATCATCTGTCGTCCGCTCAGGTGATATCCATCTAAGTTTGTTTTATTAGCACATATTATTTTTATCAAAGAACAGTGTATCTTTGCCTTAGTCTGCAATATTGTTTATGCAGGACAATTGCTCATTGTGAGAGCGATGGTTGTGTCATGGATGTATAGCTCGCGCCACTATTATCATGCGCTAGCCTCTGACCGTGCCATGATGCTCGACGAACATATGTGCAAACCGCCGTTTTTACGGCCCAATTTACATCAACATGACATGGTTGATTCGCCCGTCCGCACGGCTTACCGCGCCTGCAATTGCCTCGCCCGACCGCGCTGGCTTACAATGCTGCGGCCGACTCATCTGTCTGCTCCTGCGGCCGACTCGGCTGTGATTGATTTCAGCTTCACCGTGGTGATCAACAACTCCGTGGACAAATTGAATACTTCAAAGGTGATCGTCATGTTACGGAGTTTATGGAATAACTCATACTGAGGATATATAATGAGTATTGCGAAGATCATCAACTTGCCACCTTGTTTCTGACTTCAACATATTCTAGCGTTTCCGCTGTTCAACTATATGCCGGTTTATTATATCATGGCCAAGTATGAAGAATCTCAAGCCAACTCCTCGAGTTGTCTTGAGACTCGGGGGCTACAATGACATGACTCAGCGGATTGGCCGGTTTCAATGAATTCAAGAACTCCAGGTCATTGAAGGGAAGATAACCCGGTCCTGGAGGCTATTGTCATATTGATAAAAATTTAAAGGCCGTCAGAAAATTTTCGGCTTAAAATGAAGGATTCTGGTTTAAAATCCAGCTCAAGGGATATCTGTTTTCTCGCAAAGCTTTGAAGCTCTCCATATCCGGTTCAATATCCGGCTCAAGGGAAATCTGTCCCTCACAAAGACTTGAGCTCTTAATATCCGGCTTAATGTCCGGTTCAAAAAGTATCCATCTTTATAAGTTCGAGTTCTCAGGAAAAATTAAAGGTTGCCAAAGAGAACTTGCTGCCATGATGTGCGGTTCAAACATGGGTATCCTGCCTTATTGGCTTATCATATCATTGGTCACTTGGGGGCTTCCTACTCATTGAGCATAGCTATGACTACCCTCTTGATCCGACTTGTACGCCTTGATTACAAAATACTTGGGGGCTTCCTGTTCACTGAGCATAGCTGTGACTACCCTATTGATCCGGCTTGAACGCCATTGCTACAACCCACTTGGAGGCTTGATGCCCGGATTAAAGGGACCAAAGAGAGTCTGCTGCATAGCATAGCTCAAACATAGGTACCAGGTGAGCACAACTCAAAATATATCACTTGGGGGCTCCCTGTTCACAGAACATAGCTTTGATAACCCCTTCTTGGCTTGAAATGCCAGGTGTATAACCCCAAAGAATTTCAGTTGATCCTGCCTTGTAAGTCTGCCACTCCGCCCAGGTAATCCTAGAATGACCCGCCAAACTCTTGACGGTCAATCTTATTAAAGACCCTGAACTTGTCAAGGTTAAAATGGCGGTTGATCATGTGAGGTCCGGCTTACAAGGTTTGAAGGATTAGCTCGTGGCTGTGCAAGCCCATGAAAAGCACTTGGGTTTTAGGCCTAGCCGCCTATGAAAGCCTTGTTTTATGATTGTTATTTGATTTGAAGATTCTATGTTGAGGTTTTCCTCTTGTGACATGTTGGTACATGATTGGAAACTGATGACAGCTATTATGCCTTATGGTTCATATTGTGAACCTCTCTTGAGGTTTTATTTCACACAGCCTAGTTTTGGACTACAAGTCACCAGGATATGATGACAATGTGCTTGGAGTGCTGTGCTCTAAGTTTTGGGCTATTGCCCTTTGCTGCATCTAGCGTTATAAGCCGGCAGTATGAACTGATTTCACAGGCCATGTAGCCTTGATTATCTGACTCATCATTAAGCATCTTTGGTTTTGATATCCCGCCCTGATAGCAGACTTTGAGTCGCCAGGATATTTTGACTTGAGCAATCAAAATGATGGTATTTCATGATTCCGGATTGATACTAGTTCCAGATTATAATTATCAAGGCATCACCATGGTATTAATCTACAAGTATGTCTTTCAATATTTTCGGTTTGATAAACCACCCTGGCTTTGGACGTTAGGTCGCCAGTATATATTTGGATTGCACCATTGGAATTATGCGCTTATAAATCTTTGGGATGGACACCCTCACTCGATGTGGCGATGTAAGCCGGCAATTTGAGCTAGTCTTCCAGGTATATTTTTAAATTGTTGGATGAATATGCGAGGTTTGATAACCTGCCCTGGCTTTGGATGTTAAGTTGCCAGTATATTTTGAATTGCTCCATTGGAATCATGCGCTTATAAATCATTGGATTGTTACCTTCACTGAGTATGGCAATGTAAGCTAGCAGTATAAACCAATCCTACATGTATGTTTTCCTGGTTATATGAATATGCGAGGTTTGATAACCCGCCCTGGCTTTTAACTTTAAGTTTACATTATGTTTAGGCTTGAATGGCCTTAATGCTAGTCTCTTCTATAAATGCATAAGACTATATTATGTTTGGGTTGTTAACCGCCCTGGCTTTTGACGTTAAGTCGCCATGGCATATTTTTTTAAACTCTGTGCAGGATTTGTAGAGCTATGACTTACATAAATGATTAAGTTCAAGCCCATAATCAAAAATTGAAATTGGTGTATCAAAAGGGTTATCAATTATTGATTTTCACAAAGGCTATAAGCCGCCGGGTTACAAAAATCTCGGATTACGATGGATGCGCATTAAGACGCCATCGGCCAAGAGCCACTAAATATTTAATCTCCGGATAAGCCAACATGGCTAGATTTTTATTATGGTTATCAATAACCAGTATTATGATTGAAGTTTTCAAAGTCGCTTCAGGGCAATGGCTATTATATCATCAATGGATATGATTTATTCTGCAATGGAAGTAATAGTCCCGAGTCACTGCAGGCTTACGACCCGGCACTTGGGGGCTACATTATTCAGATTGATATTACATCAAATACGCAAGTCCTATGTCACTGCCAGCATGCACCATGGCACTTGGGGGCTAATGCAAGGTCATTTTTTACTTGCCTTATTGAAGACCCGACTCATCACATTGTAATGAGCCGGACCTCGGGGGCTACCAATTGCTCCTGTCAAAAATTCAAAGTATACAAGCCTTAATCCATTATATTGAAGGGTCCACTGCTCAGTTGGTAGAGCACAAGGCTCTTAACCTTGTGGTCATGGGTTCAAGCCCTACGATGGAGGCTACATCATATGATGTTATTTTCTAAGAAGCTCCAGCTCAGTATTGTCTTGCATAATGACCCGGCCCTTGGGGACTACACGTTGCTGTTCAAGTCTACATGATCATATCTATAAAGTCCCTGCTCATTATTGCATAATGACCCGACTCTTGGGGGCTACACTGGTTGAAGTTTTTATGATCATAAGGCAATTACAAGTCCCAGGTTGCTGCAAGCATGACAACCCAGCACTTGGGAGCTACATATGTGGAATATTCAGTTTTGACTAGTGAATGAGATGAACAACCTGGATTTCTTCAAGGTTGCAACATTTATATTGAAGCAGGTCTTAAGTTGTTACTACGCTCCCTTCTTAATACTTGGGGGCTACAAGTGATATGCATATAAGGGAGGTACACTTTCAAGCTTGGTGTTAGCAACAATTATTACCCGGTGTTATCAATATTTACAAACCAGCAATTTTGGCAATCATAACTCGTCAAGCTCTACATTTTTAAGCCGACTAAAAATCAGATGAGTATTTCAAGAACAATATTTTTGTCAAGCTAGAGCATTGGAAGCCGAGTTAAATGGATTATTCTTTATAATATTTTTTCTGCAAGAAACCAAAGTCAGCAAATTAATTATGAAGCTGGTCTATTGACCCAGATTTTTCAGAAGAAGTATCTGGATTTTTTGCATTAGAATAGTTTGAACATATCTGCTAAAGGAGATTTGCTATGAGGTCATCGACACGCATCAAGATGGAAATGACAAGGACTTAAGGATGAACAGCTGCCGGTTCAGGAAAACTTTTAACCTGGAGCACCACCTGTCAAATTTGTTCTTGTGTTTATTTTACAGGATCAGTTTAACATGGATAAATCCAAATTAAACTAGGGGCTAATGTCGGGGATATACCCCACCGTGTAACCCAGCGGATGTATGACCCGGCTGGAGTTTGGTGACTCACTGGCGACCCGTCCGGACCTGGCGGTTTATGGGCAACCCACCTGAACATTGCAACTCACTGGTGACCCGGCGGACGGGTCAGACGGACGATAAGGCCCAAGGCCCAGTAGGCCTATCCATGTGAAGGTGGGCTGGCTTAAGAGGAAATGTGTGAGGGATATTTCCCTTACAAGGAATCAAGATCCGGACTTGTACCTGGCTTGTATTAGAAGATAGACCAGTCCTAATCCTATTGGGACTCCACATGTAACCCGCCCCTCCAACTTATATAAGGAGGGGCAGGGCGCCCCAAAGGGGGGAAATAATATTGAGGGCTAGATACAATTAGAGGAGAGCCGGTTTATGCGGCGACTCCTTCATGAGCATAATGAGACCTAGCCACAAACAACATGTAGGGTTATTACTGGATGATGTTTCCCGGGGCCCGAAGCTGTCTAAACCCTTGTCTTGTGTGTTAATCCGCCTCGCGTCTCTCATCCCGATCAAACCCTCTCAAGCTACCACTTAGATGCGTTGGCCTCACGACTAGGTCCTCACACTAGGACATCTGCCGTGACAAATCCACGACAGGTCTGGTGTTTCTGGAACTTGCGATGGCTGGAATTTTGTTTCGTTGACTCCCTTAGAGTTTTTGGATTTTCGGAGTATTTATAGAGCAAAGAGGCGGTACAGGATTTGGCCGAGGTGGGCACAACCCACCTGGGCGCGGGCGCGCCCAGGCGCGCCCAGGTGTGTTGTGCCCCCTTGGAGCACCCCTCCGGTACTTCTTTGGCCCATCCTATGTCTTCTGGCCCAAAAAAATTCTCCAAAAAGTTTTGCCACGTTTGGACTCCGTTTGGTATTGATTTTCTGCGAAATAAAAAACAAGCAAAAAACAGCAACTGGCACTGGGCAGTATGTCAATAGGTTAGTCCCAAAAAATGATATAAAGCTGCTATAAAATGATTGTAAAACATCCAAGAATGATAATATAACAACATGGAACAATCAAAAATTATAGATACGTTGGAGACGTATCAACTGCCAGAGTTAGGTATGATAGCACTGTTAGCTATCAGATGATTAGACAAAGACTATTTTTCCACTGTGGTCACCCCTTAAGCTATAAAAGGAGGTCCAAGGAAACCTAGCAAAGTATTCGGATCCTCACACACTTGTACATGCGTGGTTGCTCTCCCCGAGGCCATCTTGCCGGGCTTGAGCGCTGGGTGTTCTTGGCGTCCTCGCATCCAATCCACCAAGGTAGGAGTAGGGTTTTACGCCTCTCGGCGGCCCGAACCTAGGTAAAAACCACCAGCGTCACCCTCGTCATGTTGTTTCATGGCCTCCGCTCTTTGTGCAACGTGATCTCCCCCTTGCCGAACTACAAGGGGCCGATGGCCCCATAGGTGATCGTGTCCACCCATGACAAGCATGGACAGTCTGGAATGATATGACCGAGTTGTTTGCACTTGAAGCACTTCATTTCTTTCGGAGGTAGCTATATTGAGGATTCTGGCATGTCATCTTGATCATCATTTACGAGATATAAGTTCCGTCTTCTGAGATCACTTAACCTTCGTGTGAGCATTTCAAGTTCTCTATTGATGGTGTGTTGATTCTCAACATCTTCTTCTTATGAATAGCCACAGTGTGAGAGAATTTCTCCTACACTTTTCGAAGAAGATTCTTGATTGGCATTTTCCAGCTCCATCTTTTCTTCATGAATCGACAGTAGTGTCATGACCTCAACATAGTGAAGCTCTTCATAGTCTGGTCTTTGTTTGATTTCGGCTACAATGGGATCAAAGGATTCATCTAGAGCACTCAGAAGCTTATTGACCACAGGTCTATCAGTGATATCAGTTAGTCCTCGCTGATAGAGTCTTTCGACAATGTTTTTCAATCGATCAGTAAGTTCCATAGCGCTTTCCTTGTGAGAACTTATGAATCCAGTGAACATAGCATGAAGCATTTGAATGTGAGGATCTGATCTGGCAAAAAAAATCCTCATGAGCATTATTGATGGCATCCCAAATTATTGATGGCATGCTAAATTTGCTAACTCCTTGATCTGAGACAAATCTCTCGCAACAAAGAAGATCACAGTCTCTTGCTGGCAAGTATTTGCTCGGAACACAAAGAGATTTCTGTGGCAACTTTCATAGGTTTTTGGCTAAGCATAACAACAGATCTAATCTTCGAGAACCTATACCCCTCTTAATAGTAGGAGGTCATATGACTCAAATGAATGAAAGAAGAACAACAAAATGAATACTACGTCTTCACTTTGTCTTCGACTTCCATCGCAGCAGTCAATTTCTTCAGACGACAATACCAAACCAAAAAGCTTCGCTTCAGCAGTAAATCTTAGAGGGGTTAATTCCTTCACATCAATCTTCTCAACTATATGACTTCAACAAATATAGCTCGTTCTTCTATGCAACGCAGATATACTTTGGTGAACTTCCTCGAACTTAGCACTGGAGAAAACATTCTCTTCGGTTGTGTATGGACTATTTCTCTCTGTATGCACTAGCAAACAAATCAGTCCATACCTGTTTCTGTCAACAATCTCCAAAACACAAGGTAGGCAGATCACTTTTCAGTAAGCGAACGACTCGCTCGGGTTCAGTTAGCGAAGGGCTTGCACAGGCTCGCATACGAGAGAAACACGCAAACCACTACATCACTCACGGCCCCAACCACCCACAAATTTCCCACTGAATACCGGAAAATCCCCCAAACAAATCTCACCCTCACTTCTACCACCATTCTTTACGTCATGGATGGCCCAAAGAATGTCATGCAGTTCCGCCTCCAGCCCGTCCAGGGTGAAAATCCCATTTTATGTAAGATTTTTTGTCATAGAAGTAGGATCCCACCACATCTAAGATGATACATGTTTTTTGTCATAGTTATCATCATGGAAGTTTCACATCCATGGCAGGAAAAGTTCTTGTTTAGGCCATAATTTCATGGATGTGTCTTTTTTGTAGTGTAATTCAAGTGCAAAAGATGAGTCATGGGACATACCTTCATGATCATGAATGTATACACTACTCTATCTTAAGATTGGATTCCTCTTTGTCCGAGTAGATCAACACCTTTGAATATAAACAAGAATGCAAATGAAATCCAAGTGCAAAATAGCAGAGCAAAGCAAAACTTATTCTAGCTTTGGGTTTCAGAAAGCTAACTTGCAAACAAAAAATCGAAAACGGCGAAAATAAAAACAAAAAGCAAAAGCAATTAAAAAGCAAAGTGTTGGAACAAAACAACACGAGTGTTTACAGCTCAGCAAGCTGAAGTACAACCTCATTACAACTTATTAAAAATAACACTTCCACATCTTGATGTAGACGTGGTAGTGACCTCCCCCAAGCTTAAGATTTTGCAAGCCCAACCCAGTGAGATCACTGTGGGCGGTGGCTGGTCAGGAGCCCATCCTTGGCTCTAGCTGGAGAATCTAGTGTTCATGTAATTGCACGTGCTTCGAAGGGACTCGGCGAGGTTGCTCATGTCATTGATGGAGCCCTGAAGACTATAAAGGTCCGTGTAGGTGGTGTAGGCATATTCTTGTGGTTGCTCATCTTGGGGTTGCTCCTCTTCTTCGCCGATGGTGAGATCATCAACCTTTTCTAGTTCAAGGGCCTCTTGGTCAAAAGATGCATCTCTTTCCCGTGGCACATAATGCAAAATACCATTTTTTATGGAGAAACAATTAGGCATAGGAGTAGGTAACAAGTACCTACTCTAGGGATTTGAATACAATGATGAGCACAGTGAACCACTACCATTGCAACACTAGAAAGGACTCTAATATTAACCAGGTTGTTACCGACAATGGGTGGAGATGGTTGTAGTTAAGGCCAAGGGAGTTAGCCAACATGGTGATGACTCCACCACATGCGATATCTCCTTATAAATGATTTGCTTTGTGCGCAAGGTGTATAAAAGTATTGCCCCTAAGTTGGGAGAATAACCGAAGTCAAGGTTAGCCGCTTTCCCGAGAATTAGCATATTCTCATCATTCACCTTGTAAACTCACTACAAAAAAATACACTTCCGTGATGGTACGTGTTTGTCACAGTAGGTCACGTTTTCTGTCATGCATGTACATCCATGACAAATTTATGACAGAATCAAGATAGTCATACCTGTACTGTCGTAGAAGTGTTCCATGACATTACCAAAATTATCATCATGGAAGTGTCCACTTTCATGACGATAAATCACGCGTCATAGAAGTGCTTTCGTCAAGGGTGACCGACACGTGGCATCCACCGTAACGGGACGCCGTTAAGCTATCGGATCCGGTTTTGGATCCAATAACACGCTAACAGCCTGGACCAATGGGAATTTTCCACGTGTAAAATTCTCATTGGCCGGAGGAAACACGTGTCGGCTCAACGTTCGGACAGATGTCATCCACTCATTGGATAGGAGGCGCCTATGATACGTCGACACTTGGCATGGCCCAACAGAGGCCCATATAGGTTAAAAAGGCCGACCCAGTCAAAGGCCCGCAGTACTTACTCAGGTACTAGTGGGCCAGCCCAATAACGGCCTGTTTAATAAAGGCCCATTTATGGCCCGAAGCCAGATCTGGCCCGTTAATTGTTCGCCGAATATTTGGGCCCAATTACAGCCCAGTGACTTTCGGCCTGTTAGAGGCCCGATGTAGACATGGGCCCATTTCAGTCCGGTGTGTCTTTCGGCCTGGGAATGACCCGTGCTGCCCACGGGCCATATATGGTCCGACGTGACATCCGGCCCACTAACGGCCTGTGATAAAGGTGGCAACAGTTCAGCCCAACGTGACTTTGGGCCTGTTAAAGGCCTGTCGTATAATTCGGCCCGTTGATGCCTGTACTAAGCTTTCGGCCTGTTAAATGCCCATGATGTCAGTGGGCCAACTAAGGCCTGTTTCGGCCTGCTAATGGCCCGTCATATAACTGGGCCAAAAAAGGCCCGATCTACATTTCAGCCTGCTAAAGGCCCGTCGACGACTAGTGAAAATTGAGGCCCAATATGCATTCCGGCCTGCTAAAGGCCCATGGTTTCTTCTGGGCCGTAACAGGTCAGCAGAATATTCAGCCTATTAATGGCCCAACACTACATGGGCCAAACTAAGCGTTGCGTCCACAAAAGGCCCAACTAAATTTTGGGCCGAATATAGGCCGGAGTAAGTAGTGGTCCTGGCGCAAAGTGTGAAGGCCCCAATGGCCATTCGGGCCCAAGAAAGATGCAGGCCTGCCCAATTGTGACCCGCTAAAAACCATGCCCGTTAGAGGCGAATGTTTCGGCCCGGTCGCCTATGTCAGATTTTTTTTCAGATAGCGAATGATGGCAGTAACTAGTAGGAATTAAGAACAAACCGATTCTATAGAATAAATAAATTACGGCATAGTAACTTAAAATAAACCTACATTATACAATAAAGGATTTATGGTATATAACATCCACTGAGCATCGAAGTTCACCACCAGTGCTCATAAAGCGCAACGAAGAAGCAACTTACAAAAACTGGGCACCATTGCAGCGTTACAAAATAATACTAAACCGAGACCACTTCCAAGATAGTTCAAGAATGGTTAGGCTTGCGCGAGAACTGCTACGCAAGCTGCTGAGCAAGGCTATGAGACCGGCCTAGCATGTCGATCATAGCTTCTAGGTGTAGCTGTTTAGCAATGAGGTTCTCATTGGTGTTCCCTGCAATCTTTCTTAGAGATAGGAGTTCAAGTCGAAGTTGAGTTGCATAATGCCTTTATGCTAGAACTTGGGATTGAAGAAGTCGAACTGATTCAGACAACAAATTATGTGAGCTTGTCTGACTGCTAGTCTCAAGTAACTTGAACACTGCATCAAGACAAGACTTTGGGGTTGTCTCGCTATCTTCAAGATGTCTTGCCTTCTTTGCTGCAATATATGTTGGGTTTGTCTCACAGCCTTCAGCAGACTTGTTCATGCCATCAGGCATATCACGCTGAAACAAGCAGAGAGATGACAAGTTTTGCACGTGTATAAACAAAGATGATAACTGTGCTGTCAATTCCATCCAATTTGAAATTAGAAAATAAAGAGTAAGTTCAAAATATCAATAGCATAACTTGTCATTGTTCATAATGCGGGGAGCTTCCCCACACTACTGGATTACCATGTCAACATATCAAGCATAGATGAAGGGAAAATACAATCATTGTATCTATTTTGGTTAATGGGCATGGCATGTTGTTCATATCATCAGCCACATCAGTAAGATAAAACAGGAGATGACAAGGTGCAAATGTGAGCTACTTCACCACACACTGGATTATAGATCCACAAAAACAAGCATACATATAGGGAGTATTGATTAATGTGTATGGTATGAATAAGGAATTTGGTTTTACAAGTAAAACTTGGAACTTGCGGTTCTTGCGAACATGCATTTTGATAGAAAAAATAAACTAAACATCAGTAAACGATAGGGAGTATGAGCAAATTAAACAGCAGTTGAGGATAAATGCTTTAGAAGGGCTGACTTACATTAACAGTTAACACCGGCTTTATAATGCCCTTCTCCATGTCAAGGGAAGGATAACTCAAGAATTTCAGCACAGAATCTTCTTCATAAGCATTGCATGTACTCTACATTTTGTAGAGAGTAATTATAGATATGATAATACTGCAGGGATAGAGGATAATGAAGATAAGATGCAGATTGATGCTACATAATCAACTACCAATCCCTGGAAGTACAAGCATTACAGGACAAAATGTACTGACAAGAGCAATGGGCTACACTTTTGCACTGGCATTGTCTGTGTATTCAACTTTTTGGTAAGATTGAATATAGATCTGATATTTTTTAGTAAATGGTGGGAGAGGGAGATAAGATGCAGAATGCTACACAATGAACCAATACCTCTTCCCATAATACAAGAGTGTTTTGAACAATGGTGTACTATACAAAATGTTCTTATATTATGGGATAGAGGGAGTAGCTGTTAATGTAAGTACAGTGATAGACGACTTTCAGTCCTTACAAGAGGACTGCAGAGCTAAACCTCTTCAAAAGCATTGGGTGGATTCTAAATTTATGTAAGAGTCCATACAGATCTTATAATATCCACTAAATGGACGATAACAAGGCTAACATGTGCAGTGATGCTACATAATCAAACATATATGAAAGTAAGTATGGTCATACAGGGAAGAGGTACTCACAAGAGCAAGGCAGTGTGCAGTATAGTTGCGAGATTCTGTGGTCCCTTGAGAATGAGTGTTCTTCTGCTAACAGTTTTCGTACAAGTGAGACGTTAAGGCAAATGCAGAAATGTAGTTCAAATTGTGATGTGATATCATAGACAGTACCTTAAGATGCAGACAAGACCAATGTGTAATAAGATTATTCCAGTCACTGTCTGATAAATGTAGCACCAGAGACTTTAAAGAAATTTTGTTTAGAGGCTTGCCATCGAAGCGCGCTTGCCTCAGGTAGGAACGATACTTCATCAACGAGTGCTTGAAAAGCGCAACCAACCCTTGCTCGTCTTGACAATCCAGTTTCGTCCTCGCCTATTTAAAAGAATGAAATCTTGTGTCTTACATCGTGAGAAACATATGCAGTACTTACCATGAATAACGTTAGTACATTACTTACGCGTAAGTTGCGGAGGAAGACTGGAAATTGTTCTGTGTGTACGGTATAATATTTCCATGATGGAAAGATGTGCACAAAGTTCATGACAATAATATAAGCTTCATCTTCTAAACTGGGAAGAAATGGAACAGGGGTCCTATTTGCTGCAATTGGGGCTCTCGCTGGTTCGAAAAGGGATTTGGCAACTGGATTTGGTGTACTCTTTGCTGGAATGGGGGTTTTGCGTCGTAGAGCTGGTGCTATGTCAGCTGGCATCATCTTACTGTTTGCTGCAGTTGGGGTCTGCTGAGTTGGGGCATCAGAAATGACTAGTGTAGTAGGGCTAGAGTCTGCTAGAGTTGGGGTGTTTTGTGGGTCAGGTGATACTGCAACTACACCTAATGGGCTATTTGATTTATCAGGTGTCACTACCTTTTCCAAATACTTTGCTCGTGCTCCTCCATGATTAGCAATCGCCCTCTTCCTTTTGAATGTCTGATACACAAGAACAACATTTCAATGGATAAATATGGTATGATGACAGATGGAATATGTACCGAAAATGGATAGGCAGGGCGTAGTCACATACATGATGTGTAAACTAAGCTAATGGCAGTGCAACAAAGTAGAAGAAATGCAAAGCATTAGTTGCAAGATATGTGCGACCAATATAACCTTGGAAAGTTAGAACAAGCACCTTGATGGGTAAATAAGATAGGGCATCTGCCTCTGACTCTTCCACTAGGGAGCTACATTGACTTAGGTGTCCCTCTAGCTCAGAATCACTGTTAGGATCATATTTTGAGCATGAATCTGTAGGTGGAGAGCGTTTGCATTGCATTGCATCCAAACTTGATTTCAGTCCCTTAATGCCAAATTTGACAGCCATGGCATTGTTCTTCTTTATTCCTTTGATGCGCGCAAGCTCACAATCATTGTGATGCTGTTCAGAATGTGAGATTCATGAAAACATAAAATGTAGTCCGATTATCTATGGAATGCATTGCGGATTCAACTCAAAGAGTGTCTCCCTATAAACCCCTGCATATGCAAAGTTCACCCCCAACCGTGCTGACCAGACCACACAGAAATACAAACCTCTTATGTCTCTATAACAGGCAGACATACATTTCAAAACTGAAGTAGGAACATTAGAATCATATCAAATTCGTATTTGAACAAATAAACTAAGGAATTATGAGTGACATAATGTTTAGCTTCAAGGGTGGAGTGCTGGTAGTGCGACGTATAACAAGTAGGCAGATTGTATTCCATGTAAAAGATTGTAGTCTATGTAAAAGCAGTGTTCGTTGCCCACACATGATGGAAGAGATCAGAGAAATACTATTCACTCATGTCTACGGTTCTAGTATTTTGAAACAGGGTGGTCCACCCTAAAAGAATATTGACAACAAATATGACAAGACAAGCATAGATGTAGTGAATCAATCATTTACTTGTGAGCTTACTAGGACAAGTATGCAGAATTGCAACTGCAGTAAGAGACTGTCCAAAATTTGAATCAAGAAGTTTGTCTAGCACTTATTGTTTGCACCTAATCGATGTGAATAATTGGATATCATATTGAATGAGTAATAAAGACAAGTAAAATTGTCAACAAACCTGGCCTGTAGTAGTAATCTGGGTCAATGTCACTACGACCAACAATCCAAAATGACTAGTATACATTCCTTGGGCGAATTTTGAAACCACATGAACTTTACAGGTACTAAAGATTACTGAAATACATCTGAACCATTAAGTGTAGGTAGCACTCAGCACACAACAAACCCTAATAACAGTCCTGCCTAATGAGTAATGAATCAATTAGAAAATGGGGGATGAGGAGTGGCTGCTGAGTGTAGAGGACGTATCTCAGGATAAATCGGGTTGGCTTAGTGGGTGCTACACGCCTGAGCCCTGAACGGACTGGGAAGGTAGGCACGGTGGCGCACCCGGGCAGCGCTGACGCTGTTGGGCGAGCGGCTCCTTACCTCCTCTTAGTTCGGCGTCTCCTCCTAGAGTCATGCCGTCCGAGGATGGCAAGTCACCGGCGAGGTAGGCGGCTGGGGGCGAGTAGAGATCGGAGCGGAACATAGGGGAATCGAGGCATGGGCCGACCCAAAATCCCAGGGTGGGCCGCGGCCCATCGTGGGCACCCTGTAGAGATACACACCAGAGTGTTCTTCTGCTAGCATTTTTTGAGCAAAAGAGGGTTTCCCCTCCGATTTCTATTAAAGAAACCACCACGGACCCAACATGATCAATTAAACCACAAGCATGATCAATTAAACCCTATTATGACTGTGCCATGGCATATTTAAAGTTGCAAACTGGAGAAATGCTATTTAGCATCCATTGTTTGCTTCAAACTAAGAACTAAATTCTAAGAGCTAAAAAGAAAGTAGAGTAACCAAGTTACGATCTATTTTCTGGTTGAGATCAAAAAGTTGAGGAGATATGAAGTACCACCTCTCTTGTGGTGCCGTGTAGGCATCGGGGGTGCGATGGCTGTCGGCGGCGTTGAAGTAGATCTGTGAGCGTAGATGGGTGCATCGGGGGATAAGTCTCGTTGCGGTGGAAGACAAGGTCGTGTGAGCGGCCCCAGCAAAGAGGACGACGACACCAATGAAGCGAGAGGACGCGATGCAAGGCTCTTGGTCCGTTGCCGTGGATGAGAAACGTCCATCTCTAGTAGTGGACGACGCGGTCTTGGTAGGCGCTCCAGCATGGTGGAGGACGGTGGCGGTGGATGGGGTGGAGGACGGTGGTGATGGATGGGGTGGCGGACGGAGGAGGCTGGTGTGGGATGGTGTTCTAGCGCGGATGGTGTATGAATGGGAAAATGGAGGGAGAGGTACGGGGAACCATGTTTCTGGGACGCGCCTGTCTAAAATATGGGAAAGTTACGAACTTAGCCCCCGTTTAAAATTTGGACGGCCCGTCGGTTGGGGATAGGACGGTAATCTCGCATCTCGCCAATATTTGCCCAGAGCGATTTCTGGCGAGGAGAGGGTGTTTTGGCGCCCATGGTTGGCGCCCATGGTGTATGAACGGGGCTGACAGGTAGGGCGGTAGTGTCACGTCTGAGTGAACTTACAAACCTGCCCCTATAGAAAATATTTGCCTACATCAATTTTAGCCGAGGCGAGTTTGTTTTTCCACCCATCGTGTATGAATGGGGAAATGGAGGGAGAAATAGAGGTCTTTCGGACGAGCTTGAATAAAATGTGTTTTGCCTCCCATGTTTGGTGCCACCGTGTCGGAATGGGCTCAGAGGCGGTCGTGTCACGTCTAATTGAAGTTACTAACCTACCCCTATTGAGAGCAGTGGAAATCGGGCCAATGGATTATCCGTGTAAGGGGTAGACAGCAATTTCCATCTCCCAAACACTTGGCTTCGGGTAGCCGATGTGGGAGTGGACATTTTGCCGCTTCTTTCGAATTTTTGGACAATAATCATCCACGTTTACCCTGGCAATTAAATTCGAATCCATTTTGTATTCCTATATGAATCTTTATAAATCATTCTATGTGTTTTTATATATCTTCAAAAGCACGACAAAGATGTATTCCACTGTCATATATGAATATGATTTACAAATGCCGATACTCGAATTCATAAGCTAGAATCCAGTTTAAGGTGAATTCGAATATTTGGAACACTTTATGTCCAACTCAAATGTCACATGCAGCATAATGTGTACTCCCATTTATATATGTACACAAGCGATGTATCAAGATTCAAATAAGAGTCAATCAACCAAGAATGTTGAAAGTGCGTTATATCGACTAGAGGGGGGAGTGAATAGGCGATTTTTATGAATTCTTCAATGAGGAATTTGCCGGTGAGGAAATTCCTTAGTGAAGAACTACTTGCAGCGGAATAAGTACTCAGAAGTAAGCATAACAAAATGCGGACATGGTCATCATGATGAAATGAATACAATCAAAGAGTACAGAAAGCGTAAACACAGGATAGCACAAGATGAAGACAAACAGGTGAAGAAATTGAGCGAGGAAATTGAGAAAGTCTTGATCAAAGTCTTCAAACACAGATATGAATGAGCACTCAACACGATAATGAGGAAATGAAAGGGTTGAGGAAATAGAACCAGTTAGGTTGGTGAAGACAATGATTTGGTAGACCAGTTCCAACTGCTGTCTCGGTTATGCGCTGGTTGGAGTGGCTGAGTATTTAAACTCGAGGACACGAGTCCGGACACCCGATCGCTGAGCACGCAGCTCGGGACACCAAGTCCTTACCGTATTCTCCTTGAACTAAGGTCACACATACCTCGTCCAATCACTCGTGGTAAGTCTTCAGGCGACTTCCAAACCTTCACAGACTTGGTCACTCGGCGATCCACAATTCCTCTTGAATGCTCTAGACCATGACGCCTAACCGTCTGGAAGAAGCACAGTCTTCAAAGGTAACAAGCGTCGGATCCACGCAGGATCAATCTCTTTAGTGATGCTCAATCACTTTGGGTTTGTAGGGGTTTGGTTTTTGTGTTTTTCCTCACTCGATGATTTTCGCTCAAAGTCCTCGGATGATGGGTTGCTCTCAAATGACAAGTTTCAAGTTCTCTCGGAGCAGCCAAGCAGCTAGTGGTTGTAGGGGGCGGCTATTTATAGCCTAGGGAGCAGCCTGACATGATAAGACATAAATGCCCTTCAATGATATGACCATTAGGTGGATAAGATATTTTGGGACAGGCAGTGCGAAGACAAGCAATGGTCGGAAATTTGATTCTCAAATTCCTCGGGGCTATCATGTTCCTCCTTGTGTAGGCAATCCGCCTTTGGCGAATTCCTAACTCCTCGGTCAGAACAAATTCCTCGGTGACCGGAAGAACTTCGTCTCCGTCCTTTGAAGAAATTGGTGAAGCTGTATAAGATTTCAAAGGCTTCACTCGAAGGGATTGGTAGGTGTAGGATTTTGAGTTGAGCATCACTTGGAAATTTTTCCTTAGTATTTCCTCGACCCCTTTAACAAGACGGTGTTTCCTATTACTCAAGAAAGAAAGCGAAACTACGAAAACAAAAGTCTTCACGCTTCATGTTCCTCAAATGAATACCAAGTCTTCAAGGTCACACCAATTTCTTCACTTTCAAAGTCTTGAAAGTCTTGAATATCAAAGTCTTGATTGAAGAACTTCATTTTTAGGGTTGACTTTCTCTGTAAATATCAAACTCCTCATAGACTTATATACTGTGTACACTCATAAACACATTAGTCCCTTAACCTATAAGTCTTCAATACACCAAAATCACTAAGGGCACTAGATGCACTTACAATCTCCCCTTTTGGTGATTGATGACAATATAGGTTAAGTTTTCAACGAGGATAAACATATGAAGTGCAAATACTGATATTGAGGAATTTGATTGCAAGATATAGAAGAACTCCCCCTGAAGATGTGCATAGTGACGAATTTGCTTTTGAGGCAATGCACATTTGAAGAGTTGAATCATGGAGATCTCCCCCTATATCTTGTTATTCATACACGCATTTGACATATAATATGAAGAATTTGAAAACGCATGATGAAATATGGTGCTTGATGAAATTCATCATGTGTGCGATAACATTAATGAGGAACAAGCATGCAAAATAACGCATCAAGAGTATCAGAGCACAGTGCATCAAAAGTATCAGAGCACCATCGGGTTTAAGATTACAACTCGATCCAATAAAAGTTTCAGAAGAACGAGAGTTGTAACTTAACAAAAATTGCCCATATAATAGACCCGGCTTGAAGACTAACTCACATTTCTCCCCCTTTGTCATCAAATGACCAAAAGGATCGGCGAGGACTAACGCATACGAAGAATTTCAAGTTGATGAAGGGCGCCCGGCGTTGTTAGGGTCGGTTGTCATAGTAGGGCCTGCCTTGATGTCGTCCAAGTCTTCATTTTCATCGGTGTCTCGTGATGAAGAATAGGAGCTAGCCACCAAGGAAGTAACTTTGACCTTCTTGTATTTCTTGGAGGAGGTGCAGACCAGTCAAATTCTTCTTTGAGACCCATTGTCTTCAGTTCTTCGCGTTGTAGACATTAGAAAGAATAGCCAGTGCGTTTGGAGGTTTCATGGAGGTAGTAGTGGTTTTCTTCCTTTGCATTGTGTGTAGAGGTCATGTTGTGAAGAATTGAACCAAAGCGGCGCTTGACCCATTTATGATTGCGATCAACCTTGATGAAGGCGAGGGTAACTCACGATCAGTCATCACCACAGGTCTTTGTGGCTTGAGGACTTTGCTTGGCTGAGGTATTTGCGGCAGAGTCATGTGTGGCGAGTCATCATTGGTGGAGTAGGATGCAGCTTTGCGGCCCGACCATCAATGGGCGAGTGCCTTCATCGATCACAGCAGTTGCCTTGCCCTTGTCATCAGCTGAGGTAAATGTCCGTTTGAGGACTTCAATCGGGGGCAAGTAGCTGCAGTGGTTTAGAGTATCAACCTTGTAATTGAGTAAAGACCTTGTCCTGATGAATCTCATAATCCAAGGTGCATAAGGCTTCAGCTCAAAAGGTGACATAGCAATGTTTTCCAGAGTCCTCATGAAGAAATCATGGAAGTTGACGGGAACGCCATGAATGATATTGAAAAGCATATTCTTCATGATGCCAACGACTTCTTCATCATTTGAGTCGTGGCCTTTGATAGGACTCATTGTCTTCGTCGAGAATCCGATAGAGCGATCCGAGGCACATACAATAATTCCTTGACGAGGAATTTGGTTCTTGGGGCCTGCCACGGCTTCAAAAGCTTCATCGGCACTTGCATATAGTGATTTGAAATCTCAGGTTCGTTGTAGATACAATGAGCACCATCAAGTGGAGCCTTGAGTGGTAGGACGCGAAGCAATTTAGTTCTTTGGTGCCTTGTAGTGAGTGTTTTCGGACATCGATCTAACACCCATGAGTTCACATCTTCAGCGTCTCGGTGATGTGCATCGTCGCATAGAATTGAAGAATGAGTTCTTCATTCCAATCCACAGATATCGGTGCAGAAATTGAAGTCTGCATCATGAAGAACAACGAAGGCGGCTCGAAGCTGGCGGAGATTCCATGTCCACATGAGGAATATGTGCATGATCGAAGACTTTGTCTTTGTTGAACAACAACGAGGAATAGAAATTGGCTTGGTGGCAGTCGAAGCGCCTCTTCCTTATCGGCGAATCATATAGATTATGTCGATGAAGAATACATGCTCGCCGAAGAAGTCTTCAGCCTTGAACTTTTGCCGTTGAGAATGGATTCTTTGGCTTTGGCAATGGAGTGTCGATGAGTTGCATCACGACCTCTGGAATCGCAATCTCAGGTTCTTGGTGAGGAATTTCTGGTTCCTCTACATGTGCGATCGAGGATCAGCAGTGAAGAGTTCATCGGCGCTAGTGGCTGGAATTTCTTCATGGACGGATGAAGTGGGATGACTTTCTTGAGCCCATTTGAACTTTTGGAGTGAGGAATCTGTTGAATTGGGGTGAAGAGTGGCGAATTTAGATCTTGACTTTCCCAAAAGTCATCATTCATCAGCGTTGTGCTTCCAATGTCCACATCTTCTTCAATTTCCTCAACACGGCCTCTTCACGTGAACTGAGGCATAGGCGCGAAATGATTGGGGTTGAAGGATAGCTTCCACTTCAATTTCTTCATCAATCTGCTCGACGAAGCAGCGAGAATGATTTTCTTCATCAGATCCGCTTGGGATTTCATAATCTTCACCAAAAGGAACAAGGTCCTTTGATGGCACGGAGGAAATTGGAACATCATCAATGGGATTTTCAAATGAGCTGGTCATTGTCTTCATCTTCTTCGGGGATGAAGAATTTGAAGCAGCAGATGCTTTCCTTTTCTTCACTGAAGCTCGTTCTGCAGCCTTGGTCTTCTTCACATCAGATGCAGATGGAAGGATTGGAGTTGGTGTAGGCGCAGGAGGAGCTGAGGAATCTGGTTGAATTTCCTCGGTATGGCCGATGCGATTGCCTGATTTCTTCGATTTCTTGGCGCACCTCTAGTGGATGCCACGGCAATTTCTTCGGTGGCTGGAATGGAGTCATCAGCCCTGGAACTAGCATTGTCTTGAGCACTGAACTTCATCGGTGGTCTTGGCATGTTCTTCGATCGGTGGTGAGGCTCCACTGAGGATTTTCTTGTTGCGTTAGGGATGCAACATTGGTGAACTTCTTCGTCGGGTTGATGAATCGACTTTGGCTCCTTGCCAATCAGCATAATAGGAGTCAAATTTGTCATTTGAGGGCTTTGATGTCATTTTGCATCTTGATAAGTTCTTGATTGTCATCTTGACAACGTTTTTCTTCAGCAGTTTCTCCTTTACATCTGCGATTTCTTGATCTCTCGGCGTATCAAATTTCCATTTCTCCTCTTGGATGAAATGAGTCGACATGTGACTTTGGCGGTGTCAACTTGAAGTCGAGGCATAGGAGTGTTTGGGTCCTTGTGCGAGATCAATGTAGTCTAGGATCACTCTTGGATCCAAACAGCGGTGACACAGTGTGCCTTTGGCTCTATGACCCTTTCTTGTCGGTCCACGATGATTTCCGCAAGTTCATCATCATCAGCCTCATCATCTTTAGGTGGCTCTTGAAAGGCTACTGTTTCTTCTTAGGACTTGGCGAGGACCTCGTCATTGTGGCCTTAGTCTTGGTGAGTCGGGCGGATGAAGAATTTGGCGCGGTGAGGAACTTCTTTGAAACACGGAGGCAATGGAGATGCTGCAGTCCTTTGTACGTGGCGGATGCACAGTCTTTGAGGACTTTGTCGGACTCTTGAGGACTTGGGAGGAGCTACGTGTTTGGGAGGAGCTGGAGCAGCATGAGGAATTAGCCCGAGGGCATAAGCGAGAACTTGGCCGTGAGGGCCTTGTTGGTGAAAGCACTTGGCTTGTGTGCGGGCTTCTTTGCCATAGATTTTCTTGGCTTGATAGAGGCCTCGATGGCAGCAGCGATAGCAGAGTCCTCATTAAATTTCCTCACTGCCTCATTGGCTTGTCTTGCCAATTTGGCTTGGCGCTTGGCCCATTCTTGAGAAAGTCCTCACCACGCTTGATCTTTGGTGGGGTCGACTTCTTGACCGGTGCCAATGGGGCTCTTGGGCATGGAGGTTTGAGGCGAATTTCTTCATGTACTTTGGAGTAACATATTTGTACTCCCTCCATTCCCTTGCCCATCTCCGTTCAATCCTTTGAATCGCACCTTGCGCTGATTTTTATTCTCTTTGCGAACCGGCTTCATCAGTGTGCAATAATCAACATAGATGTCCTCGGGAATCTCAAGCGATCATGACCTCATGCCTCTTTCCTCCTTTCATTGCTTCTTTCATACGCCATATTCTTGGTGAGGAATTTGAACAATCGAATTCTCGAAGAAGTATGCAACTTTTCTTCGAGAGCAGCTGCAAATGAGCTAAGTTGATGAGAACCTAGTGATTCAGCGGCGGACATGAGTACTGTGAGCAGAGTATAGTTGCGAGGAATTTGGAGAGGTCATATGCGTTCTCGGAAGGTTTTCAAAAGAACTAGTTTGAGGAATTTGACGGATGAGCCTTGAAGAATTTCACTAGCGATCTTTGTCTTAGGTTCGAGTTGTATAGATCGAGGATCCACACAATTGAGGAATCTTGAAGAAAAATTATTGCTTAGAAGCGAATCAAGAGCATATTTTGTTTGAGGTGTTCATATGTGTGAAGATTTGAAGAATAAACACCTTTGAAGATTTTCAGGAAGGTTTGAGAATCAAAGCGAGTAATAAAAGTAACTTTTAATTACCCGAACTGAAGAACACGACGAACTGAGAAGAACAGATGGGAAGTTTGTCAGGTTAGATCTTCCACGCCCTAACTCGGCGGAGGAAGATAGCTTCTGGCGGCGGAGTGAAGATTTCATGATCGGTAGCGATGCGTCGGCTGACGAGTCGGCGATGAAGCTCTTCCTCACCGGCTGACGATGGAGTAGCGGCGGCGCTAGGGTTTGAAGCTCGGCGAGAGAGCTGTCGGCGGAGTAAAGGAAGTGAGGAAGGGAGAGGGGTATAAATAGCCACGGTGAAAAACTGTTAGCCGAAGATTTGGGATGAGCGTGCCTGACCCTTCTCATTAAGCTGACATGTGTCACCCACGTCTTGAAAAGTGGAGATTGTGTTAGATCGTGGGTGAATAGATAAATCCATCGTGGGATGCGGAGCGGTTTGGCGGCAAAAGCGAAAGTTTGGATAAGATCAGTTTTAAAGTTTTGTTCGCAATTTCTTGGTGACAAGGACACGGTGAAGATTTTGAGCGAGTTTCAAATAGAGCGCACATGAAGAATTTTTGAATAGATTGGGTTGAGTATAGCATAGAGGAAAGGGTCCGATCACATTCACTTAGCGAAAAAGCGATTTGAAGAAATAGCCATAAGTGAATCTTGTAGAGGACATAAACCCATATATATATATATAGTCAATGAAGAAAGACAACGGAAATAGTGAAGATTTTGCAAAGTTGAAGAATTTGAAAACTGAAGAATTTCAAAAACGAGGAAAAACTCAAATTGAAGATTTTCAACTTTGGTGGTGGCGTGACCCACCGTATAAGAATGATAATTTCAGACACAGCGTACAATTGTCGTAGGGTTACGAGAATCAAATTCTTCATTAATTTCTTCACACTTAGAGTGTTATTCTTCATTGATTGAAGAAAGCGTTTCTTCATGTGTTGCACATCTAAGTCATCAATTTTGCATATGTGTCGGGATGTGTGTCCTTTTCAAAGAACATTCGAAGATTCTAAGATATTTAGCTCACACGCAACTTGCTAAATCTCTTCTCATCCAAGGGCTTTGTGAAGATATCGGCGGTTGTTCTTGATCTTCACATGCTCGATGGAGATGTAAGCCCTTCAACACATGATCACGACGAAAATGATGGCGAATCTGAATGTGCTTTGTCTTGAGTGCTGAGCTGGGTTGTGAGCAATCTTGATGGCACTCTCATTGTCACTGATAGAGTGGCACATTATTCACGTTGATCTGTAGTCCTTGAGAGTTTGCTTCATCCACAGCAATTGAGCACAACAAGAGCCAGCAGCAATGTATTCAGCTTCGCGATGAAGCGGTGATCATGATTCTGTTTCTTGAGGACCAACAGACCAAAAAGCGTCAGAAATGACAAGTACCGGATGTTGACTCGTGGTCCACGATCACCAGCATAGTCGAGTCGAGAATATCAATGAGATCAAAAGTAGAGCCCTTGGGGTACCATAATCCTAGTGTTGGTGTGTGAGCTAGATATCAAAGAATATGCTTCACAGCCTTATGGTGTGATTCATACGTGTAGCTTGAAATCGGGCACACATGCAAACACTAAGCATTATATCTGGCCTAGATGCACATAAGTACAATTAAGAACCAATCATGGGCGGTATACCTTGTGATCAAAGTCAATACCATTTTCATCGATTGCATAGATGGCCATTTGTGGGCATAGGAAGGCGCCTTTGCAATCTTGCATGCGAATTTCTTGAGGACATCTTTGAGGTATTTATCACGAGATATGAATATGCCATTGTGTTGTTGACAAATTTGAAGACCTAAGAAGAATTTCAACTCTCCCATCATAGACATTTGATATTCTTTACTCATCATATAGGCAAATTCATCACTATAACGTTGGTCGAGACAGCCAAAGATAATATCATCAACGTATATTTGACACACAAACAGTTCACCATCATATGATTGATAAAGAGAGTAGGGTCGAGTGAACGGATGTGAAGCCATTCTTCACGAAGAATTCCTTCAATGTATCATACCACACCCGTGGGGCCTGTTTGAGACCATAGAGGGCCTTGTTGAGTCTGAAGACTTTGTCGGGATTCTTTGGATCTTCAAAACCTGGGGGTTGAGCAACATATACTTCTTCCTCAAGCTTACCATTGAGGAATGCACTTTTCACATCCACTTGATATAAAGTGATATTATGATGGTTAGCTTAAGCAAGTAATATGCGAATAGCCTCAAGTCTAGCAACAGGTGCAAAAGTCTCATCGAAATCAATTCCTTCAACCTGTGTGTAGCCTTGAGCTACGAGTCGTGCCTTACTCCTTACCACAAGGCCATTTTCGTCTTGCTTGTTGTGGTAGATCCACTTTGTGCCAATGATATTATGCTTGCGAGGATCTGGACGTTTGACCAGTTCCCAGACATTGTTGAGCTCGAACTGATGTAATTCTTCTTGCATGGCCTGAATCCACTCAGGCTCCAGAAATGTTTCATCTACCTTAATGGGCTCTGAGATAGAGACAAAAGCATAGTGCCCACAAAAGTTAGATAAATGTGGAGCTTTTGAGCGTGTGAGAGGACCTGGCGCTTCAATGTCATCGATGATCTTGTCAACTTGCACTTCTTTTGCAACGCGAGGATGAGCTGGTTGTCGTCGAGGAATTTGATCAGCATTTTCTTGACACCATTGTCTTGACATTATCTTGAGTGCATCAGCTCGGCGTTCTTGGCGTCTGAGGAATGAATTCTTGACAGATTCTTGATGGGAATGACATCCTCGGTTGCCTTGAACTTGATAGATTCCTCGGGAGCTGGTTCATCTAACACGAAGGTAGGTGCTCTCTTTGCGAGCCATTAGTTTCATCGAACCGCACATCTACAGTATCTACAATCTTGTGAAGTGCGATATTGAAGACTCTGTAGGTGTGCGAGTCCTTTCCCTAACCAAGCATAAAACCTTCATGTGCTTTCGGTGCAAATTTAGAATTGTGATGAGGATCTCTAATCCAGCATTTAGCACCGAAGACTTTGAAATAACTCACATTGGGTTTCTTGTCAGTGAGGAGTTCATAGGCAGTCTTCTTGAAGAATTTATGAAGATATACTCTGTTGATGATGTGGCACGCGGTATCAATTGCATCAATCCAAAAACGACTAGGCGTTTTGTATTCATCAAGCATAGTGCGAGCCATCTCAACAAGAGTTCTATTCTTTTTTTTTGACTATTTACTGCAAGGCAACAGCCTCACAGTCCTTTATTAAGTAAAATAATACTAGTTACAACTATACAACTTTACAAGAAGGAGAAAAGACTTACAAAAGGGACTAAGTAAGGTCAGCTATCCAGGAATCAAAACTATCCTTATATTTACATCTAATCCTATGAGACAGGAGGGAGATGTCATGTATGAAGCTTCTTCTCCAAGCTCTAAATGATGGTTGCTCATTCTGAAGATTTTCCCATTCCTTTGTATCCAAATGTTCGAGATAGCGGTGAAAACCACCTCGAGAGAAGAAAGGGTGTCCAAAATCCTTCCTTGCGGCATGTGCCATGTCATATGTGGTTTGGTTTGGTTGCATGAGACCATGAAATTCCAAGATAGTTCCAAACTCTTTGGCTATAATTGCAAGTAAAGAAAAGGTGAGCTCGATCCTCATGTTGGGCGAGATTGCAAAGCACACAAGTATCGTCTGAATGATCCGATTGCCTTCGTTGCATCATATCTACGGTGTTCAAACGATCCATTAACAATAGCCAACCAAAGACTTTTATCTTTAGCGTGCATGCACTCTTCCAAATCCACTTGAAAATCGATCAACCACCGGATGTGAAAAGCAAGAATCATAGAATATCTTTGCCTTATAATCACCAGATTTGGAAGGCCATTTCAAGCGTCCTTGATCTCACCATTTAAAGCGATCGATGATAGGATAGCTTGTAGATGTGTGAGCTCGAGAAAAAGCCTCCTGCGATAGAGGCGGATGGAAGTGTTCCAAGATGTCGAGGCCTCACCAAGAACTCTTGAACTGTGATTGCCTTGTCCTGACAAAGGAGTGGAGCCTTGGGAAGGATTCTGCAACAAGACAACATGATTTCCCAGCTGCCAGCGATCAAGCCAAAAAGAACCGTATCACCGGCATGAACTTGAGGAGCTGCTAGGTTGGAGAACTTGGGAATAGCCGCATAATATCACGCCACCAAAAAGAACCACAAGCCACGGTGCTTTGGGGTGGTGATGAAGCATAATAGGTGCCCCAGTTAGTGATACCCAAGGCACATCCACTTTGTTGAAAAACTTGAAAAGGTGCTTAATAAGAAGGGCTTCATTTTGGATAGACAAGTTGAGAACACCCAAACCTCCAAAATCCTTAGGACTGACAGACAAGATCCCAAGCAGCCAAAGATTGGCGAGGTTATCCGTGTTACCCCTCCATAGGCCTTGCCTCATGATCCTCTCAAGTTGCTGAATAATGCCTTTTGGAAGAGATAAAGTGCGAGAAAATAAATTGGCATGGAGCACAACATTGATTGAACAAGTTGCGATCGGCAACCTTGGTTAAGCAAACATGAAGAAGCAGATAAGCGGCGCTCGATTCGATCCACCATAGGCATCAACTCATAGATGGATGGCCTAGAAGTTCCCATGGGTAGACCAAGATCGTGAAGGGCATCTTGCCAGCGTCACAACCCAGCAAAGAGGCCACCCAGTACCTTCTTCATCAGCCATGTTAATGGGAATGAGAGAAGATTTGCTAAAATTAACTTCATAAGCCAGTTGAGTCCATAAAGGTTGCCGACATCTCCTTGAAAGCAATGAGCTGAGCATCAACCGCAGTAGTACAATCAAAGTGTCGTCGGCGTCTTGTACTATAGGGTAATCATTGGAGGTGGTTGGGATTGGCATAGTAAGGATGTTCTGGAACACATCTCATTGACAACAGTTGTAATAAATCCACGCAATCACAAAAAGTAGCGGTGATAGAGGATCACCTTGGCGCACACCGATCTACAAACAAAGTGCTTCCACAGCACGCCGTTGAGAAGCACAGAAGAAGATCCGGTTGATGAATTGAATTGATCCACCAGTCCACGGAATCAAAACCCTTGTGTTGCAGGATTTTGAGAATTAGCTCATGCTCAATTGTATCAAAGGCTTTCGTGAAATCCAGCTTAAGTAGCACAATAGGTCGTTTGGAGGCTTTGCATTGATGTATATACTCAAAACACCGGGCTAAGCAGTCTTGGATGGGCGACACGAAGAAAACCATATTGATTGCGGTGGATGCATCGCAGGATCACATCTTGAAGGCGGTTAGCAAGCAGCTTTGTCAAAACTTCAAGCATGTGTTGGTCGAGGAGATTGGCGGAAATCTCCGACAACTTGAGGCTTAACTTCTTTGGTATAAGGGTTATTAATGAGGTATTTAGGCATTCCAAATTACATTTCCCTCATAGAACTCCTTGACAAGTTGCATGAAATCCTCCTTAAGAATAGGCCAACATCTCTTTAAAACAACCCGGAGAAGCCGTCGGGACCGGGGCACGATCGGTGGCATGTTCTTAATGACAGCATCAACCGGAATCGGTGAAGGGCTGAGACATATCACGAAGGCCATCAACTCTTGCAATTAATGTGTCCAAATCAAAACCCATGCAGTTCCTTTAGCATTACCCATTCTTTGATTAAAATCGGACCAAAACATGGTGGCAATCTGTTGATGTTCCGAAACCACATCACCATCAGAATTCCGGAGAGATGAGATGGTATTTCTCCTATACCTTTCCGTGGCCATGGCATGAAAAAATTTGGAATTTTCCTCACCAACTTTAATGTTGCGTATGGTACAACGCTGCTTCCAATAAATATACTGCCAATGAAGAATATCTTCCAGATGCAACTTCACAATCTTCACAGTTCTATTCTTGCGCTCCACGACGCCATTTTGCTGAGGAGTATAGGGAGCAGATAACTCATGAGTAATACCAAGTTCATCAAGATAGGCATCAAGACTGGAATTCTTGAACTCAGTTCCATTGTCACTCCTGATGTGTCTGATCTTCACACCAAAGTTAGTTGAAGCCCTCGAGGAAAATCGTTTGAAGACTTCCTGCACTTCATTTTTGTAAGTAACAATGTGTACCCATGTGTAACGAGAGTAATCATCAACAATAACAAAGCCATATAGAGATGCATCATTTGTGACTGCTGAGTAATGATTAGGACCAAAGAGGTCCATGTGAAGCAATTGAATGGACGAGTAGTGGTCATGATAGTCTTATTTGGATGCTTGGCCTTGGTCATTTTCCAGCTTCACGGGCTCCACACAAGTGATCCTTGAGGAATTTGACATTTTCAATGCGAATGACATGCTTCTTCTTCAAGCGTGTGCAAATTCCTCATGCTGCGTGACCAAGTCGCCGATGCCATAGCCAACCTTCGAAGCTTTTGCAAGTAGACACACGGCTGGTTGTGGTCACGTAGAGAAATCAACAATATACAAGTCTCCTCTCCTAAAGCCTTGAAGACTTTGGAATTGTCAACTTCCATGATCACAACACAACGATACTTGCCAAAGACAACAACCATATCAAGATCACAAAGCATTGAGGATGACATGAGGTTGTATCCTAAGGACTCAACAAGCATGACTTTGTCCATGTGTATGTCCTTAGAGATCATAACCTTACCAAGACCCAATACGACTTTTGCCTTTGTCGGCAAAGATGATATGCTTCAGATGTGGCGGTGATAAGGGAGTATCCATCAATAGATTCTTGTCACCGGTCATGTGATTTGTACATCCATTATCGAGGACCCACTCATTGGCTTTGGGTTGATCATCCTGCGGATGAATTAGTGCAACTTACGATCTCATATACTTCATCGATGAAGAATATGATATCAATTTCATCAGCGATATAACAGATAAGAAGTATGAGGGCGTGTGAAATGAAAGTTCATTTCTTCATGATTAACTGCGTCCTTTCGAGCACTTTTGTCGGGCCCCTGACAAATTCTTTGACGTTTAAAGCACGTGCGAGACCTGACCTCGAGAAGAGGTTAGTTCATTTTCTTCACCACCCACATCGAAGGGGTGGCAAATAGTTCATCACTCTGCGAGCACCATATGAGAATGGTGGCATAGAGGCCAATCCATTTCGTTTCACATAAGAGGGTTAGGGTAAGCATATGAATAAGCGAGAGAAATTCTTGAGGACTTATGAACATATTGGTTTGAAGAATAATGCACATATTCTAGCCCTTAGCTCTACCCTGCGAAACAGAGTTGTTATCACGATGATAATCATATGAGGACTTTGATCCTTTTGAGGAATTTGATCCACGTGAGGAATTTTGTCCGTATGAGGACTTGGATCCATATGAAGATTTTGGTCCATATGAAGAGTTTGATCTGGAGTTCCTATTCTTCACACGTGGTGTCATGAGGACATTCACCTGAAGACTTTCAAGGCACTTCTTGGGAACCCAGATTTTCTTCATAGGGGAACCGTTCCTGCAGTTAGTGCCAACATATCTAGCAAATACTTCACCATTCTGATTTTTGAACAGTCTATAGTTGGAGTCAAATGACTCATCAGAAGAATGAGGAGATTCATTTGTAAAGCCAGATAAGTTAGATGGATCAACTAGAGGTCCCTTTGCAGCAACCCATGAGGTTTTGGGATACTGCTCAGGCTTCCAATATGTTCCATCAGCATTGAGTTTCCTCTCAAAGGCAATACCCTCTTTCCTAGGGTTCTGTTGAGGATCTGCTTTTAAGCACATCACAAAGAGTCGATGCCCTTTGAGGCTTTTGTACATGCTGTCATGTACAATTCCTTCAGCCCTGCATCGTCAGTGATACTAGCAATGTCCTCGGATGAGGAATTAGTGATAGCAGAGGCAGGTGAAGAACTTTTAACAGTTGAAGCATTTGAACATTCAGGTGAATAATTAGCAGATTCACGTTCAATGCACTTTAAGTATGGAGGAACAAATTCTTCCTGAGAAGCGCTGATTTGTTGAGCAAGTAATGAATCGCGCTCCTTCTGAAGATCTTCATAACTCACTCTTAGCTTCTCAAGATCTTGCTTTCTTTGAAGAAATTCATAAGAAAGTTTCTCTTGATCAGACAAGAGAGTGTTATGATGACCTTGAAGGCTGTCAAACCTAGGCGAAGTCTCGAAGATTTTCGATCGGGGCTTTAGTCGATCCATTTCTTCACCTAACATATCATCACTTTTATCTAGCATGTTTTAACTTTTCAAAAGCCCTTTGTTGTTTTACAGCAATCTTAGCAAGTTTTGAGTAGCTAGGCTTTAGATCTTCATCGATTCATTTTCACTAGATTCGGAGGAGGTATATTTGAGTACCTTGGCACCCTTTGCCATGAAGCAATAGGTGGGAGCATAGTCATCACTATCTTCATCAGCTTTGTTGGTGAGGTCATTTTCTTGAGTTGAAGATGGACTTTGCGACAAAAGCGATGGCGAGCTAGACTCGCCACACGGACTCAGATTCTTCGATGCCTCCTCTTCCTCATGTTCCTCGATTCAGCTTTAGAGTCCATTTTCTTGCCAATGAATGCCCGAGCCTTCTTGGAGCTGCTTTTCTTGTGAGAAGAGGGCTTTGAGGATTTTGATGATGAAGATTTGACGATTTCTTCTTCTTCTTAGCGTCATCGAACTGTAATCCTTGTATTTCTTCTTCTTTAATTCCTTTTCCCTTGAGGACAATCTTGAATGTAGTGACCATGTTTCTTGCATTTGTGGCAAAGTCTTCTCTTATAGTCCTTTGGATGAGGAATCACTTTGCTCCTTGAGGATTTTCCAAAGCGACCACGTCTTGAGAACTTGGAATTTCTTCACGGCGGTGCTAGCTCTGGCTCAATTCTTGAGGATCTCCAAGGCTACTACGAGTCTTCACAATCAGATTCATACACAGCACTGGGCCTTGAGGCACGTGATTTTCCATAGCTAGAACCATAGAGATCTCTCTTTTGACAAGCTGGAACTCATGAGTATTTAGCCTCTCGAGGATATCAATTTGGATCAAGTGACTTGTAGTCAGACGCTCTTGTATCATCAATGCGAGTATCAAATGAGGAATCAGCGATCTCAACAATTTCTTCACCACCTCATGGTCGGTGATGTCGATGGCACCAAGCGCTTGAAGCTCATTTGAGATGTCGATGAAGCGATCGAAGGTTTGTTGAACATTTTCATTGTCGAGTCTTTTGAAACGGTTGAAGAGATTGCAAAGAACATCAACTCGAGAATCACGCTGAGTTGAGACTCCTTCATTTACTTTGGACAGCCTGTCCCAGATGAGCTTAGCAGTTTTCAAAGCACTCACTCTTCCATATTGTCCTTTGCTCAGATGGCCACATATGATATTCTTCGCTTGAGAATCGAGTTGCTTGAATCTCTTCACATCGGCAGCATTCGGAGAAGGTGTGGTGAGGAACACCATTTTCCACAACATACCGAGATCGTTGTCAATTGCCTCAAGATGCATTAGCATCTTGTTCTTCGAAGAGGGGTAGTCCGTCCCATCAAAGGTAGGACACCCAGCTGAGACCTTGATCATACCCGCGATCGACATAACTAAAACTCCGGTGGTTAAACCAAAATCACACGAACAAGGAGTACCTTGCTCGATACCAATTGAAAGTGCGTTATATCGACTAGAGGGGGTGAATAGGCGATTTTATGAATTCTTCAATGAGGAATTTGCGGTGAGGAAATTCCTTAGTGAAGAACTACTTGCAGCGGAATAAGTACTCGAAGTAAGCATAAGAGAATGCGGACATGGTCATCATGATGAAATGAAGACAATCAAAGAGTGCTGAAAGCGTAAACACAGGATAGCACAAGATGAAGACAAACGGTGAAGAAATTGAAATGAGGAAATTGAGTAAGTCTTGATCAAAGTCTTCAAACACAGATATGAATGAACACTCAACACGTAATGAGGAAATGAAAGGGTTGAGGAAATAGAACCAGTTAGGTTGGTGAAGACACTGATTTGGTAGACCAGTTCCAACTCTTTGTCTCGGTTGTATGTCCGGTTGGAGCGGTGAGTATTTAAACTCGAGGACACAGTCCGGACACCCGGTCGGCTGAGCACGCAGCTCGGGACACCAAGTCCTCACCATATTCTCCTTGAACTAAGGTCACACAGACCTCGTCCAATCACTCGTGGTAAGTCTTGAGCGACTTCCAAACCTTCACAGACTTGGTCACTCGGCGATCCACAATTCCTCTTGGATGCTCTAGACCATGGCGCCTAACCTTCGGAAGAAGCACAGTCTTCAAAGGTAACAAGCGTCGGATCCACGCAGGATCAATCTCTTGATGATGCTCAATCACTTTGGGTTTCTGAGGGTTTGGTTTTGGGTTTTCCTCACTCGATGATTTTCGCTCAAAGTCCTCGGAGGATGGGTTGCTCTCAAATGACAAGTGTCAAGTTCTCTCGGAGCAGCCAACCAGCTAGTGGTTGTAGGGGGCGGCTATTTATAGCCTAGGGAGCAGCCTGACATGATAAGACATAAATGCCCTTCAATGATATGACCATTAGGTGGAGAAGATATTTTGGGACAGCTGGTGCGCATCACAGCAATGGTCGGAAATTTGATTCTCAAATTCCTTAGGGCTATCATTTTCCTCACTGTGTAGGCAATCCGCTTGGCAATTCCTAACTCCTCGGTCAGAACAAATTCCTCGTGACGGAAGAACTTCGTCTCCGTCCTTTGAAGAAATTGACTGAAGCTGTATGAGATTTCAAAGGCTTCACTTGAAGGGATTGGTAGGTGTAGGATTTTGAGTTGAGCATCACTTGGAAATTTTTCCTTAGTATTTCCTCGACCCCTTTAACGAGACGGTGTTTCCTATTACTCAAGAAAGAGAAAATGAAACTACGAAAACAAAAGTCTTCACGCTTCATGTTCCTCAAATGAATACCAAGTCTTCAAGGTCACACCAATTTCTTCACTTTCAAAGTCTTGAAAGTCTTGAATATCAAAGTCTTGATCGAAGAACTTCATTTTAGAGAATTCGACTTTCTCTGTAAATATCAAACTCCTCATAGACTTATAGACTGTGTACACTCATAAACACATTAGTCCCTTAACCTATAAGTCTTCAATACACCAAAATTACTAAGGGGCACTAGATGCACTTACAAATTTACAAAACTAACAAACATATAAACACTTATAGATATGTATCAATAATATCAACTAACATACATAAGCCAGGCTACTGTATTTTTTTGCTACAAGAACATCCTTTTTCTAGTGAAGCTAGTACAACATCTTGTCCCTTTCCGATGCATGCCACTTATGGTCCATCTATACTACTATTATTGCTGAATGAACATTCAACCCGATTGGCATATTTGTACGTCTGGCACAACAATCAAAATGAAATGTCTCCGAGTCTTATCAATTAATACAGACTTGTGTGCAAATAAAATTACAAACCAAAAAACAAAAAACAATTATTACGTGATCTCTAAAACAAATGGTTTGATCGATTACATGAACAAACAACACAAAGGTTATTCAACGATGGAAAGAACATTTCACCTATGATTTACCAAGTGGGAATTTAATTTCCTTTTTTCCTTCAGGACCTTAACAATGCGGTCAGTCTCAGCTTGCTTCGTTCTGAAATCCACCAAATATTTAATGTTGTCTTGAGTACTTCTTGTGATTGTGATGTTTGCTTCCTCAACATGTCAACTTCATCTCTAAGTGCAGAAGAAGAATCTCTTTCTAGCACTAGTTTAGCCTCTAGAGCATCAGCAGTTGGCAATTCACGATGCACGATTGGGCCGGTGCCACTGCTGTGGGATGATACAACCTCCATGGGGACCTCGCTCTTTGATCTTGGGCTAACATGTTTTGCCATTAAAGTTCCGATTGGATTCCGAAAAGTTGAAGTTAGCAAAACATCTCAACTGGGAGTTATAACAGCAAACCATTTAAACAAACAAGGAATTAAAGAGTTGCAATTGGATGCTTAAAAGTAGTTATTAACATCATTGTAACCGGTTGTTGCAGCAGCAAAGCAGTTAAACAAACAAGTTTTCCAAAAGGTACCTGTTGTGGCATTGGAGTTTCTCTTGGATCCTGAAAAGTTGAGTAGCCAGTAACATGATTAGAGCAACCGGTTGCAGTAGCAAAGCAGTTAAACAAACAAGTTTTGCAAAAGGAACCTGTTGCGGCATTGGAGTTTCTCTCGGATCCTAAAAAGTTGAGTAGTCAGTAACTTGATTAGAGCAACAAGTTACAACAGCAAACATGTTATACAAATATATTTTTGAAAATGTACATGCTGTGCAATTGGACTTCCAATTGGATCCTGAAAACTTGAAGTTGGTAAGATGATTACAACAACAAGTTATAGCAGCAAACCAGGTAAACAAGGAAGTTTTTGAAAACATACCTATTGTGCCAACGGAGTTCCAGTTGGATCCTGCAAACTTTAATGTTAGCAATCAATAAACAAAGTTTTGCAAGAGCCATAAGAAACTAACATCAAACTAGTAAAACTAACCAGTTTTGGGAACGTATTTAATTAGACATGAACTAGTAAAACTAATAAGTTCTTGGCAGCGTATTAAAGTAACAAGTCGGTATCGTTTACCAGCAACACATACATCTGTAAATTTCTTTGACGTAATCAAAATGATTCCAACACATATATAAGTTAAAAAGACGATGCCCCTCATATAAACCTGACAGTTGTCTATCTATGAACATGCACACATTACTAGTGCAACAAGTGATAACAGCAAACCATTTAAACAAACAGGGTATCAGAACATAAATTACACGTGAATTATGCTGCACCCTAGAAGTACATATGATCCGCTATCTACGTGCTTAAGTAGCTATTTAAGTTCAGGCAAACAGGTAATTCTTAACAGTAAGTATCAAACACATAGATAGGCGCAGTCTATAATAGGATTAACAGGCTATGGCATTATGTAATCAGTTGCAAACTAAATTAAGCCAAGCAAAGTAATTGAACAATTTTGCAATAAATGGCTAACTAAAATTCCGAGAAGTAGGTAACTGAACTTATGCTAGCTCTTTGTACAGGCATACTGCAACTTCTTCTTCACTTACAAGGTTCTATGAAGGAGTCATGGCATCAATTGCTTGGATACGCAGTCCCAATACTTATTTTTTTCCCACACTGCATTGGTAAGTCAAATGGTTAATCTGGTAAGATGGTGTGTCCTTGATATGTTATATGAGGACGTGTAGTCAGACTAGTTGTAGCCACACACATCACACCGGCTTTTACTGTATATTTCACGCGATTACATTTCACATATCGAGATCTAAGCAATCTACAATAGGATGAAAAGACTGGCATCCTTCACATTATTGGCGAACTCTGTTCATAGAAACAAGAAATGCAACCGTTCTGTGTGTAAATCAAAAGCGCCACTGGAATATTTTTCACTACCCCAATCATACATGCAAAAAGGGGCGACGCCACCATAGGGGCTGGTATGGGCAGCCGCCTCGGGTGGCTGGAAACTGTGCACCTAGTTTGAGTCATCCAGGTTGACCCCGGCAAGTTTTGTTCATCCCAACGCATGAGCAGGCAATATAAAAAAGGAATAAAAACGTTTCAATTTGGATGGGCCAATAACGTAAGTGCAAGGCAGCCCCTATAGCAGGCTCGCGGCCCAAACGAGTGTTGGGGAACGTAGTAATTTCAAAAAAATTCCTACGCACACGCAAGATCATGGTGATGCATAGCAATAAGAGGGGAGAGTGTGTCCACGTACCCTCATAGACCGAAAGCGGAAGCGTTATATCAACGCGGTTGATGTAGGCGTCTTCACGGCCCGAACGATCAAACACCGAAACTACGGCACCTCCGAGTTCTAGCACACGTTCAGCTCGATGACGATCCCCGGACTCCGATCCAGCAAACTGTCGGGGAAGAGTTCCGTCAACACAACGGCGTGGTGACGGTGATGATGTTCTACCGCGCGCAGGCTTCGCCTAAGCACTCGCTACGATATGACCGAGGTGGAATATGGTGGAGGCGGCACCGACTGCAGGAGAGCGATCACAAAGATCAACTTGTGTGTCATGGGGTGCCCCCTGCCCCCGTATATAAAGGAGGGAGGGGGGAGGTGCGGCCGGCCCCTAGGGGTGCGCCTGGAGGAGTCCTACTCCCACCGGGAGTAGGACTCCCCCTCTGCCTTGTTGGAGAAGGAAGGGGAGGGGAAGAGGAAAGGGGGGCACCCCCCCCCTTCCTTGTCCTATTCGGACTAGGGGGGAGGCGCGGCCTGCCAGCCGGCCCTCCTCTTCTCCCTTAGGGCCCATGTAGGCCCATTAACCCCGGGGTTCGGTAACCCCGGTACTCGGTAAAATTCGATTTCACGGAGCGATTCGATATCCAAATATAGGCTTCCAATATATCAATCCTTATGTCTCGACCATTCCGAGACTCCTCGTCATGTCCATGATCACATCCGGGACGCCAAACAACCTTCGGTACATCAAAAACTATAAACTCATAATGTAACTGTCATCGTAACATTAAGCGTGCGGACCCTACGGGTTCAAGAACAATGTAGACATGACCTAGAACTGTTTCCGGTCAATAACCAATAGCGGAACCTGGATGCTCATATTGGCTCCTACATATTCTATGAAGATCTTTATCGGTCAAACCGCATAACAACATACATTGTTCCCTTTGTCATCGGTATGTTACTTGCCCGAGATTCGATCGTCGGTATCTCAATACCTAGTTTAATCTCGTTACCGGCATGTCTCTTTACTCGTTACGTAATGCATCATTCCATAACTAACTCATTAGTTACATTGCTTGCAAGGTTTATAGTGATGTGCATTGCCGAGAGGGCCCAGAGATACCTCTCCGACAATCGGAGTGACAAACCCTAATCTCGAAATACGTCAACTCAACAAGTACCTTCGGAGACACCTGTAGTGCACCTTTATAATAACCCAGTTACGTTGTGATGTTTGATAGCACACAAAGTGTTCCTCCGGTAAGCGGGAGTTACATAATCTCATAGTCATAGGAACATGTATAAGTCATGAAGAAAGCAATAGCAATATACTAAACGATCAAGTGCTAAGCTAACGGAATGGGTCAAGTCAATCACATCATTCTCCTAATGATGTGATCCCGTTAATCAAATGACAACTCATGTCTATGATTAGGAAACTTAACCATCTTTGATTTACGAGCTAGTCAAGTAGAGGCATACTAGTGACACTATGTTTTGTCTATGTATTCACACATGTATTATGTTTCCGGTTAATACAATTCTAGCATGAATAATAAACATTTATCATGATATAAGGAAATAAATAATAACTTTATTATTGCCTCTAGGGCATATTTCCTTCAGTCTCCTACTTGCACTAGAGTCAATAATCTAGATTACATAGTAATGATTCTAACACCCATGGAGCCTTGGTGTTGGTCATGTTTTGCTCGTGGAAGAGGCTTAGTCAACGGGTCTGCAATATTCAGATCCGTATGTATCTTGCATATCTCTATGTCTCCCACCTGGACTTGGTCCCGGATGGAATTGAAGCGTCTCTTGATGTGCTTGGTTCTCTTGTGAAATCTGGATTCCTTTGCCAAGGCAATTGTACAAGTATTGTCACAAAAGATTTTCATTGGACCCGATGCACTAGGTACGACACCTAGATCGGATATGAACTCCTTCATCCAGACTCCTTCATTTGCTATTTCTGAAGCAGCTATGTACTCCGCTTCACATGTAGATCCTGCTACGGCGCTTTGTTTAGAACTGCACCAACTGACAACTCCACCGTTCAATAAAAACACGTATCCGGTTTGCGATTTAGAATCGTCCGGATCAGTGTCAAAGCTTGCATCGACGTAACCATTTACGACCAGCTCTTTGTCACCTCCATAAACGAGAAACATATCCTTAGTCCTTTTCAGGTATTTCAGGATGTTCTTGACCGCTGTCCAGTGATCCACTCCAGGATTACTTTGGTACCTCCTTGCTAAACTAATAGCAAGGCACACATCAGGTCTGGTACACAGCATTGCATACATGATAGAGCCTATGGCTGAAGCATAGGGAACTTCTTTCATTTTATCTCTATCTTCTGAAGTGGTCGGGCATTGAGTCTGACTCAATTTCACACCTTGTATTAGAGGCAAGAACCCTTTCTTTGCTTGATCCATTTTGAACTTTTTCAAAACTTTATCAAGGTATGTGCTTTGTGAAAGTCCAATCAAACGTCTTGATCTATCTCTATAGATCTTGATGCCTAATATGTAAGCAGCTTCACCGAGGTCTTTCATTGAAAAACTTTTATTCAAGTATCCTTTTATGCTATCCAGAAATTCTATATCATTTCCAATCAATAATATGTCGTCCACATATAATATCGAGAAATGCTCTGAGCTCCCACTCACTTTCTTGTAAATACAGGCTTCTCCAAAAGTCTGTATAAAACCATATGCTTTGATCACACTATCAAAGCGTTTATTCCAACTCCGAGAGGCTTGCACCAGTCCATAAATAGATCGCTGGAGCTTGCACACTTTATTAGCTCCTTTAGGATCGACAAAACCTTCTGGTTGCATCATATACAACTCTTCTTCCAGAAATCCATTCAGGAATGCAGTTTTGACATCCATTTGCCATATTTCATAATCATAAAATGCGGCAATCGCTAACATGATTCGGAGAGACTTAAGCATCGCTACAGGTGAGAAGGTCTCATCGTAGTCAACCCCTTGAACTTGTCGAAAACCTTTTGCAACAAGTCGAGCTTTGTAGACAGTAACATTACCGTCAGCGTCAGTCTTCTTCTTGAAGATCCATTTATTCTCTATTGCTTGCCGATCATCGGGCAAGTCAACCAAAGTCCACACTTTGTTTTCATAAATGGATCCCATCTCAGATTTCATGGCTTCAAGCCATTTTGCGGAATCTGGGCTCACCATCACTTCTTCATAGTTCGTAGGTTCACCATGATCTAGTAGCATGACTTCCAGAACAGGATTACCGTACCACTCTGGCGTGGATCTTACTCTGGTTGATCTACGAAGTTCAGTAACAACTTGATCGGAAGTTTCATGATCATCATCATTAACTTCCTCACTAATTGGTGTAGGTGTCACAGAAACCGGTTTCTGTGATGAACTACTTTCCAATAAGGGAGCCGGTATCGTTACCTCATCAAGTTCTACTTTCCTCCCACTCACTTCTTTCGAGAGAAACTCCTTCTTTAGAAAGGATCCATTCTTAGCAACGAATGTCTTGCCTTCGGATCTGTGATAGAAGGTGTACCCAACTGTCTCCTTTGGGTATCCTATGAAGACACATTTCTCCGATTTGGGTTCGAGCTTATCAGGTTGAAGCTTTTTCACATAAGCATCGCAGCCCCAAACTTTCAGAATTACAACTTTGGTTTCTTGCCAAACCATAGTTCATAAGGAGTCGTCTCAACGGATTTTGATGGTGCCCTATTTAACGTGAAAATGCGGCCATCTCTAAAGCATAACCCAAAACGATAACGGTAAATCAGTAAGAGACATCATAGATCGCACCATATCTAGTAAAGTACGATTACGACGTTCGGACACACCATTATCTTTGTCGTGTTCGGGTGGCGTGAGTTCTTGAAACTATTCCGCATTGTTTCAAATGTAGACCAAACTCGTAACTCAAATATTCTCCTCCACGATCAGATCGTAGAAACTTTATTTTCTTGTTATGATGATTTTCAACTTCACTCTGAAGGAAGGGGGAAGGGGAAAGAGGAAAGGGGGGCGCCGCCCCCCCCTTCCATGTCCTATTCGGAGTAGGGGGGGGGCTGACCTGCCCTGGCCGGCCCTCCTCTTCTCCCTTATGGCCCATGTAGGCCCATTAACCCCTGGGGGGGGGGTTCCGATAACCCCCGGTACTTCGGTAAAATTCCGATTTCACCCGAAACGATTCCGATATCCAAATATAGGCTTCCAATATATCAATCTTTATGTCTCGACCATTCCGAGACTCCTCGTCATGTCCATGGTCACATCCGGGACTCCGAACAACCTTCGGTACATCAAAAACTATAAACTCATAATGTAACTGTTATCGTAACATTAAGCGTGCGGACCCTATGGGTTCGAGAACAATGTAGACATGACCTAGAACTGTTTCTGGTCAATAACCAATAGCGGAACCTGGATGCTCATATTGGCTCCTACATATTCTATGAAGATCTTTATCGGTCAAACCGCATAACAACATACGTTGTTCCCTTTGTCATCGGTATGTTACTTGCCCGAGATTCGATCGTCGGTATCTCAATACCTAGTTCAATCTCGTTATCGGCAAGTCTCTTTATTCGTTATGTAATGCATCATTCCGTAACTAACTCATTAGTTACATTGCTTGCAAGGCTTTTAGTGATGTGCATTACCGAGAGGGCCCAGAGATACCTCTCCGACAATCGGAGTGACAAATCCTAATCTCGAAATACGTCAACTCAACAAGTACCTTCGGAGACATCTGTAGTGCACCTTTATAATCACCCAGTTACGTTGTGACGTTTGATAGCACACAAAGTGTTCCTCCGGTAAGCGGGAGTTACATAATCTCGTAGTCATAGGAACATGTATAAGTCATGAAGAAAGCAATAGCAATATACTAAACGATCAAGTGCTAAGCTAACGGAATGGGTCAAGTCAATCAGATCATTCTCCTAATGATGTGATCCCATTAATCAAATGACAACTCATGTCTATGGTTAGGAAACTTAACCATCTTTGATTTACGAGCTAGTCAAGTAGAGGCATACTAGTGACACTATGTTTTGTCTATGTATTCACACATGTATTATGTTTCCGGTTAATACAATTCTAGCATGAATAATAAACATTTATCATGATATAAGGAAATAAATAATAACTTTATTATTTCCTCTAGGTCATACTTCCTTCAACGAGCGCCTCCCATATCGATTGACAGTAGGAAAAATCCCAATTCGTTGGCTCCAGCCTCCAGTCTGGTTCTTTCCTAACCTAGCTACCGCTGGATAGACCGACACAACACTTCCTTCTGCCCTCGTTGGAGGGCGGTTGACGGGCTTCAAGCGAATGGAAGGACAAGAAGATGAAGATCCAACCCTGGGTGTAGCCTGCGTGGGAGGTAGCGGCGGTAGCACGGGCATGGCATCGAGCTTGCGCAAATGGACAGTCGTAGCTTGCAAGAGCAGCATGCGCAACAAGCAGGTACATCACATCCCTGATTATATGTAATTCAACTCTTCAATTTCTGGCCAATATTTAAACCTGACGGTGTTGTAAAACTGCTAGTATGTAGGGAATCTATGAGAAAATGAAACCAATTTCTTCTTATTTTATAACTCCCCAATCAATCTTGGTATTTGAATCTGATGTGTCTAATCAAGTTTCCGGTGCAAACATACAAGCTCATGTTGTTCTTGAGCCTGAAGTGTCTAGTGAACAGACTGCTAATAAAGGAGTTGATGCAAACATTTTACATGCTCCTGGTGATGAACATATAGTGTCTAATGAGGGATCTAATGCAAGCATTTTGCAAGCTCCCATTGAAGGATTTAGTGTCTAATGATGACCTGCTATGTTGAGAGAGACATAGAGATTTGAGGCATTGATGAGAAGCAAATTATAGTACATTTTCATGGCTTGAGGAAATGTCGAGGCCATCTACCAGAAAGTCTCCGTATCATGACAATGTAGCATAAATACTTTTCTAATCTGTTGTTTGAAACTATTGGCATACTTGTGTAGGATAGATATATTGATATGCAGTTTGCGTACTGGTTATAGGTGCAATTGCACTTTGATATTTTCAGCCAGAGAACGAATAATTCAAGCAGGTACAAACCATGTTAGTAGTCCTTGTACACCATGTTGCATTTTGTATTTTATAATTTGAACTACTTTGGATCATTAGCAATTTTTTGAAGTGCATGTACCTTCACATTTCTCAAGTTATGTTGATTCCCGAAGTGCAAGTGCATTCGTATTTTTTAAGTTAAATGTTCGCCCCTGGTAACTTGAATTTTTGGATCCACCACTGCACACAAATCATACACGCATGCCAGTACGAATTAAATGAAATGCAAGGACTTACGCTAGCTCGTAGTACAGGCTCACTGCAGCTCTGCTTGCGCTTGGGATGTTCCATGTACAAGTCCATGTTACCACTTTCTTGGATGTGCAGGCCTTGTGCTCCTTGCATCCCCCTCTGCATTTTTGACACGGCGAATGGTTGATCAAATAAGAGGAATCGGCCTTGTTGTTGTACCAGAGGATAGATACTTACAAGGTTATACGGGTGTGCAGGATGTGTATCAGATCCCGTAGCACCGTCATGCTTCGCTAAAAAATGGTTTTGCTTGTTTCAGATGATATCTTTAGAAGAAATAAGAGTTAAAGTCAGAGTTGCATAGGCGTGTAAGCTAAGAGAGCAGTGAAAGGATATCCAAACATCGTCGGAACAGTGCACAAGGGAGTGATGTGTGGATACCTAGTTCGGGGCGGCATTTGGGCATGCTCGCCTAGCAAGAGTGCGAGTCACTTCAGAGCCGTTGAGGGTGATGCGCTGGCGTTTGCTGACGACACACAGATGCAGATCTTGAGTGGCAGCGGAGCGCGACGATGCGGTGGACGAGACCGTTGGTGAAGGCCCAACGGCCTTGAGGGGCGGAGGTGCGACGATGTGCTCGGTGCAGTAGCCCCGGTGAGGTGGGAGACTACGCCGGTGAAGCGCACCTGATGTGGTGGAAGTAGGTGTTTGTGAGGCACATCAGTTGCGTCGGCTGACGTTGTCGGTGGACCACCTGGTGCGGTGGACGAGGGCATAAATGAGGTTGCTCCGGTGCGGTGGTGAAGCGCGACCGTCGTCTTCGTCGTCGTCATCCGGCACAGAGGTGGGGAAAGAGACGACACGAGGGGCGATTCGAACTCTGCTTGGGTTGGCGGCGAATAAGGGATTTGAGCAATCTGGGCGCGGAAGGGGACAGTGGAGAAGGGAGATTTTGCTTGGGGCCGCCAGATATTTCAATTCGAAACGTGGAAGCGCGAATTTATTTTGGGGGGGGGAGGGGGTAGGTGGCTGGGTGCTAAGCATCCGTACGACACACGCGACCACCACGACACGACCCTGGTCTGCCTGGTGCGCCTACATTTGAGAATTCAAACGAATCTTCTTTCATTTGCAAACGAATCTTTATGTATTACCATGCCCGTGCTTTCCTCACATAATTAGTCATTTGAAATGAGATACTATAAATTAATTAATGAGGATTTATTTGAAAAAAAATCAAAATGGTATCCACAGTATCCACGCTAACGTGGATTAGAGTGTGTGTCACATAGCGATCTCCAATTCTAACATGGATTTCGCATTTCACGGTATCCACACTACTTTTTAAATAGAAATTCATATGTATATGTTGAACACCATGGTAGTGAGAAAACTTTGGATTGATTCAAACATATGACCTAATATCTACTCTTACTAGTAAGGTACACGTGCATTGCACACATGAGATTTGGTAACCAAATTATGAATACATACCACAATATAGCATGTGAGCTTTGAGTCATATATGCATGATGTAGATGTTCGTTTAATTCTTATGGTTCATCTCTTCCAAAATCAATTAGTTTTATAAAAAAATCTATTTTAAGATTCATGGAATTGTGCATTGTAAAGCATAAAGTAAAAACAAAAAGTGACAATTCATTTAGAAAAAAAAGTTTGGGCAATTAAGATATGGAAGATTCTAGAGAACAAAGGAGAAGTGTTTGTGTTTTGAGGTTTGTGCATTATGCTTAAGTTCAACCATGGAGTCTTGTAGATTGTGCATGTGGCAGAATCTGGTGGAATGTAGATGATATCCAATGGCCAGTAGTGCTCGGATTTGCGATCTCTATACCGTCGGATTGGCTTAATCCGATGACCAACTTTCAAAGTTATTCACGCACTATATAGGGGTGTAGATAAAAAAACCGAGTTCGTGATGATGGTGTGCCTACCATCCTGCAATATAGACCGTCCGATCTATATCTCACGGATAGAAAGCAAACTATGACAATTTTGCAAAAAGATACCCGCACCCCTCTCCACATTTGCAGATAAGGACTTCCCTCGTTCATCTTCATCTCCCACGAGATAAACAGCTCGTATAAATGCATCTTGATGTTCCATGCAACACATTGGCCTCTTGCTAGTAAATAGCACAACAATCGAGTCATTGTCAACTTTTCCAAACCTATTATGGCATGAATTTGAAATAATTACCCATATGCATGGTCCTCAGTTCAAATCTTACAATGTACATCGAATTGAAACATCGATATTAAGTCTCGTACTATCTACATTCAAATGTTGTTTTTAGCCCCCCCCCCCTCCCTCGGCACACACGCTACATACTTCGTGTATCGGTCAATCTTCCTCTCCTAACCATATTAGGAAGCTATCGGTTTCCGACACACGTTAATTCTTTCTCTCCATGTTTCGATCTCTAACTCTCTCAACTACACAATCCCTTTTACACTCTGTTACCAAATGTATTTACCTCACACACCTGCCATTGCACCCCATGCCGAGCTCTCTCACTCCCTCCCACCCTCTCTCGCTAGATACATGCATTGCCTATCTAGCCCCCTAACCTCTCGTGCGCACGCACACACGTTGTCTATCTAGGTCCCTCCCTCGAGACTGTCTCACTCTTTCTTACGCACGGCGGGCCACACCCGCTCAATCTCGCTCTCTTTATCTGAGTCTCGATTAACCTCGTTTTCTTTCACACACAAATGATATATCTCCCTATTCGGTCCTCGATCGACACACTCTATACTCTCTCACGCATATTGTCTATCTAGGTCAGTCCATCCAAGCCGCCCCCGCTCTTTCGACCTCATGGCGGGCCACGCTCGCTCAATCTCTCTCTCTCTCTCTCTCTCTCTCTCTCTCTCTGACGTCTCGATTGACCTCGCTCTTTCTCGGACACAAACGATATATCTCCATGTTTGAGCCCAATTCGACATATTCATATTGTATACTCTCTCTCACTCACATTGTCTATCTAGGTCACTCTCTCCAACCGGTCTCACTCTTTCGACCGCACGACGACCCACACTCGCTCAATCTCTCTCCCTTTATGCATGTAATCGATTGACCTTGCTTCCTCCCATGCACAAAATATATCTACATGTCTATGACTGGATCATCTCTCAAGCTCTATCTTACAGCCCTCACTCTTCCCAAAAGCTCAATCGGACAATATCTCTCTAGAGCATATATATATTTTCAATGAATGTCGGAGCACACTCACTTTGTCTCTCTCGATTGACCTCGCTTTCTCACGCCGTATCTTCCACACATTGAAGCTACCTCTCCATCCCTTTGTATTAATTTGTGTAGGCATTTATTCCGGTGAGTTTAGATTATATTTTCGTAGCATTCGGCCCACAACTACTCCAAACACCGTTGCAACCCCCGCACCTCCCCCAATTGATTCCCCTCTAGCTCTGTCATCGCTCCCTCGCACGTCCTTTCTCGCCTTCAACGTCGCACCATGGTATTATTGCAAAAAACTCTGTTGTTCTCTTTAATTATTACAAATTAGCTACAAAACTACACACCGATAGTCCACCTGGAATGGAACAAATTTCGACCCACAAATTAAAGTGCTACAAACTACACACCGAGGGGCCCACCTATCATGAAACAAATTTGGACCCATATACAAACTAAAAAAATAAAGGACGAGGATCGAACATGCGGCCAGGGCCTCCAAGCCACACGTCAATAGGCAACATACGTAGAACAACAATGTTTGTTGTACCCCCCTTTGTTCATATAATGTTTTTATATTACCACAACCTATTTAATGGATAACATGTAATATTATTTTTAGTAAATTAGTGGGACCGACTCGTTAGCACGTACTATTCGGCTTCACTTACTGGTGGGTTCCATGTGTGCTCTCTCTCTCTCTCTCCTCCCCTTCCGCGTTTAGACGCACGGGCAAACACGAAGAACTCGCGGGTGATGTTGCCGTTGACTATATCTGGACGCGTTCACAAGTTACGGCACCAGTTTCACGTACTAGTAGTACTAGTCAATGTGTACGTGCAATGCATGTTAATTTGGAAGCATATTAAGTGCATGCGGATATTATTTGCGTGTTATTATGTGATTAGCACTATTTTTGGCATGAAATTAACTGCATGCTAAACGTGTTGAGCGTTCGACATTGAAGCAGTCTAGGTCGTTGGATGAGAAGGAACATGTGGCTTGATGACGTTTTATGTTTAATTTGATATGGCTCTAGCAGAACATTCAATCAATAAAACCTTAGATTTCATTTAGTCTGACTCCGACTTTACATTCATACGATGATTGATCTAAAATAAACGGAAATGATAAACGTTTGGATTTTAAGCATGTCAATCCAAACGTTTTTCATGGCAAATTTAGATTACGCGGTGGCGGTGGGGTCGTCTTGCGGTGGGAAGCGGCTCCTCTGTCGTGCTCTATGTGTCATCGGGCCACTGACCGACGGCGACGACGGCCTCTTGCGCCGTTGTTGGCGTACTCCTGGACGCTGAACCTAGCTTTAAGGAAGGCCACAATGTTTTGGACTTCGGTCTCCAGGAGCGAGTCAACTGGCGGGAGGAGGTGACTGGCGTTGGTGCAAGGAAGCGGTCGATGGCGGCCATGCATGCCGCTGAGTGGGGCACTAGCACCCGTGCGGGGACAGGCGCTGGCAATGGCGCGATGGAGACATTCATATGCACGGACATCGCGCGGGCGCGCGCGTCGATGCACGCTTGACGCGCATCTTGTTGGCAGTGCACGGCACCGGCATGGGCGTGCCCGTCAGTGCACGCGCAGGCGCATGCGCCGGCAGGTGGACGGGCGCGTGAAAGGTAGCGGGGACCTCGTGGAACCCCGTGGCATCAAGCTCGGCGACAATGTGCGGCTCCCATCCCATCAATGCCACGGGGATGGCGCTGGCGCAGACAGGGCGATGGGAGCCGGAACGAGAGCAGGGACAGGCGCGACCTTCCTGCAAGGCCTGTTGAAGCTTGTCCCACGGCGCCTTATGTTCTTGAGACTCCGGCTGGGTGTCTTCCTCAGGAAACTGGAAGACTAAGGGCAGACCATCATGATGCGGCATGGCGCACGGTTAGGTCAGGCTGGTTGGAGGTAGACGACAGGAGAATCGGAGGGGAAGAGAGAAGATTGTAACGATACCGGGTAGTGCGGGGTTGATTTTAAACTGCGGCTCCGGCGACATTAAAAGTGGGAGCAGTTGTGACGAAGGTGGGCGGCGGAGCCTAGTAAAAGGGCTCGCCTCCCGGTGAGCTTGCGCAGCGGTCTACTTGCACGCCTCCCTATCAGCCGACGCGGCGGTCTGCTCGCACGCCTCCCGTCGACTCACACGCTTGCTCGGACGGCACCTGCCGATGAGAAGCGGGACTCGTGGCGGCACGTAAACACCCACGCTTTCAATAGTGAAAGCGTTCACCTTAACGTGACAGGTCTTTGTTCCAAAATACCTTGGCTCTTCGTTTGTGCAACTTCTCATAAGCAGCTTGTCTCAAATTGAAGAAAAAAAATACGTAGAAATATTTGTGCCATATCACGTGGCCATGCTCAGTTTCATCAATTTCTGGTCACTTTTGGATTTTTTTAAATTTAAAATCCAGGATTCGAAACAATATCATAAGCTGCATCATGCAATAAATTTTCAAGCGATACATCTTTCCTGTTGTATTTCTTAAGAAAGGATTTGGTCAAACATTTTGCCTAGTTAGACTTCAGACAAGTTATATATGCAGAGTAAAAGGATAATCCTCCGTATCGATTACCTTTGCGATATATTAACTCAAGTTTTTTTAGGGGTATATATATTAACTCAAGTACTAGTAGGCACGAACAAACATGCTCAATTCTGTGCTCATCCTGGTGTAGTAGTAGTACTAGGCAATGCAGTTGACGGGTGACCTTGGTAGTGGCAACCGAGGGAATTGAACCGTGCTTGGCATGGTAGGTAACGTTGTCTAGTTAGTAAAGCATCCCTCCATTTTTCATTGGTAGTCATTATGGACAGGGGACATGACCTAGGGCTGGAATTCTGGCCGCCATATATTTCGACTTGAAACCCGGAGGCTCGACTGGTTGGGGTTGGCTAATGTGCGTACCACACACCCCAACAGAAGGACACGAGCCCGTTTTTTTAGGATCGTCACGAGCCAAGCTTTGGCTGGTACGCCGTTGGGTCCTACCATTCGAGAATACGAAAGGATCCTAAAAAAACGAAAGGATCCCTAAAAAAAGAATATGAAAGGAATCTTTTAAATTGTCGAACGAATCTATGTGTATTACAATGCCCGTATTTTCCTTGCAAATAGTAATCTCAACGTGGTAATTGATTCATGATGAGTTCTTGAATTAGAGTGAGTTTGTGATATAGTGATCTCAACGTGGATTTCACATTTCATGGTATCCCTAGTAAGTTATTCATTGCAAATTCATATTTAAAAGATGAACGGTATGGTGGTGAGAAAACTTTGTATATATCAAGCATACGACCACACACACACACACAGACGAACACAAAAGCAATCCAATAAGTATAGTGCATCTATTTTTCCAAACCATGCATGTATGACATGAATTCAAAAATACTCCTTCTGTTCCTAAATATTAGTCTTTTAGAGATTTCAACAAGTGACTACATACGAAGCAAAATGAGTGAATCTATACTCTAAAATATGTCTATATACATCCGTATGTGGCAGTCCATTTGAAATCTCTAAAAAGACTAATATTTAAGAATGAAGGGAGTAAAATGAAAGACGTGCATGGTCCTCAATTCAATATTTAAAATGAACAAGAAACTGAAACATTAATATTAAGTCTAGTACTACAATACATGCAAATGTTGTGTTTAGGCGGAGCTATGTAGATTGTCGGGGGTTAACCCCTTGACCCTAGATAAAATTGTGAAGCTATGTTTAGGATTGTTTAGATTATATTTGTCCCCACCCTCCCAAATACTGATTGGTTGTGCACCCCTCCTCCTCCCTGGGAGAATATCATGTGCCCCCACACCTTAGATGCTATATGCTGATACGAGTTGCTTGGAGCTTGTTGATCTGAGATATAGTAGCTCACCCGACGTCTTAATATTTTTACAGAAACCTTAATGAGTTTGAGAATTGCATACAATTTGTACAAAAACTACTCAGATTCCCTTGGATCCCATATCCAATGACCTCGAAGCTCGTATCACCGTAGCATCTAAGATGAAGGAGAACATCATATTCTCCTGTATGTAAGAATATCATGTGCTACCACACCTTAGATTCTTTGGTGATACAAGCTCTTCAGAGCCATTGGATTTGTGACCCAACAACTCCTCGGTGGTTCGAATAGTTTTTTTGCAGAAAAGCCCCCAAAGAATTTGGCCACTGCTTACAAGCACAAATACGGCTTAGATGCCATTGGATCTCAGACCAAACAACCTCGAAGCTCGTATCACCGTACCATCCAAGTTGCGAGAGCACCTGATGTTTTCTTGCACGGGAGAATATGAGGTGCTCCCGCACCATAGATTCTATCGTGATACGAGTTCATGGAGATCTGACAGCTCATAGTAGGAGGTTTGAATGTTTTTGCAATATTTCCTGAGAGAGTTTGGGAATTGCGCAGAAAGTACAAGTACTACGCATGTGGGATCTGATCACAGATCATACGACCTAGATGCTCGTATCACCGAGCGACTAATTAAGCTACGGGGAGCGCCTAATATTTGCAACGGGGAGCCGTTGGATCGAAGATGCAGCGGCAAACACGAGGCGTGAATGTTTTATTTGCAAAAAAACCTTCGAGAGTCTGGAAATTGTGCATAATTACAAAGACTACTCCCAATCCATTGGATCTCAGTTCCAACGATCTAAAAACTCGTATCACCATATCATCGAAGCTGCGGGGTGGATGTGATATTCTATGCCGCTGACATTTTTGTTCGTAAACTTGCAAAATACGTGTAACTCGTGCCGTTACTTGTCTAACCGCGCAAAGTGTTTGTTCAAAAAACCATCTTACACTAAAATATCGGAACAACACACGGGGGTCCCACTTGTCATTGATCAAATTTGGACCTAAAACTAACAAATCTGAAAGACGAGATTCGAATTGGCAACTTGGACTAAAAATCGTAAGTCGATAGACTGAAACAACAACGGTTGTTGGCTTTGTCCCATAACTTGATTTTATACAGTATTACGTTGAGTAGAGTAGAGGGAGTGCCTCATCAATACGTGCATGACCGTTGACTCACTTACTGGTGGGTCCCAGGTCTACGATCTCTCTCTCCTCTCCATTGTCTAACCTTTAGACGCACGGCCACACACGAAGTGTGGCGCTAGCCTGCCGTGGTGTTATTATATAACTAAAAAAAAGCTTGGAAAATAGAAGAATCGCCTAGAACAAGAGACGTTGTGGCTGGTCGAGACGGAGCTAACCACACCTATCCTCCGTGCCATGTTAGCATGATGAAGCTGTGTGGCTAGTGGGGTGTTTACGACCGACTGGCTGCGTCCCGAGGTCTAACCATAGGTACTACTACATCTGAAACAATATATTTTTACACACACATTTTTCCTCCGTGCCGAGACGTGGTACACCCTACCGAGCGGTTTCGGGGTCCTCCCGGGTGGTGCACACATATATTCTTCCTTGTTGAGACGTGGGATGCCCTACCGCGCATTTTCTGGGTCCTCCTCGGTCGTAGTGCCGAAGCAAGTAAATGAGTCGTCAAATCACGAAAGACCACCTTTCCCGCCGAGTACATCACTGAAGCACGGTAGCTAGCTAGTTGGGCTAGTGCGACCGATTAGCTAGGCCGCCGCCACATTTGTTTTTTCACCCTTTTTATCTCCTTGTCGGCAGGTAAATTTAAATATACACCGCGGCGTTGCTCTAGACTTTGTGTGCGGCAGGCTCTGCAGGATTTTTAAATTTTTGATTGACGGGGACAGGCACGACAAGATTTTTAATTTTTTGATTGACGGGAGCAGGCGCGACAGTAATTAGTCATGACGACTCCGCCTGTAAAACCCACTGCTCCCTGATGTGAGAAGTCGTCGACTGGTGTTTTCCCATGGTGAAAACCTAAAGATTCCCCGCTCCTCGGCTGGCTCCCTCCGCCTTCCCGTAGATTGCATTGCCTTTCAGCCGTTTCGCCCCCTTTGCTTCCTCTCCCCATTGCTTCTACCTGGTGCCATGGCGGCGCAGCAGATCACAGAGTCTGAGATGAGGCGCTTGACACAGGTGCTCCAGGCCAAGGATGAGGAGCTCAGGGCCAAGGACGTGGAGCTCCATGAGCTCAAGGAGGAGAGGAGTCCCATGCTCCTCCATTATGTGCGGGAGTTCATGGAGCTTCAAAAGCGGCATGCATCCACCACAAAGATGCTCGAGGCGTCGGCGGCGTTGCTGCAGAAAGCGGGAGATACAATAGGCCGTCAAGGGAGACGGCTGGAGCGCGAGCGGGCCGATCGTGACGAGGTCCAAGATCTCCTCAGCCACTTGGTGGACCAAGTTGCCACGCACGTGTTGCGGCTGCGTGATGCCCACCGTCGTGCCAGCACGACCATGCCGGCCGTCAGGCTAAACCCGTTCGACCACTCCGTCGACTTCAACGAGCTGTGGCTTCCTGACCTGGTCTCCTTCTTTACCTATATCTCTGAGGAGCTGAGCCGTGTCTGCGTGATGGTGGGGGCGGAGCTGGACAAGGAGGGGTTGCGGGCTGCCGTCGCCGTTGCCGGGCGAATCCTCTCAGGGCCCCGTCAGCACAATACATTCGTGCCATTGGACGCCATCTTTGATGAGCTGGCTCCCGTCGACCGGGAGTGGGCTCTGCGGGCCGTTGCACCCTGCATCACCAACGTCGTGCGCCTCATGAAGCAGAGGGACTTCGATGGTGTTTAGGTGTCCTCTGCATGGGCATGTCCATGTCTCGGCGCAACATGACTGTTGGATCAAACTCGAGCAGTGCAGATCGATCCTTTGTAGCACAAAGCGTGTGGGTGTGTTTGGTTGCATTCTCATCTCAATATAGTTGTTCCCTCTTCGTGTATTTGTGTTAACCTACTAATGTGGACTCATGCACCCTTCATGCACTCTGCCAAACACCCAAAAGTGGGTCGAGAATGGAACTTTTTCTCCCATCCCGTGCACCCTTCATACACCCTGCCTAACACAATCGTGCTTCATATGGTTCATGTTTCGTGGAGTACTGTAGCACCGTACTCTCCGTGCGCTGTAGACCTAGTTCTGTTAACATTGATCTCACCGTTCATTCTTGACCGGACAGTCGAAAAAGCGGTACTATGTTACATTACTGTTCATATAGTTGACATGCGCACAACATCATTTGTTATCGTCATATCTTACTACACTAGCAACAAGATTATGTAGTACTGACGTATGAACCACTCCACATGCCTAGTAGTAGGAGCACTATGTATGTTCAAGTGGCTACCGTGTTTCGCACTCCTCCGTCGTAAGAGTAGAAATGCTTGCCGTAATCATTTTTTTCTTCAGAAAAAATAGTGGACTCGCTCTACCGTGCGGATCCTCCTCGACGGTCGTCAGGAACCTTGCTACTCACTTTCGCCGACGTGTGGGACAGCCAGCATGGGGGTCCACCAGCCATGCACTAAATTTCTCCATATTAGAGTGCCTAACTGCACGGTAGACTACCCGGACCGAAGCGCCGCAGTAATGCCCAATGAGCCGTCAAATCACAAAACCCCCTCCTTTCCAGCAGTAAGTTGGACGGACGAAGCAACCATCATTTCACTCTTCTCTCTCAGCTTCCTCTCTATCCAACCCTCGCTTCATCTTGTTCCTCATTTCTTCAAGAAAACCCCGACCTACTTTTGCCATTGTTCTTCTCTCCCAAAGAAGGAAAGGTGAGCGCATCAATAGTGTTGATTCTGGCCAAGGCCCGGTCTTGCAACCCCGAGACTGGTCCTATAACTCCCTCTCTGTTCTTCTTTTGGGTTTGTGATTATGGTTTCTTTTCTTTTATTTCTATTTGACAGTTTCTTGATGGACGCTTGAGCACCGGCCGAAGTGATGTCTATGGCTCTGGCCAAAACCGTCGAGGCTCATGATATGAAGAAGCGCAAGCACCCCGCCGAGACTACCGCAGACAAGCTCAAAGCCATCGCCCTATCCAAGCCCCCCTCTCCGGGATCCCTCATTAAGCAAGTCCAGGTAATATCTCTTCTTGACGATCTTTTTCTCGATCTTGATCGTGTTTTTTCATCTAACACGCAGTACTAGTACTAGTAGTACAACTTTGTGGGTGATCTTGCATGTGATTTTTGTGTGCCAAATGACGGTTCTAAATTTCTCTTTTGACCAAAACATGCGAGAGGTTGACACTGAGTTCATATACATTACTTTCAACTACTTTATGAACATCAATGCTACCTTTGAAGAGGGTATATTTGCATCAGTAACTTGTGTTATGGATATTGCAAGTAATCCCTCTGCTCTCATGCCTTTGAAGACATGTTCTAGGGCCAGTTCTTTTAGGCGATTCTCCCAGAATCGCCCCCCTCCCCAGCTTCTCCTAGAATCGTCACTTCATATTTTTTTACAATCCTAGCTAATTAGACCTTAACTAGATAGGATTGTAAAAAAATATATATACTGGCGATTCTGGGAGAAGCTACGGAGGGGCAATTCTAGGAGAATTGCCCAAAAGAAGTGGCCCCTAGTGTCTTTGTTCACTCATTTGTGTGCGTATATGTAGTCATATATGGAGTAAAATATGGAATATAATCTTATATTTCTGAACGAAGGTAGTAATAAAATATGTGGTTTCTGTTTGAATTAGAACCAGGTCCGCGGTGGAGATGAAGTTCTCAAAGTCATGCCATGTGAATTGGAAGACCTGAGGATGAGTTCTATTGCTAAACTATCCAGCTGCTGTGTCCTTGTCGCCACGTGTCCTGAACTAGTGTTTTCCTGTAGCATTGTTGTCAGGCGTGTTCTCGAGGCTGTACTTGACCACAACAATTTCCTGGTTGTGCCTTCGATTACGAAGGGTGTGGTTCTTGTAAAGCTTCCCGACAAGTCTGATGCAGCCTGTTTTCATCTTCATGTTTATGAGTGGAAAGACCACTCTGTTAGGTTCTCCAAGGTTGAGGAGATGGTGATGGTGCCGGTAGACATCTCCCACGAAGTCCATGGCGTAGTCAGTTATGTGGGGTTCATCCCGTAGGTCGGTGGCAAGAAATAGTCTGTAGAGTTTAATTAGTGCAACTTTGCTTGTCTGTAGTAAGTACTATTGTTCAGTACTTGATTTGTGTTTGTGAACCCTGTATTGTTCAATACTGCCGCTTTTGGTGTGTGGTGAGTCCTGAGAATAGTCTATGTTAATGTCTGTCCACTCAATTTAGTCTGTATATTTTGAAGTATCCAGATCATATTTTTTGTGAGGACGGTTTATCAATTATGGTTACACTCCAATATCTGTATGCATTGCAGGGTTTATCGCACCCACCAGGATTTCCATTCCCATGGATGTTTGGTCCATATGATTTGTCATGACCTTTGGACTGTCCTGCTTGTGGGAGTAGGCGGGGCCCTGCATGCCATGCGTAGTTGGACGACCAATCTACTGTTTAGTACTTCAACATAGTGATTTCCTGGTAAGGATTCACTCGTGTCACATAAAGTAAATCTTATTGATTTACTGTCTAAATCTTACTGATTAAGGTCATGTTTTCTTTCTTTTGCTGCAATTTTACGATGCAGGTTTTGCCATGTGACATTCATCACAGAATAAACCGTTTCGTTTGCTCTACGATGGATGTTTTTGCAGGTTTCACTTCTTATGTCGTGTCAGTAATGAAGGCACTGCCCATCACTTATATTACTGGAAAAAATTGTATCAGTCTGTTGTGTGAGTACAAGCTGAATCCCTATGATGAACTATAGTTTGGTTTAACAAACACACCACAATTAGTCCTTCTCGCGTTTAAAAGAAATGAAGAAAAAGACTGGATCACGGTCACGGAGCCTAGTCAAGTTAGAGAGCTGATCATAGGAGACTAGACACGAGCGCCGTTGTCTCACACATCGGTACCACCTTCAGCAACGGATCGAGCATCGGCAGTTTCTCTTGCACTGACAGCGGCAGCAGCTCAGTCTGATCCAGCTGAGGATTGGGCACCGACCGCGTCAGCGGATCAGGCTGAACTACCGGAGGATCGGGCATCGACACCGGCACCTGCTCCGACACCAGCACTAGCTCTACAAGGAGCACCATCTTCGGCAGCAGCAGCAGCGGCACTACCAGTTGCACCGGCATGGGGACCAGCAATGTCTTCGGCACCTGCACCAACACTTGCACTTGTATCTGCTCTGGCCCGTGCAGCGGCAACGGAACCAGCAGTTGTACCGGCAACAGACTGGGCTACAGTTTGCACTTCATATACCAAAGTCCTTACAAAAACCGACATGTCCACCTTCTTGTTAAGCATTGGCCGCCCAAGTGCTTCGTTCTTTTTTTCTTTCCATGTTGTTTCACATGATTCACTGTGTTGATCTAACTATTTGTGTATGTCTTCTTGTTTGCAAACAGAGAATTCCTAGAGCAACGAGGGAGTCATTCAACAATCCGGGCGACCGTGGCCAAGTTTCTCTTACCATGCGCAGCCTTGGTATGAATGAACCTGCTCAATATACCGTAAGTACAAAGGATGGTCGCATGATGATTGATGATAAAAGATGGTCAAGGTTCAAATCTAAATCATATCTTGCGGTAGGGGATGATGTCAAAATCAAACTTTCTCGGCAAGGAGAGCTGGTCCAAATCAACTTTGAAATTCTTGAAGAGCAGACGCATAGCGCCGAACTGATCTATCCTCCGAGAGATTTTCATTAATACTCTGGCATGGTGAAACAAGTGTCCTGTGTGCATAAGTAGTACGACAGTATCGTTGATAGAATTGCAACTCTGATTGCTGGTTAGGAACTGTCGTTTGATTTCATTCCAACAGCTGACGTGCTTTATTCAATTTTTTTGTATCCGCCTTGCGACAACATCTAAAACCAGCGCCGTACCGACCGCTTGCAATATGAAAAGCGCTGAGGTAGAACACATGGGCTCCCAAACATGCAGGCCCACCGACCTGTGGCCTAAAGTCCAGAACCGTGAGCCTGTCTGAGTATTTCTCAGTTGAACCCCCATAATGCCCGTGCGTTGCACGTAACATCAAGATGCATTTGTATGTGTATTTTATCTTGTGAGAGAAAAGGATGTATGAGGGAAGGCCTTATTTGAAAATGTGGAGAGGTGTGTGGGTACATTTTTGCAAAATTGCCATAGTTTCCTTCCTATCCGTCTCGGATATAAATCGGACGGCCTATATTGTAGGATGGCAGGCACACCATCATCACCAACTCGTCTATACCGTGCTAACAAAAACTCTATTTTTTATAATTATACTAGCAAGATGCCCGTGCGTTGCACGGAACATCAAGATGCATTTATATGAGTAGTTTATTGGGAGATAAGGATGAATGAGGGAAGGCCTTATCTGCAAATGTGATGGGGGTGCGGGTATCTTTCTGCAAAATTGCCATTGTTTCCTTCCTATCAGTCAGATATAGATCGACGACCTATATTGCAGGATGGCAGGCACACCATCATCACCAACTCTGTTTTTTATATAATATATATAATTATATATGTTATATATATTCCCCTTGATTTTTCTTATGTATAAAGTTGTGATATAAAAGATCTTTATATTTCTTTACAGAGGGAATATCTCTGTCAAAATATATTTATGTGTAATAACTAGTTACTCCTGTCTTTCTACTTCCTTCTGCTGATATGTGGGGCATCCGACAACGGGGTCCACGTGCCATATGCACCAACTTAGAGTGCACAACTGCACGGTAGACACACCCCGATCGTAGCACCGCATTAATGCCCAATGAGCAATAAGCTGGATGGACGAAGCGGCAATATTTCATTGGGCCTGAATCCCCTTCTCTCTTGTCTGCTTGTTCAGAGAAAACCCCCGCTCAGCGATTGCATAGGGTTTTCTCATGGTGAACCTGGTACGAATTCTTCATCCATCCCCGATAAATCCAAGTCCCTTGGTCGCGGGTACTCCTAGGATGGCAGCCGCCGCCGTTGATGCATTTTTCTTCCTACTGAATCTAGTGTGTTTCATTTGCAGTGCCCAAAGTGCGAGGACCCTACAGGTTTTTGCGCCCTCGGCGAGACGCCACACTTGTTCCTTCTCATCCTAACACAGGATTTTAAAACGCGCACAATATGTTCCTAGAATCCTCTTTTCTATCCGGGAGGGTGGGTTTTTTTGAACATGCTGTCGACTAATTTGGAAATTTGGATTGCTATATTTGGATAAAAGGTACTATTACCATGGTCAACACTGACATGAAGGAGGAAATTATTTCTAGATTTGGATATAGGGAATACATCGTGCTCTCATATTATTTTTCCTGCAGTGCATTCCTTGCTCTGCCAGAACACATGTACTCAAGATGCTCGGCCTTGCCATAACTGAATACACCAGTTTAATGGTAACAGTGAAGACAAGCCATGGACATAAGTTTCGAGTTGGGTTCATGAACCAAGAAGATCGCTGCTTTTTATGGCCGGACTTGGATAAACTTTCTCAAGTGTTACGGACTGAAAGTTGGCGCACAAATGTTGATGGAAATAGCAGAACCTGGTCTCATCTTCACTGCGATCTTCCACCCCGACGTCATTCCAATTGTTCATCCATGTTAGTTTTGTATTTGGTTCTTGGTTCTTGCCCCGATTACTTCTTAATCCATCTATTCTGTCTAACTAATCACAATTTAACTTTAGAAGTAGCAACGAATCTCTCACGAAGATGGTACTTCTGACTAATATTTTCTTATAATTGGTGGCATGTGTAGGTTTTTTCAGAGTTAAGCAGGCTACTCGTTTGTTATTCTACAAGAACTCGGCTGTTACTCATGGCACTGAAGTTGACTTGGACAACATCCACAAGTACTTACACTTTATTGATCGTCTTGAGGTCCTTCTGGGGCGTTTCAATGGTGGAATGCCACGTGGGATATGTGTGCCACTGCTGCACTCGTTGAACAGGTCCAACTGTGTTGAGAAACTTATGGTACGAGCTGTTTTCTGTTATATATGTTGTTCATAAACTCTTGCTTACGCACAGTTTTACATCTGTGATGTTCTTGAAACAGGAACTGTCCAGTTCTATTGTTCCTATACAGATGCCTGACCATGGTCGGGTCAGTCTTGCGCTTGGTCACAACATGATGTTTATGTCGATCTACTCCATTCCCCTTGGAGGTGAAAAGATACTTATTCATCGGTGGTCTCAAATAATGAAGGCCCGTCCATCTTGGAGAATATGACACAAGATTATGTTCCTGCTTTTCCATGGCTCTAAAGCGAATATCCTGTTTATTGACCACATTGCGAGATGAAGCCGCTTTCAGAAGGTTGTGGATGCGCGGGGTGGCGCCTAGGCCTTATCCTGGGGCTTGGTGGCCTCACCCTTTGGTTAACTGTAGGCAAAGTAGCAGTGTTCTAGGCGTGCTTTGTCCGGTTGAACCTGTATAAGTACTTGATACGTCTCCAACGTATCTATAATTTTTGATTGCTCCATGCTATATTGTATTCTGTTTTGGACATTATTGGGCTTTATTATACACTTTTATATTATTTTTGGGACTAACCTATTAACCGGAGGCTGAGCCCAGAATTGCTGTTTTTTGCCTATTTCAGAGTTTCGCAGAAAAAGAATATCAAACGGAGTCCAAATGGAATGAAACCTTCGGGAACGTGATTTTCGGAACGAACATGATCCAGACGACTTCGACCCTGTGTCAAGAAAGCAACCAGGAAGGCACGAGGTAGGAGGGCACGCCTACCCCCCGGGGCGCGCCCTGCACCCTCGTGGGGCCCACGTTGCTCCACCGACGTACTTCTTCCTCCTATATATAACAACGTACCCCCAAACTACCAGATACGGAGACGAAAACCTAATTCCACCGCTGCAACCTTCTATACCCGTGAGATTCCATCTTGGGGCCATTTCCAGAGCTCCGCCGGAGGGGGCATCGATCACGAAGGGCTTATACATCAACACCATAGCCTCTCCGATGATGTGTGAGTAGTTTACCTCAAACCTTCGGGTCCATAGTTATTAGCTAGATGGCTTCTTCTCTCTTTTTGGATCTCAATACAATGTTCTCCCCTCTCTCTCGTGGAGATCTATTCGATGTAATCTTCTTTTTGCGGTGTGTTTGTTGAGACCGATGAATTGTGGGTTTATGATCAAGTTTATCTATGAACAATATTTGATTCTCCTCTGAATTCTTTTATGTATGATTGGTTATCTTTGCAAGTCTCTTCGAATTATCAGTTTGGTTTGGCCTACTAGATTGATCTTTCTTGCAATGGGAGAAGTTCTTAGCTTTGTGTTCAATCTTGCGGTGTCCTTTCCCAGTGACAGTAGGGGAAGCAAGGCACGTATAGTATTGTTTCCATTGAGGATAACAAGATGGGGTTTATATCATATTGCATGAGTTTATCCCTCTACATCATGTCATCTTGCTTAAAGCGTTACTCTGTTCTTATGAACTTAATACTCTAGATGCATGCTGGATAGCGGTCGATGTGTGGAGTAATAGTAGTAGATGCAGGCAGGAGTCGGTATACTTGTCTCGGACGTGATGCCTATATACATGATCATACCTAGATATTCTCATAACTATGCTCAATTATGTCAATTGCTCAACAGTAATTTGTTCACCCACCGTAATACTTATGCTCTTGAGAGAAGCCACTAGTGAAATATATGGCCCCCGGGTCTATTTTCCATCATATTAATCTTCCAACACTTAGTTATTTTTATTGCTTTCTATTTTAATTTGCATCTTTATCATAAAAATACCAAAAATATTATCTTATCATATCTATCAGATCTCACTCTCGTAAGTGACCATGTAGGGATTGACAACCCCTTATCGCGTTGGTTGCGAGGATTTATTTGTTTGTGTAGGTGCGAGGGACTCGTGCGTGGCCTCCTACTGGATTGATACCTTGGTTCTCAAAAACTGAGGGAAATACTTACGCTACTTTGCTGCATCACCCTTTCCTATTCAAGGGAAAACCAATGCAGCGCTGAAGAGGTAGCAAGAAGGATTTCTGGCGCCGTTGCCGGGGAGTCTACACAAAAGTCAACATACCAAGTACCCATCACAAACCCTTATATCCCGCATTACATTATTTGCCATTTGCCTCTCGTTTTCCTCTCCCCCATTTCACTCTTGCCATTTTATTCACCCTCTCTTTTCCGTTTGCCTCTTTTTGCCCGTCTCTTGTTTGCTCGTGTGTTGGATTGCTTGTTTGTCATCATGGCTCAAGATAATAAACAAATTGTGTGACTTCACCAATACCAACAACAATGATTTCCTTAGCACTCCGATTGCTCCTCTTACCGATAATGAATCTTGTGAAATCAATGTTGCTTTGTTGAATCTTGTCATGAAAGATCAATTCGCCGGCCTTCCTAGTGAAGATGCCGCTACCCATCTAAATACCTTCGTTGATTTGTGTGATATGCAAAAGAAGAAAGATGTGGATAATGATATTGTCAAACTGAAGCTATTTCCCTTTTCGCTTAGAGATCGTGCTAAAGCTTGGTTTTCATCTTTGCCTAAAAATAGTATTGATTCTTGGAATAAGTGAAAAAATGCTTTTATCTCTAAATATTTTCCTCCCACTAAGATCATCTCTCTTAGAAACGATATTATGAATTTTAAGCAACTTGATCATGAACATGTTGCACAAGCTTGGGAGAGGATGAAATTAATGATACGTAATTGCCCTACGCATGGTTTGAATTTGTGGATGATTATACAAAAAGTTTATGCCGGATTGAATTTTGCTTCTAGAAATCTTTTAGACTCGGCCGCGAGAGGCACTTTTATGGAAATCACTTTAGGAGAAGCTACTAAACTCCTAGATAATATTATGGTTAATTATTCTCAATGGCACACTGAAAGATCTACTAATAAAAAGGTGCATGCGATAGAAGAAATTAATGTCTTGAGTGGAAAGATGGATGAACTTATGAAATTATTTGCTAATAAAAGTGTTTGGAAAATTCTGATCCTAATGATATGCCTTTTTCTACTTTGATTGAGAATAATAATGAATCTATGGATGTGATTGTTTTTGCTAGGAATAATTTTGGTAACAACGCGTATAGAGGAAACTTTAATCCTAGGCCGTATCCTAGTAATTCCGCTAATAATTATGGTAATTCCTGCAACAACTCTTATGGAAATTTTAATAAGATGCCCTCTGAATTTTAGACAAGTGTTAAGGAGTTTATGAATTCGCAAAAGAATTTCAATGCTTTGCTTGAAGAAAAATTGCTGAAAGTTGATGAATTGGCTAGGAGCGTTGATAGAATTTCTCTTGATGTTGATTCTTAGAAACTTAGATCTATTCCTCCTAAGCATGATATCAATGAGTCTCTCAAAGCCATGCGAATTTCCATTGATGAATGCAGAGAAAGAACCGCTAGGATAGGATGCGTGCTAAGAAAGATTGCTTTGTAAAAGCGTGTTCTTCTAATTTATACAAAAATAAAGATGAAGATCAAAAAGTTATTGATGTGTCCCCTATTAAATATTTTTTTTACAATATGAATCTTGATAATGATGGGACTGAATATGATCCACCTTTACCTAGAAGGCGTTCCAAAAATTCGGAGTTTTTAGATCTTGATACTAAGATTAATAAAAGTGGGATTGAAGAGATCAAAACATTAGATATTAATGAACCCACTATTTTGGATTTCAAGGAATTTAATTATGATAATTGCTCTTTGATAGATTGTATTTCCTTGTTGCAATCCGTGCTAAATTCTCCACATGCTTATACTCAACATAAAGCTTTTACTAAACATATAGTCGATGCTTTAATGCAATCTTATGAAGAAAAACTTGTGTTGGAAGTTTCTATCCCTAGAAAACTTTATGATGAGTGGGAACCTACTATTAAGATTAAAATTAAAGATCATGAATGCTATGCTTTGTGTGATTTGGGTGCTAGTGTTTCCATGATTCCAAAAACTTTATGTGATTTATTAGGTTTCCGTGAATTTGATGATTGCTATTTAAACTTGCACCTTGCGGATTCCACTATAAAGAAACCTATGGGAAGAATTAATGATATTATTATTGTTGCAAATAGGAACTATGTGCCCGTAGATTTTATTGTTCTTGATATAGATTGCAATCCTTCATGTCCTATTATTCTTGGTAGACCTTTCCTTAGAACGATCGGTGCAAGTATTGATATGAAGGAAGGGAATATTAGATTCCAATTTCCGTTAAGGAAAGGTATGGAACACTTCCCTAGAAAGAAAATAAAATTACCTTATGAATCCATTATGAGAGCCACTTATGGATTGCCAACCAAAGATGGCAATACCTAGATCTATCCTTGCTTGTATGCCTAGCTAGGGGCGTTAAACGATAGCGCTTGTTGGGAGGCAACCCAATTTTATTTTTTTACTTTTTTATTCTGTTTAGGAATAAATTTTTGATCTAGCCTCTGGTTATATGTCTTTTTATGTTCTAATTAGTGTTTGTACCAAGTTAAACCTATAGGATCTTCTTGGATGATAGTTATTTGATTTTGCTGAAAATTCCAGAAACTTTCTGTACACAAAAATAATTGTTAAAAATCACCAGAACGTGATAAAATATTGGTTCCAATTTCTTCTGATCAATAAACAAATTTTATAGGTCGTCCTATTTTTGCTAAATTTTTTGAGTTCCAAAAGTTTGCGTTAGTTACAGATTACTACAGACTGTTCTGTTTTTGACAGATTCTGTTTTTCGTGTGTTGTTTGCTTATTTTGATGAATCTATGGCTAGTAAAATAGTTTATAAACCATAGAGAAGTTGTAACATATCAGGTTTAACACAAATATAAATAAAGAATGAGTTCATTACAGTACCTTGAAGTGGTCTTTTGTTTTCTTTCGCTAACGGAGCTTACGAGATTTTCTGCTGAGTTTTGTGTTGTGAAGTTTTCAAGTTTTGGGTGAAAGATTTGATGGATTATGGAACAAGAAGCGGCAAGAGCCTAAGCTTGGGGATTCCAATGGCACCCCCAAGATAATCTAAGGACACCTAAAAGCTAAAGCTTGGGGATGCCCCGGAAGGCATCCCCTCTTTCGTGTACTTCCATCGGTAACTTTACTTGGAGCTATATTTTTATTCACCACATGATATGTATTTTGCTTGGAGCGTCTTTTATTATTTGAGTCTTTGCTTTTTAGTTTACCACAATAATCCTTTCTGTACACACCTTTTTAGAGAGTCAAACTTGATTCGGAATTTATTAGAATACTCTATGTGCTTCACTTATATTTTTTGAGCTATATAGTTTTGCTCTAGTGCTTCACTTATATCTTTTAGAGCACGGTGGTGGATTTGTTTTATAGAAACTATTGATATCTCATGCTTAACTTATATTATTTTGAGAGTCTTAAAATAGCATGGCAATTTGCTTTAATTAATATCATGAGAAAGTTGATGCTTGAGAATTGTTTTGAGATATAAAGATAGTAATATCATAGTTGTGCTAGTTGAGTAATTGTGGAATTGAAAAATACATGTGTTGGAGTTTGTGATTCCTGTAGCATGCACGTATGGTGAACCGTTATGTAACGAAGTCGGAGCATGAAGTATTTGTTTATTGTCTTCCTTTGTGTGGCGGTCAGGATCACGCGATGGTTAACTCCTACCAACCCTTCCCCTAGGAGCATGCGTAGTAGTACTTTGCTTCGAGGGCTAATAATTTTTTGCAATAAGTATATGAGTTATTTATGACTAATGTGAGTCCATGGATTATACGCACACTTACCTTTCCACAATTTTCTAGCCTCTTCGGTACCGCGCATTGCCCTTTCTCACCTTGAGAGTTGGTGCAAACTTCGCCGGTGCATCCAAACCCCGTGATATGATACGCTCTATCACACATAAACCTCCTTATATCTTCCTCAAAATAGCCACCATACCTACCTATCATGGCATTTCCATAGCCATTCTGAGATACATTTCCATGCAACTTTCCACTGTTTCATTTATCATGAGATACTCCATCATTGTCATATTGCTTTGCATGATCATGTAGTTGACATTGTATTTGTGGCAAAGCCACCGTTCATAATTCTTTCATACATGTCGCTCTTGATTCATTGCATATCCCGGTACACCGTCGGAGACATTCATATAGAGTCATATTTTGTTCTAAGTATTGAGTTGTAATTCATGAGTTGTAAGTAAATATAAGTGTGATGATCATCATTATTAGAGCATTGTCCCAAGTGAGGAAAGGATGATGGAGACTATGATTCCCCCACAAGTTGGGATGAGACTCCGGATTAAATAAAAAAATAGGCCATAAAAAAACAGAAAAGGCCCAAATAAAAAAATGATGAGGGAAAAAGAGAGAAGGGACAATGTTACTATCCTTTTACCACACTTGTGCTTCAAAGTAGCACCGTGATCTTCATAATAGAGAGTCTCTCATTTTTGTCACTTTCATATACTAGTGGGAAATTTCATTATAGAACTTGGCTTGTATATTCCAATGATGGGCTTTCTCAAATTCCCGAGGTCTTCGTGAGAAAGAAAGTTGGATGCACACCCACTTAGTTTCTTTTTGAGCTTTCATACACTTTTAGCTCTAGTGCATCCGTTGCATGGTAATCCCTACTCCTTGCATTAACATCAATTGATGGGCATCTCCATAGCCCGTTGATTAGCCTCGTTGATGTGAGACTTTCTCCCTTTTTGTCTTCCCACACAACCCCTACCATTATACCTTATTTCCACCATAGTGCTATATCCATGGCTTGCGCTCATGTATTGCGTAAGAGTTGAAAAGGCTGAAGCGCGTTAAAAGTCTGAACCAATTGCTTGGCTAAAACCGGGGTCATACATGATATGAATATTTTGTGTGGGGAAGATGGAGCATAGCCAGACTATATGATTTTGTAGGGATAACTTGCTTTGGCTATGTTATTTTGATAAGACATAATTGCTTAGTTAGTATGCTTGAAGTATTATTGTTTTTATGTCAACATTAAACTTTTATCTTGAATCATATCAAATCTGAACATTCATGCCACAATAAGAAGAATTATATTGAAATTATGCCAGGTAGCATTCCACATCAAAAATTCTGTTTGTTATCATTTACCTACTCGAGGACGAGCAGGAATTAAGCTTGGGGATGCTTGATACGTCTCCAACGTATCTATAATTTTTTATTGCTCCATGCTATATTATATTCTATTTTGGACATTATTGGGCTTTATTATACAATTTTATATTATTTTTGGGACTAACCTATTAACCCGTGGCCCAGCCCAGAATTGCTGTTTTCTTGCCTATTTCAGAGTTTCGCAGAAAAAGAATATCAAACGGAGTCCAAACGGAATGAAACCTTCGGGAATGTGATTTTCGGAACGAACGCGATCCAGAGGACTTGGATCCTACGTCAAGAAAGCAACCAGGAAGGAACGAGGTAGGGGGGCGCCTGGCCCCCAGGGCACGTCCTCCACCCTCGTGGGGCCCATGTTGCTCCACCGACGTACTTCTTCCTCCTATATATACCTATGTACCCCCAAACTACTAGATACGGAGCCAAAAACCTAATTCCACCGCCGCAACCTTCTGTACCCGTGAGATCCCATCTTGGGGCCTTTTTTGGAGCTCCGCCGGAGGGGGCATCGATCATGGAGGGCTTCTACATCAACACCATAGCATCTCCGATGATGTGTGAGTAGTTTACCTCAGACCTTTGGGTCCATAGTTATTAGCTAGATGGCTTCTTCTCTCTTTTTGGATCTCAATACAATGTTCTCCCCCTCTCTCGTGGAGATCTATTCGATGTAATCTTCCTTTGCGGTGTGTTTGTCGAGATCGATGAATTGTGGGTTTATGATCAAGTTTATCTATGAACAATATTTTATTCTCCTCTGAATTCTTTTATGTATGATTGGTTATCTTTGCAAGTCTCTTCGAATTATCAGTTTGGTTTGGCCTACTAGATTGATCTTTCTTGCAATGGGAGAAGTGCTTAGCTTTGGGTTCAATCTTGCGGTGTCCTTTCCCGGTGTGATGAGGGGCAGCAAGGCACGTATTGTATTGTTGTCATCGAGGATAAAAAGATGGGGTTTATATCATATTGCATGAGTTTATCCCTCTACATCATGTCATCTTGCTTAAAGCGTTACTCTGTTCTTATGAACTTAATACTCTAGATGCAGGCAGGAGTCGGTCTACTTGTCTCGGACGTGATGCCTATATACATGATCATACCTAGATATTCTCATAACTATGCTCAATTCTGTCAATTGCTCAACAGTAATTTGTTCACCCACCGTAATACTTACGCTCTCGAGGGAAGCCACTAGTGAAACCTATGGCCCCGGGGTCTATTTTCCATCATATTAATCTTCCAACACTTAGTTATTTTTATTTCTTTCTATTTTACTTTGCATCTTTATCATAAAAATACCAAAAATATTATATTATCGTATCTATCAGATCTCACTCTCGTAAGTGATCGTGTAGGGATTGACAACCCCTTATCGCATTGGTTGCGACAATTTATTTGTTTGAGTAGGTGCGAGGGACTCCTGCATGGCCTCCTACTGGATTGATACCTTGGTTCTAAAAAACTGAGGGAAATACTTATGCTACTTTGCTGCATCACCCTTTCCTCTTCAAGGGAAAACCAATAGTGCTGAAGAGGTAGAAGTACTCATACTGCTTTCAGCTATGGTTGTTAAGTGCCCCTACTGGTTTCAGTTAAGGCTGTTAAGTACTCCTGCTGCTTTTACAGTCTGTCTTGTTTCTTCAGTCCTACCTTCCTCCAGCCGCCAAAACCAAACCAGCGCCGGTGGGGCCGCCTGCTTCAACCTCCCACGGCTGGCTGCGCCTCAACGCACGCATCGCCGCCCCACTGTCCCCTAAATCGTTAACGCCAACCTCGAGCGTCGCCGTAAATCTCTGCAGGCGTTTTCTTTGTGTTTCGCCATGTGTGCAGCCCTCTCGCGTTGTCAACATGGTCAACAAACAAGAGGAATCAGCAGAGGACTCTACGTGGAGAGGATGATAGTAGGGGCCCACCATGTCCATGGCCGGGCGCAAGGAAGTTCCTCATATAAAGAAATTATACTCCATTGTCAGCGTATGGAAAAAGAAAATGCTTCCTGCTAGTGGTTTCCTGACATCTGGGACCCACGACATTGTCAGCATATATAGTCAATAGACAAGAGAACAACACAAGATCGGTTGACACCTGGGATGTAGCTGCTCGAGCAGTATTTTTTTTGTTATTGTTGAGACGGAGCAGGGTTTCAACTGGGCTGTGGCCTGTTTAGCCCAGGCTTATATTTTATGTTCACCACATGACCAGCCCAACTATTTTCTTTTATGAAAATGAGCCCAGTTTATTTTTTCTGAAGAATACCCAATCCAGGCCTACTTATGTTTCTACGCCCTAATGGGATGCAACTCTTTCAAGACGCATGCAAATCTTTAAAGTAATATGAAATGGGCTGTAAATATAAAAACAGATGACAAATTGGCAATTACTTTATAATTTCTGAATTTTTTCACATTTTCAGATTCCAATTTCACTTGGCTTTAACCTAATTTAAATATATCTTCAAAGTACTTTAAATCTGGCTCAACATTTCGGTATTAAAAATAGTTTGGAACCCACAGAAATATGCGAAATTTCATTTAAATTTTTAACCCTGGACCTGGCCAACAAAAAAAGGACTGCAATAAATTGCATAAGAAGTTGCAATGAGCTATATATAAATTATTAAAAAAATAGGGAATGGTCTGACTTGTGGGCCTATTAAGTTGACGTGTATGCAAGATTTTTTTTACTTATTATATATACGACAACAAACGATTCTAGCAGACGTAACCATTGGATGTCAATCCAACGACCGTCGTGTTTCTTCAATCTCTGATCTTCTTGCTCCAGCCGCCAAATCCAGCGCCGGCGGGACCGCGTGCTCCGCCTCCCTGGCGGCTGTCTTTGCCAAGCAGCCTCACCACCCCTACTACTCCCATCGCTGGTCGGTCCATCCTCTACTCACCCACATCCCTCCACTGCTAGGCTTCGCGCCTCTGGGTCATTCCTTCACGGGTCTCGCTGTCGTCCATCACGCTAGTGTTCTCGGCACGGTGTGGTCAACGTTGTCAACAAACGACAACATCGGAAGAGGGACGTACATGGAGAGGCTGATAGTTGGGACCCACATGGTCCATGGCCTCACGCAAGCAAGTACCTCCTTATTACGCCAAAAAGAATGAATACTCCCACTTACAGCTCGGACCCACCAACTATATCTTCGCACGCAAGGAAGTGCCTCCTTATGACGCACAAAAAAAAATGAATACTCTCCCTACTAGCTGGGACCCACCATGGTGGGAGGCTGACTTGTGGGCCTACTAAGTTGCTGCGGACGGAGGGCTTTGTCAACTTAGTCAACAAACGATTATATCACCAGTGACCGTTGGATTGTTAACATCCAACGGTCGTCCTACTTCTTCAACCTCTAATTTTCTTGCTCCAGCCATCCAAACCACCGCGTGCTCTTGCCTCCCGTGGCTGGTTGTGCTGCCGCGGAGGCCTCACTGTCCCCTACTACTCCCACCGCTGGCCAGGCCCTGCGGCGACGACAGCCTCACACCGCAGCCGAACCAGTGAACCCTCGTACTCCTCTCCGCGTGGGCATCCACTGCTGCGTCTTCCCCGGCTCTGCGTCGTTCCCTTCCTAGGCCTCGCCGTCGTCCACCGCCTTGGTGCTCTCGGTGCTGCGTGGTCAATGTGGTCAACGAACGACTTCCATCGGAAGAGTACTGTACGTTGAGAGGCTGACAGCTGGGTCCATGGCCGCAACAAGGAAGTGCCTCCTTATTTCGCGGAAAATAATAATTCCTCCACCTGACAGTAGGGACCTACCAGACGGGCCACCGTATTTCATGAAAAAAAGTTTCCCCCTGACTACTGGGACCCACCAGCTACATCTTTGCACGCAAGGAAGTGCGTCCAGATTATGGGTAAAAAAATGATTCGCCCCCTGACTGCTGGGACCCACCAGCTACATCTTCGCACGCAATGAAGTGCCTGACAGTCGGGACCCACCTGGTCGAAGCATACGTAGCGTTGTCATTCAGTCGTCGCGAATGCGTACATATACCGTTGATCGGTCTGTCTGCAGGCTGCAGCGATGAACCGTGGCCGTGTAAGGAAGGGCACGTGTGGTAGTAGAGGTGCGCACGTGTGGTAGTACAGACGCGCACGTAGCATGTACTCGTACGTACAGCGGCCAGGGTGCAAGAAAGTAAATACGGCCACGTACGTACATACGGGCGGGGTCTCAAACGCCTACTCGCGCATACGTACGGCCAGGGCTCGTGTACATGGCTGTGGCTGGGTCGGAACGGAGAAACTGCGTCGTCGTCATGTTCACGGGGAGGCAACATAATGCGTCGTGTTCATCGGGAGGCAACGGAATGGGTGCTCTTCATCGGGAGCCAACCGGCTTGGACGGAATAGGCAATGGAAACGAGGCCTGGCGTACTGCAAAACGGAGGAAACGGCCTTGTGTTCGACCAGACACGGTGGAAACGGGATCCTGTTCATCGGGAGGGGTCTGGCGTACCTCAAAACGGAGGAAACGGACCACCTACGATCGAAACGGGGTCCTGTTGATCGGGAGGGGTGTGGCGTACCGCAAAACAGAGGAAGCAGACTTGTGTTGGAGCGCTACGATCGAAACGGGGGTCCTGTTCATTGGGAGGGGTGTGGCGTACCGCAAAATGGGACTCCACGAGATACTGTTCATCTCCACCGTCGACCTCCTCCAGCCTCCACGGGCTACTGTTCATCCATCGTCGACCTCCACCAGCCTCCACCTGCGACTGTTCATCCACGGGCTCCTGTTCATCCAGCCTCCACCGGCTACTATTCAACCAGCCCTCTCCACGGGGTCCTATTCAACCACCCCTCCACGGGCTACTGTTCATCCAACCCTCCACCGGCTTCTGTTCAACCAGCCCTCCACCGGCTACTGTTCAACCAGCCCTCCATAGGGTCCTGTTCATCCACCGGCACGATCGATCGGGGTCCTGTTCATCCAACCCCAGCGGGAACTGTTCATCCAAACCCCCCAACAACGCTCGCTGTTCTTCCAGAGGCAACATCGATCGGCTTGATTAGCAGCGAGAGCGGCGAATCGCCGATCGAGTTCGATTAATAGCCATCGATCGATCGCCGGGTTCGAGAACGCGTAGCTGCAAAGGTAATCGCCGGGTTCGATTAGAGCCCAATGCCTCGCACGGGTTCATTTAGAGCGCAACGCCTCACACACACGCTCGTACGTATGAGAGAAACGCGCATCGCTCGGCCCCCGACCACCCACCGTAGCCGAGAACTCCCCCGATATTCTACCACGGTTTTCTCCGTCATGGACGGCCCAAAGAATGTCATGCAGCTGCGTCTCCGGCCCGCCCAGGACGAAAATCCCATTTTTTGTCATGATTTTTTGTCATAGAAGTAGGATCCCACCACATCTATGATGATACTGGGTTTTGTCACAATTATCGTCATACAAGTGACATAAGCATGACAATTTTTTTCCGTTCGGCCCAAAATGTCATGGATGTGTCTTTTTTTTAGTGACTTCTCCTCGTGCCCGCAAAGAGTTAGTGATAACATAATAGAAATATCGAATCGCATGACTTTCAATGCAACTGGTCCTTTGTTTGGCACCACAGCAACTCAACTGGTAGAAGGATTGCTTCGGGTGCGGTTCAAGAAAATCGTAAACATGACGGATGTCCTCATTGTTGTTGCTGAAGCCAAAGTGAGTACACCACTCATCTAGAGTGATGTTGTAGTCTTGGTGTAGGAGGCAGAAAGTGATTCGTGCTTCCTCACAAACATTTGGCATTATATCAACATTATGCGAGAGAGTACTAAGAAACTCAAGCTTTAACCATTCATATGTCTCATATCCCTGATAAACAAAATGATGCAACCCAACATTATCACATAATAAATTGAAATCGTTACCGATGCCCAATTTGGCTAGTGTGGACTCGCAAGCCCATTTGGTGGTCTTCATCTTCCTTATGTGAAGCTTCTTGTTCTTTCTCATGGCCTCACGGTCGGTGAAGACGACCCCCTGCGTGAAAATTTGTTACCTTTGTGCGGCACTCGCGGATGAACCCGGTGCATCATTGCGAGCGACATGTGAGGACCACCTCGTAAACATCTCTACAAAATAATTTTTCAGTCCAATAGAATGACACAATAGTGATCCTACAACAAATACAACATCATACTCCTCTAAAAACATGCACGAATCCAAGTCAAAATGAAAATCTGGATCAAAAGTATGCATGCCCTAGACATGATAATGCTAGGCACATAGAACATGGATTCACGAGAAAATAGTTGGGGATTGGAGGAGAGACATACCATAGATCGATCACAGGGAAGGGTTTGAACTGAAATCAAATGAGTGGGGAAACCGGGTGAAGCTGTGTTAGGGTTTGGAGAGAGTTGGAGGAAGAAGAAGAAGAAGAAGAAGAAGAAAGAGATGAGTTGGGGGCAAAATACCTCTTGCCTCGGGCTCCTTATAGCCGCCAGGATGTCATAAGAGTGCAAGAGCTCATATATATGGAACGTCGTTCTTCACTCTGGAGCCAAAGTGTTGTCTGTGCGTACCTCATATGACCAACCATGCGAGCGGGCGCGCTCTTATAGAACATCATCGTTCGTGCTGTAGATTTGATCTTCTGATCGAAGGTGCCATACGACCGCACATACAAGTGTGGATGCTCGCATAGTACGTCGTCAAAAGATTTGGATTTCTTCTCTGTTTGTGCCGAAGGTTCATACGACTGTCCATACGAGCGGTGATGCTCATATGATACGCCGTCAGATGCTTTGTTGCTTCTGGTTGATTTCTATTGGAGCCGCTAGGATGTCATACGACCGCTCGTACGACCACCATGGTCGGACACTAGGCCGTCTTTTGTGTTGTTTCTTCTGAAACTTCACTTTTTTGATAATTCCTGTGGGGTAGTTCCAACATAACATATATGCATATTTCCAGGCATTCAAACATATGTACAACACCTGATAATTTTGTACATGACAAAGGCCTCATTAGAACAACTTTTCTTCACTTATCCTCCATGATATAAACTTCAAATCATCAAAAACCACACGATGAACTAGAAAATGGCTCCTCCTCCTCCTCCTCCCATCCCTCCTCCCACCCTCCTCTCACTAGCCATGGCGATTTCTAGCTCTGATCCCTATGGAAGGACTCTTCCATTGGGATTTTGCATCGGGCCTTGCCCTTGTAGATGAGGCGCAAATGGAGGAGAATCAATCAGAGGCTCATATTATTTTGGGGCAGTTTAAATGCTTGCTTAATGCTCAATAACCCACCCCACCACAATGTTTTCTCACATTGGCGTTCTGGTATGCTCCACCATATGTGGCCTGGTGTTGGTGTCAAAACCGGCCGATCTCGGGTAGGGGGTCCCAAACTATGCGTCTGAGGATCGATGGTAACAAAGGACAGTTGGGACACAATGTTTACCCAGGTTCGTGCCCTCTTAACAGAGGTAAAACCCTGCATACTCCTTGATTGTATTTGATGATTATAGTGGTTACAAGAGTTGATCTACCTCAAGATCGTAATGGATAAACTCTAGATGTCTAGCCTATGTGAATTCTGATAGCCTCTACGGACTAAACCCTCCGGTTTATATATACACCGGAATGGCCTAGGGCTGTACAGAGTCGGTTTGTAGAGAAAGGAAATTACATATCCAGACACCAATCTTGCCATCCACACATAGGGGAGTCCTACCCAGACACGAGGAAAGGTCTTCCGCTTTGTATCTTCACAGCCCATCAGTCCGGCCCATATCGAATAGCCTGGACACCCGAGGACCCCCCAATCCAGGAAACCCTCACCTGGCCCCCTCAACTGAAGGACCGACACCAAGCAGATTTGGCTCAAGCCCAATACTCTGAAAAGGAAATTTCAGAATTAGCTGCTAACTGGCCGATTTTGTGCTCAAAATGCCTTCAATGGGGTCACCGTAGGATTTCTTGCTAGGCTAGAGTCATTTGCATTAACTGCTCAAGCCTAGACCACAAGGCCATTGATTGTCTATTATGAGGAAAGGCTCGAGTAATTGAAGAAATCTTCCCAACCAGTTCTTGGAAACATATTATCAAGGACGGATTTTTTTCTAAGACTGATTATGAGCAAGACTTTTCTCATGCACCCCATCCCACCGTCCGTTGTACCGTTTGTGGATTCTATGGACACGTGGTGCGTGACTGTCTCAAATGGAAAAGGGAGGAGAGATGGAGATGGGTACCGAAATCCAAAACTTCCAACTTTGCCCTCACGCTCCGGCTTCTACCTTGTCGGATGTGGGGTTCCGGCAAACCCTTAAGGTTCAAACACTGGGGTGCATGCGAAGTCTTTCCCTCTTACCAATCTATGCTCTAGCTCGCTAAGATCTTGCGGACGAACTCAACGAACTCACAAGACAGAAAGAGACACGGGGTTTATACTAGTTCGGGCCACCGTTGTGGTGTAATACCCTACTCCAGCGTGGTGGTGGTGGATTGCCTCTCGGGCTGACGATGAACAATACAAGGGAAGAACAGCCTCCTGAAGTTGAGGTGTTCTTCTGTGTATGAACTTGTGGTGCGAGGAGCCGATGAATTGCTCCATCCCCTCCCCTGTGGTGGCTAGCTCTACTTATATAGGCCCTGGTCCTCTTACCAAATGTTGAGCAGGAAGGGAGCCAACAACGGCGGGCAAATTTGAAGGGGGACAACTAGTACAAGCTATCCTAACAAAAGTGGTCTTCGCCTGCGAAAAGCCCTGGGATGACGTCATCTTGGGCTCCACGATGACCTCCGCCTTGCCGTCCTCCTGGTCTTGGTCTTGTTGCACCAATATGGCAACCTTTGCCTGATGCCTCGGCACTCTTCGTATGTGCTTGCCTCCTTAGCACCAAAGAGGAAATGTGGACGCTGTGCACACTGGCGCCTGCCTGGCACCCGCCTGGCACCGTTCGTCATGGCTCATGTCACGAGTGCCTCGTGAGGTTTTCCCTGCCTTGATATCTCTGCTCCTCGTGAGCCTGCCTGGCTAGACCACTCCAGAGGAAGTCTTGCGTCGTCCGCCTCGCGAGGCTTGGACCCCCGTGAAGGTCCTGGATGCCTTGTTGATGAAGACGGGCCGTATGGCCCGCTGCCTAGCCACGCTGTGGACCGAGCAGTGCAAGTCTGGGACCCCGTTCCCGTAACGCCGACAAGAGCCCGGGCCCAAAGGCGTGCTCGGGCTTGGCTTCGGGCGGCCAAGGGTCAAGTTCGGAGCACCGCGGGCCCCAAAAGCCTGCGGCCTCGGTTGACGCGTGGCGGTTGATTGGACGTGGGTGTCTCCGCTTCCCCACACTGCCTCGGCAACTGCACGATTTGACGAGTCCCTGCGACATGCAAGGAAAACCATCATTACCTGCGATCGTGGGAGACGCCGGTTGGCCTTCTCTCGCTATAAATGGGGAGGGGGGCGGAGCCCCCGTTGCCCATCTTCTCCTTGCTTGCTTGCCTCATCCTCCTCGCTCCTCTGCTGACAACAATGGCGCCCATTAGAAGGTTTTCTGCCGAAGAGAAAGGGAAGGCTCCCCGTGACGATCCAAAGCCACTTCCGCCGAAGAAGCGGTCGATCCACCGCCGTGACGAAACGGTGATGCAGGTGGTGGCGAGGCCCTGGTGCGAGCGGCCTCCACCCGGACGGAGAGATGAGCAGCACCGCCCGCGTCGCGCCCAGGGTTGCCGTGCCACGGTGCTGCGTGTCACTGCCCCTGGGGTGCACGCCGCTGACTCCTCGCATGAGTTGGTATTGTGGGTGCCGATGCCACCAATCTCCTCGATCCGCTTCCCGCGGTTCTTCTCTGACGTGATGCCGCTGAGGGGGCCGCTCGAGCTCTGGCTGCAGCATGCCGACTGCAGTGCCCCGGCGATCGGAGCGGAGATCGAAGCGGTCCGCACCGGCAAGATCTTCATGACCCGTGGCTGGGGCGAGATGGCGCGGGTTTGCCATGCGAGGGGGGCCCTCGTGATCCACTTCGAGTACGACGGCGCCTCCACACTCTTCTTGAAGGTCTTCGACACTGAGGGCCGCCGCTTGGAGTGCTGCTCTCGAGAGGAGCACCAGGTTGATGCGCATCCCGCTCGCAAGCACTCCAGCAGCAGCAGCCTTTGGGAGTCCAGCAGCTCTCCCGAGCTTTACGAGACTCCGGAGACAAGCGACGATAGCTACGTCCCTCCGAGCTCTCGCTGTGCCCGGAGCAGGGCCGCGACGTCCGGTAGTCGCTGTCGGTGTCAAAACCGGCGGATCTCGGGTAGGGGGTCCCGATCTGTGCGTCTAGGCTGATGGTAACAGGAAGCAAGGGACACAATGTTTACCCAGGTTCGGGCCCTCTCGATGGAGGTAAAACCCTACTTCCTGCTTGATTAATATTGACGATATGAGTAGTACAAGAGTAGATCTACCACGAGATCGTAGAGGCTAAACCCTAGAAGCTAGCCTATGATGGTATGATTGTAATTGTGATCGGCCTTCTAAGGACCAACCTCTCCGGTTTATATAGACACCAGAGAGGGCTAGGGTTTACATGGAGTCGGTTACAAGGAAGGAAATACAATATCCAGATCGTCAATCTTGTCTTCCACGCAAAGGAGAGTCCCATCCGGACACGGGACGGAGTCTTGAGTCTTGTATCTTCACGCTTCAATAGTCCGAACGATGTATATAGTCCGGCTGTCCGGATACCCCCTAATCCAGGACTCCCTCAGTAGCCCATGAACCAGGCTTCAATGATGATGACTCCGGCGCATCGATTGTCTTCGGCATTGCAAGGCAGGTTCCATCTCCGAATACTCCAAAGCAGATTAAGGATTGTGTCCGGCTCTGTGAGATAATTTTTGCACACCATCGTAGAGAGCATAACACTTTACAAATCTAATTTGCTGACAACAAATTTTTTACGGTGTGCGCTTACGCAGAGGCGGGGGAAAACACGAAGAAGTTCTACCTCCCCGTGATGGGGGGGGGGGAGAAGAAGAGAAAAACCGCCCCAGAGGGGAAGGCCAGGGCGTCCAAGAAGGGAAAAGCGTCCCTTCCGGACTACTCCACCACGACCGCTCACAGTGATGAAGAGTGGCTGCCCAGGAGGAAGCCCCTAGCGAGATCGTGAGTCTCCGCACTCTATTGTACTTTAGCGCGACTTTGTTTCATAGTCTTGTTATAACTCCGAACATATATGCAGTCCGGCCAGGGTCCATCCCGAGGTATCGTCTTCGGATGGGTCCTTGAGTGCTTTAGCGATGAACTCGCTCCCGACGGCCACTACTCCTCAGCCTGCGGATGACACGGAGGTGTTGTCCCAAAGATTCCCAGAGCGGAGGGAGGTGACTCTGGAGGCGCCCCAAGGCGGAATTCCAGACGTCGGACATGCGGGGTTCAAGATCCCCGCGGATCGTGTTGATGAGAGCCGCAGTAAGCCGGGCTCTCAGCCGAATACTGTTCTGGAACCTCGAATGGTTCCGGACTTAGGCGGGCAGCCCCTGGTTAGGGAGGGTGAGCCGTCCGTGCCGAAGACTTCCATTACGCCCGAGGCGTCAGATTGTCTGCTGGAAGCGCTTCGCGGCGCTTCCATGGATGAAGAGCAAAGTACTCTTATGAGTGCGGTGATTCAGAAGGTTCTGTCCGCCAGAAGCGGGCTAACCGAAGCCTGCACCAGCCTCCTAACAGGCTTTGAGGTAAGTAGGGAATATGTAAAATTACCACCCGATAGGTAGTAGCCCCAGATACTCTGTTTGGTGTTCGGAAGGAAAAGCCGAACAGAGGGTCAATTATAATCAGCAGGAGTCTAATAGTAAGTATTTATTTTGAATAAGCAGGATGTGCTGCTTGCCGCTGTTGTCCGCACAGCCGAGGTCGCCGGACTAAAGCGGGACCTGGAGCAGGCGCAGGGGGAGCTCGACCTCATGAAGAGGCAGCTCAAAGAGAACAAAGGTGAGTGATTCCCCGCTCTCATGTAATGAAGGATAGATAAAATTGGTTATTCTAACGACGAAGCGTCGTGACTGTGTAACAGGGGCCACCACCGAAGTGGCGTCTCTGAAGAAAGCGCTGTCCGAGGCCGAAAACAAGGCGGCCTTGGAATGCAAGGAGCACGAAAAGCAAGATGCTAGAGTGGGCGAGGTACAGCAAGAGCTCCATGAGCTCGGCAAGAAGTTCGAGTCCATGGAGCATGAGCTTAAGATGAAAGAGGCCGAGCTTGTGAAGGCCTTTGCAAGTATGAAAGACGCCAAGGCCGAAGCCAACAAGGCACAGCAGGAAATCCAGGCGGCCCATAATATAGCGGCGGGTAAGACATTCTTTATGCAAAGCAAACATGTAGAGGAGGCATTTCTTTTACTTACCCGAATTCGGAGCTCTCCAGGGGCATTCGCAGATCTGCCACGCAGTGTCTCAGATGCCCCGGAGTTCTACCATGCCGAGGAGGGGAGCTCCACAGAGAAGTTGTTCTGGTCCCAGTATGCTTGGGCCGAACACCCAATGCCTCTGAGTGACCAACTGAAGCAGTTGGTCGAACTCCGCAGGGCGGCCGAAGTGGCTATGAAAGATTTCATAGTCCGGATGTGGCCTGGTGAGCCCCTGCCCACTAGCTACTTCGGCCTGATCAAGCGGATGGAGAATGCCTGTCCGCGGCTTGAGGTTATCAAGTGATCCGTTTGCATTGAGGGTCCCCGCCGGGCCTTTGCCCGTGCGAAGGTGCATTGGGGCAAGCTGGACGCGGAGAAGCTGGTGAAGGACGGGTCGCCGGAGGGCATGGCGCATCGCTATCCCGAGAAGTATTACGATGGCATTATGAAGGGCGCTCGTCTCGTGGACGATGAGTGTACCAAGGACAAGATCTTTGAATAAATGTACCTCTGTCACTGTTGTAATATGAAGACAAAGTTACTTGTGCTATGTAGCACTATTTGATTTAAAATATTACCTTCTGTGCGACTGTTTATAGAATTCTGAAAGTAGGCCAGTCGTCAGCTTCCGCCCCCACGTAACTAGTACCGGGGTGTTCCAGGAAAAACCCGGATACTCTTTATCCAAATTTTTGGTCCCTTAAGGAGGTATCCGACGCAGTGAACAAGGCAATCGGACTATGCGGCTTTATAACTTTCACTTAGCCATAGAAGTCTAAAATTTTAAATTTTGGTGAAGCCCCTAGAATTCGGAGGGCCGAATTGGGGTGCTATATACGCCTAACTTGGACGAGGCCGATTCATCGCCTAAAGCAGAAAAAATCTTTAAGGATTTTAAGACCTCTCGAACAGCGACCAGCTCTCGCCGCATCATGCCGGTCAGTTTTGGCTTTCATCGAGGTGCTCGCCCGTAAGAACCGGGACACAATCGCAGATAGTTCTCCCGCGCTACCTTAGCCGATATAACGGAACGTAAGGTACCAAAACAAGGGAGCCGGGCAAACCCAACTATTGACCCAAGACGTGATTCAGAGCTGATATATATAGTGCTATAAGTTCGGGTGCCGCCTTCGTTGAAAGTGTTCGGACTTGTTATGCCAGACACGAGGTGTCATAAGAAGCCCCTGGCAAACTAACCGTACCAAGGTGTACGGATGCAATATTAAATAAACATTTGCAAGAAATATGCGCAAATAGGAATAATAAGCTGACGCTATATATTGTTTCCCATGGATGAATAATACGTTTAAGCGTATCTTTACAAAGGTAGCATTAAGCAAAAGTAACTAGGACTATTTAACATGTCCTATCCAAGGGCAGGCTGCATGTAGGTATGTAAAACAGGTATAACGATCGTGAACCGATTCCACCTGGGTATTTCCTTTTGTGCGCAAAGCCTGTTGCCTCCTTGGTTTTCTCTCCTATGTAAGTCCGACAATCCGGCTCTTCTGAAGAGGCTGCTCTAAAGCAATGTCCTGAATAATAAGAAGGATGGGTTATGAAGGTATGTAGCGGTTATACCGCACTGTTGACTGAGGCATTGTTGCACCTTCGCCTACGTCCATGGTATTTTGAGTGCGTAATTGTGTACGCGTGGCACGAATGCTGCTTTGATGGGGCTTGAGCGGAGGCGGACTGCTAGTCGCGCTCTTGGCGTGCTCGATGATCTGCTATGGGTGCTCCGGACTCGCTTGACGGTGCTCGAAGTTGTTGTCGCCGGATTGGTTTGTCGGAGGAGGCCGCATTGTACTTCCGCCGCGAGGGCTGCAGTATGCTCTTCTGTTCGGAGAGAGCGGTCCATGTTTCGCTGACTGTTATGACCCCGCGTGGTCCCGACATCTTGAGATTGAGGTATGCGAGTGTGGTACCACATTGAATCTAGCGAATGCGGTTCGTCCGAGCAAAGGCGTGGTAACCATCGCAAAAGGGACGATATCAAGATTAACTCTTCGCTTCGTGGTTATCCGGAGATCGAAGACCACTTCCAATGTTGTAGAGCCCGTGCAACGGGCCTCTACTCCAGGAATCACACCTTTAAAGGTAGTTTTGGTGGGCTTGATCCTTGAAGGATCAAAGCCCATTTTGCGCACTGTGTCTTGATAAAGCAGGTTCAGGCTGCTGCTGCCGTCCATAAGGACTCGCGTGAGGTGGAATCCATCGATGATTGGGTCTAGGACCAATGCGGCTGAGCCGCCGTGACGGATGCTAGTAGGGTGATCCCTACGATCAAAGGTGATCGGACAAGCTGACCATGGGTTGAATTTGGGGGCGACTGGCTCCATCGCATAGACGTCCCGTAGTGCTCGGTTCCGTTCCCGCTTGGGAATGTTAGTGGCGTAGATCATGCTGGTCGTTTTCACCTGCGGGGGATTTCTTCGTCCCCGTGTTCGGACGCCGGGGCTCTTCGTCGTCGTCGCTGTGCAGCCCCTTGTCCTTGTTTTCGGCATTTATTTTGCCGACCTGTTTGAACACCCAGCAGTCTCTGTTGGTGTCGTTGGATGGCTTGTCCGGGGTGCCATGAATTTGGCACGAGCGCTCCAGTATACGGTCCAGACTGGACGGTCCCTGATTATTTCTTTTGAACGGCTTCTTCCGCTGACCGGACTTGGATCCGCTGAATCCGGCGTTGACTGACGTGTCTTCAGTGCTGTCGCCGTTGTTCCATCGCTTATGTCTGTTACACCGTGGCTTGCCGTTATTGCCGCGGCCATCCGAAGTGCCCGAATGTGGTGTAGTGCTGCTGCGAGCCAACCAACTGTCCTCGCCCACGCAAAAGCAGGTCATTAGTGTTGTGAGAGCTGCCATGGACTTGGGTTTTCCTGGCCGAGGTGTCGGGCGAGCCACTCGTCACGGATATTATGCTTAAAAGCCGCCAGGGCTTTGGCGTCCGGACAGTCGACTATTTGGTTCTTTTTAGTTAGGAACCGAGTCAAGAATTTCTAGCTGACTCTCCGGGCTGTTGAGTAATGTGGCTCAAGTCATCGGCGTCCGGTGGTCGCACATATGTGCCCTGGAAGTTGTCGAGGAATGTGTCTTCCAGGTTTTCCCAACTGCCAATGGAATTTGCTGGCAGGCTGTTTAGCCAGTGCGAGCGGGTCCTTTGAGCTTAAGGGGAAGATACTTGATGGCGTGTAGATTGTCTCCGCGGGCCATGTGAATGTGGAGAAGGAAATCTTCAACCCATACTGCGGGGTCTGTTGTGCCATCGTATGGTTCGATGTTTACGGGTTTGAACCCTTCTGGGAATTCATGATCCATCACTTCGTCAGTGAAGCAGAGGGGGTGCACCTCTGTGTCGGGCTATATGGCTACGTAGTTCGAATTGCTCTGGGTGGCTGTGTTCGGCCCGACCGGACTTGTTGATAGTGTGTCCGGCGCGACGGTCGTCGTCACGCGTTTGGGTGCACCCCCGAGATCCATAGATCGATCTTGGCTGTTCTGCTTTGTTTTCCAGTATATCTTGCAGGTCCTGCCTATTGCCCCGGGCCATAGTGTATTGGCGTGGGGGTGCAGGCTGGTATTCGGGCTGATACGCCGTTTTATCCCGGCCACGAGGTGGCCGGTTAGCCGTGTGGAGCTCGAGTCCATATTCCTCGGCTGCCAGGACTTCAGTCCATCTATCTGTGAGCAGGTCTTGATCAGCTTGAAGTTGTTGCTGCTTCTTTTTCAGGCTCCTTGAAGTGGCCATAAGCCGACGCTTGAAGCGCTCCTGCTCTATGGGATCCTCAAGCACGCCGAACTCGTCGTCGCCGATGCTTGAAGTGTAGTTGTCCTCCTCCGGATATCCGTCCGTCGCCTATTCGTCTGGGTTGACCTGCTCATCTTCCTGCTTGGCCTGCTCGAAGGCGGGCTGATCAGGGTTGTATTCCTCTTCGGCACCATCCGGATTGTTTTCGTCTCCTGGGTCGGTGTTACTGTGGCGGGGCTTGGGGCGGCGTCGATGACGCCCATTCTTTGTTTTTCTCCCTGAGGGGTTATCCTCCATTGCCTCATCGCCATTGGTTTCCGTCGGAGTGTCCACCATATATATATCATAGGAGGAGGTGGCTGTCCACCGCCCTGTGAGCGGTGGTTCCTGTACTTCTCCTGCATCGTCATCCATACCGTCGATGTCTTCGGAGTCAAAGTCGAGCACGTGGTTAGATCATCGACCGTGGCAATGAAGTGGGTGGTGGGTGGGCAGCGAATTCCTTCGTCGCCTGCTTCCCACTCGAGCCGGACATAGCTCGGCCCAGAGCCTCCTGACAAAGAGAGAGACTTTAATGAGTTCAGCATGTCGCCGAAGGGCGAGTGCTGAAAGATATACGCAGCGGTGAACTCCATTACCGGGGCCCAACCTGGCTCGGCTGGCTCGGGAGCGCGCGGACTGGAACCCACAACCGGATACGAGTCCGGGGGTCCGGAGTCACAGGCTTCTACAGAGGTGAGACCTGTCTTCGGCTCGAACGCCGATGAGTGTGCGGCCTGTGGGGCGGGGTCCATCCCTCCGTCCTTAGGCAACGCAGCCTGCTCCGGATTTAGGTCCGGGGCTACTGCAGGGGTGATATCCCGAGCATTGCCCGACAGCAGGTCTAAGCCGTGCTCATCGTGACTATTCGGTGCTCCCGGCACAGGCCCGAATCCGTCAAAGATCAAGGCTACGCGAATGTCGGCCGTGTAGTTCAAGTTTCCGAACCTGACCTGGTGGCCAGGGGTGTAGTTGTCGATCTGCTCCAGATGGCCAAGCGAATTGGCCCACAGTGCGAAGCCGCCGAACACGAAGATCTGTCCGGGGAGAAAAGTCTCGCCCTGGACCGTGTTGTTGACGATTGAAGGCGCCATCAAGCCCCGCAGCAATGACACAGAGGAACTCTCAATGAAAGCACCAATGTAGGTGTCAAAACCGGCGGATCTCGGGTAGGGGGTCCCGATTTGTGCATCTAGGCTGATGGTAACAGGAAGCAAGGGACACAATGTTTACCCAGGTTCGGGCCCTCTCGATGGAGGTAAAACCCTACTTCCTGCTTGATTAATATTGACGATATGAGTAGTACAAGAGTAGATCTACCACGAGATCGTAGAGGCTAAACCCTAGAAGCTAGCCTATGATGGTATGATTGTAATTGTGATCGGCCTTCTAAGGACCAACCTCTCCGGTTTATATAGACACCGGAGAGGGCTAGGGTTTACATGGAGTCGGTTACAAGGAAGGAAAGACAATATCAAGATCATCAAGCTTGTCTTCCACGCAAAGGAGAGTCCCATCCGGACACGGGACGGAGTCTTGAGTCTTGTATCTTCACGCTTCAATAATCCGGACGATGTATATAGTCCGGCTGTCCGGATACCCCCTAATCCAGGACTCCCTCAGTCGCCGCCGCTGATCTGGATGGGGTTGGCACCGGCCTCCCGTGGACCACGGTTGATGATGACGTCCGCCACGGGAGGGTGTAGATAGGATTCCGCTTAGTAACAACTTTTGTTCCCTACGAAGGATCACGAATCACCCCGTGGGGGCTTGTAAGGGTCTGTAATGTCTTTCGCGCTTATCTTCCTTGTTATGAAAACTTGGTGAGCGTACGTCCCGTTAAGGCTCGGTTCCCCCTTTCTTTCCTCATGATAGCTTGTTGCTCTACGCTGACAGGTCCCGGTCCCAAGGTGGCTACAGGAGGTGCGCAGCCCGAGGTCCAGTAAGAGCCCCTGAGGCGCGATGCTCAGGAGGTCCCCCTTAGCGCTCAAGTAGCCATGGTAAGGCGAGAAAGGGAGTAAACGTGGCCACAGCGGGGCTACGGCAAGGTGTGAGCGACCATTAGGCCTAAACACTTAGTCAATCCGGGTGCAAGACTTATCTTGTTGATTTCGTGGCGACTCGTGACGTTGCGCTAGGGTTGTGCGCCAACTTGTGCGGCATAGGCAGGCCGGCCCGTACGAGTTTCCCTTACCCGTGCTCTCCTTAGTGCTCTATGTCCTCAGGTCCCAGCCCTCGAGCGAGCTCAGCCGCCGCTGGTATGCCAGGTCGCGCGGACAAGGCCAGGGGGTGTGGGCTGGAGAGCCAGTAAGAGCTCCTGAGTCGCGATGCTCAGGAGCCCCCCTTTTAACGCGCAAGCGGATCGTATGAGAAAAAGGAGACTCGCAGTGCCGTCTGCTATCCTTCCCGCTGGTTTCTCTAGGTGAGGCGAAGGCACCGAGGGCCTGGTGTGGTGACGTGTGCGGCGCATGCCGCGAGCTAGAGCTCGATCACTCAGATTTGTCGGTCGTGGCAGGGACGGACTGAAAGCACAAGTGCTCCCTAGGTGGTTTTGGTAACTAATGTCAACATATCTCTTGTTGGACTAACACTTTTATCTAGTATGTTTCAGAGAAGTTCAACAATGGAGTGGCATGGACTAAAGGATGTGGGAACTCCTTCAAGATGCTAAGGACAAAGGATTGGCTCAAGCTTCAAGCTCAAGACTCTTCATTTTACATTTTAGTGATCCAAGATCACATTGAGTCTATAGGAAAAGCCAATACTATCAAGGAGGGATGAGGTGTTGCTTAATGAGCATCTTGCTTCATGTGCTTAGTGATATGCTCCAAAACCCTCAACTACTTTCCCACATCCACACACATGATCTAAACCTAAAGTCAAACTCAGCCCTACCGATTCTTTCTATCCGGCGCCACCGAGTTCAGATGTCATAGCCACTGCCACAAACCCTAGGCAAATCGGTTTCACCGATAGGGATCTCGGTCTCACCGAGATGGGATTGTAATCTCTCTGTGTATGTCCATTACCGAAATCTGTCTCACCGAGTTTGTGCAATCGGTACCACCGAGATTACATTGCAAACTTTCTGGTTAACTTACTAACAAAATCGGTCCCACTGAGTTTGAGTAATCAGTCCCACCGAGTTTGCCTGGCCAACTCTCTGGTTAGCTAATTACCAAAATCGGTCTCACCGAGATTACGTTAAGCCCTAACCCTAACCATATCGGTCCTACTGAGTTGCATGTCAGTCCCACCGAAAACCCTAACAGTCACTAGGTTTACTAAATCGGTCCGACCGAGTTTGTTGATTCGGTCCCACCGAGTTTGGTAAATTGTGTGTAACGGTTAGATTTTGTGTGGAGGCTATATATACCCCTCCACCTCCTCTTCATTCGTGGAGAGAGCCATCAGAACAAACCTACACTTCCAACTTACCAGTTCTGAGGAAGAACTACCTACTCATGTGTTGAGGCCAAGATATTCCATTCCAACCATATGAATCTTGATCTCTAGCCTTCCCCAAGTTGCTTTCCACTCAAATCTTATTTCCACCAGATCCAAATCCTATGAGAGAGAGTTGAGCGTTGGGGAGACTATCATTTGAAGCACAAGAGCAAGGAGTTCATCATCAACACAACATTTGTTACTTCTTGGAGAGTGGTGTCTCCTAGATTGGCTAGGTGTCACTTGGGAGCCTCCGACAAGATTGTGGAGTTGAACCAAGGAGTTTGTAAGGGTAAGGAGATCGCCTACTTCGTGAAGATCTACCGCTAGTGAGGCAAGTCCTTCGTGGGCGACGGCCATGGTGGGGTAGACAAGGTTTCTTCTTCATGGACCCTTCGTGGTTGGAGCCCTCCGTGGACTCGCGCAACCGTTACCCTTCGTGGGTTGAAGTCTCCATCAACGTGGATGTACGATAGCACCACCTATCGGAACCACGACAAAAACATCCGTGTCTCCAATTGCATTTGAATTCTCCAAACCCTTCCCTTTACTTTCTTGCAAGTTGCATGCTTTACTTTCTGCTGCTCACATACTCTTTGCATGCTTGCTTGCTTGTTATGTATTGAAAAATTTAAACTTGTGCCTAAACTCCATTTAAACCAAAAGAAGTTAAAAACTGCAACTTTGGTACTTAGTGTCTAATCACCCCCCCTCTAGACACCTCTTCTCAAGATCCTACAAGTGGTATCAGAGCTTTGGTCTCCATTGCCTTGGTTTAATAACCATTGGAGGAAGATGGATGAGTCTACTTTGGGGAGTCTTAGACATAGAGTGCCTATTCTTGATGGAGAGTATTTTCATGAGTGGAAAAATGAGATGCTTGTAATTTTCAATCAATATAATTTGAACAAGTACATTGCTAGCCCTTGTGCACCTCATGTTGATCCTATGCATCCTACCCTTGATGAATCTATTGACATGACTAGAAATCTTAGAACTATTAATCTTATCACTAGAGGCTTGCCTAGAAACTTAATTAGAATCTTGCCTACTCTTGAGTGTGCCTACACTATATGGAAATTTCTTGAGGAACGCTTTCCAAATTATTCCTTAAAAAATCTAGATGAAATTCTCTATAAGTCTATTGCCTTGAGTAAGATGAATACTAGTGACCCTATGTTTGGTGATCGTCTATTTGAACTTACCGACCTTATGCGTGCCAAAGGAGATGTTGGAATTATTGGTGATATTATTTCCGAAGCTATAAGAATTCATAAGCAAGATTATTGTCAAGCTCACTCTAACGAATTACCCTCTCTAGGACTTGATCTACCACATGACGATGTTGAACATGGATACTATGATGAGGATGATGATAGTGACTTTGATCTTGATGATGCAATGAGACATTTTGGTCTTATGGAAAATCTTCGTGGATATGTGTCAGGAGGAAAGGAATGGGTTCTTGACAGTGGGTGTACCGATCACATGACCGGAGATAAAGACATGTTTCGTGAGCTTGCTGAAAATGATAGTCCTCGAAAGTATGTCACTTTCGGTGACAACTCAAAGGGTAAGGTGGTTGGCCTTGGTAAGGTGGCCATCTCACATGATAGCTCCATTCAAAATGTCATGCTCGTTGAATCTCTTGGCTACAACTTACTTTTAGTATCTAGACTTGCTGATTTCGGTTTCAATGTCCTATTTACTGAAGTAGATTGTCAAGTGTTTCATCGAGACAATCATAAAATTTTCCTTACCGGTATACGTAGAGGTGATCTTTACATTGTTGATTTCTCTAAAAAGGCACAACCTAAAACTTGCTTCATTGCTAAATCCTCAAAAGGTTGGTTATGGCATAGACGACTAGGTCATGTTGGCATGAGAAATCTTGACAAGCTTATTAAAGGAAATCATATCCTTGGAGTTAACGATGTCATATTTGATAAGGATAGACTTTGCAGTGCTTGTCAGGCAGGTAAACAGGTTGGAGGAAGGCATCCCTCGAAGAACATCATGACCACAAGGAGGCCACTCGAGCTACTTCATATGGACCATTTTGGTCCCAACGCCTACAAAAGCCTCGGTGGAAATTCTTTTGGTCTAGTTATAGTTGATGATTTTTCAAGATTTACGTGGGTTTTCTTTCTCGATGATAAATCGCAGGTCCAAAAGATCTTCAAAAACTTCACTAGGAAGGCCCAAAATCAATTTGAAGTGAAGATCAAGAAGGTTCGCAGCGACAACGGAACGGAGTTCAAGAACGCTAATGCGGACACCTTTCTTGACGAAGAGGGGATTTCACACGAGTTCTCGGCTACGTACACACCTCAACAAAATGGAATTGTTGAGAGGAAGAACCGGGCGCTCATCGAAATGGCGAGAACGATGCTTGATGAGTACAAGACGCCGAAGCACTTTTGGGCAGAAGCGGTTGAGACAGCTTGTCATGCAACAAATCGCTTGTATCTTCACAAGCTACTCGGCAAGACGGCATACGAGCTCCTCACCGGTAACAAACCCCAAGTTGGATACTTTCGAGTATTCAGCTCAAAGTGCTACCTTCTTAATAAGCATCGTCGTTCAAAATTTGCTCCTAAGTCTCATGAAGGTTTCCTACTAGGTTATGGCTCAAACTCTCACACTTACCGTGTCTACAACAATTTCACCCGAAAGGTTGAAGAGACGGTAGATGTGAAGTTTGATGAATCTAACGGCTCGCAAGTAGAGCAATTGCCAATTGATGTAGGAGACAAAGACCCTTCGGAAGCAATCCAAGACTTGTCTATTGGCAAGGTCTGTCCAACGGAGGTGAAAGAGAGTACCTCGTCTGTCCAAGTGGAAGCTTCTACATCACGACAAGGTGAACCGAGAGTTGATACGGAAGCATCCACAAGTGGAACACACCAAGATGAAGAAAATGAGGAAGAACATCACGAACGTCAACAACCTCCTTCTCCACCTCGACAAGAAAACGACAACGCCAACAATGAAGAAGATCAAGAAGAAGAAGAAGTAGAAGAAGAAGAAGAACAAGATGAAGAAGATGTTCAACCGAGACCCAAGCAAAAGCTTTCACGAGTTTGAGCAAGAATTGCTAAAACCATCCAGTCGAGCAAATCTACAATGATATTCAAACCGGGAGAATCACTCGCTCTAAAACTCGTTTAGCTAAATTTTGTGAAAACTATTCTTTCATCTCTAGCATTGAACCTATGAAGGTCGAAGAAGCATTGGAAGATCCGGATTGGATAAATGCTATGCATGAAGAGCTGCACAAATTTGAGAGAAACCAAGTTTGGACATTGGTTGAAAAGCCCGACAACAACCACAACATCATTGGTACCAAATGGGTGTTTCGCAACAAGCAAGATGAAGATGGACAAGTAGTTTGCAACAAAGCACGTCTCGTCGCCCAAGGCTACACACAAGTCGAAGGTATGGACTATGGTGAGACTTATGCTCCCGTTGCTAGACTTGAGTCCATTCGCATCTTACTTGCCTATGCTAATCACCATAATATCACCTTGTACCAAATGGGAATTAAAAGTGCTTTTCTAAATGGTGAAATAGAGGAGGAAGTTTATGTTAAACAACCTCCCGGCTTCGTCAATCCTAAGAAACCAAATCATGTTTACAAACTTCACAAAGCCCTTTATGGTCTTAAACAAGCTCGTAGAGCTTGGTATAAATGCTTGACCAAGTTTCTTCTTGAAAAAGGCTTTGAAATTGCGAAAATTGATTCCACACTTTTTACTAAAAGGGTTAATGGAGAATTATTTGTATGCCATATTTATGTTGATGATATCATATTTGGATCAACTAACCCTCATTTTAGTGAGAAGTCTGGGAAGCTAATGTCGGAGAAGTTTGAGATGTCAATGATGAGTGAACTCAAATTCTTTCTTGGGTTGCAAATCAAGCAAACTAAGGAAGGTACTTTTGTCTCTCAAACGAAGTACACTAAGGATTTATTCAAGAAGTTCAATATGCAAGAGTGCAAAGGTATGTCCACACCCATGCCTACTAGTGTACATCTTGATTTGACCAAAGATGGTAAACTGGTTGATCAAAAGGTTTATCGCTCTATGATTGGATCATTCTTATACCTATGTGCTTCACGTCCCGATATTATGCTAAGTGTGTGCATGTGTGCAATATATCAAGCTGCTCCTAAAGAATGTCATCTTAAGGCCGTGAAAAGGATAGTGAGATACTTAATTCATACACCAAATTTTGGCATTTGGTATCCTAAGAGGGCCTCTTTCGATCATGTTTGCTATTCCGACTCGGACTATGCCGGAGACAAGGTTGAAAGAAAGTCTACTTCGGGTACTTGTCAATTTCTTGGTAGATCTCTTGTGTCTTGGTCCTCCAAGAAACAAAACTCGGTATCCTTATCTACCGCCAAAGCGGAGTACATTGCCGCTGGTTCATGTTGTGCTCAATTACTTTGGATGACCCAAACTCTTAAAGATTATGGGATACATGTGAAACATGTTCCATTGCTTTGTGACAATGAAAGTGCTATCAAAAATTGGTCATAATCCCGTACAACATTCTCGAACTAAGCATATTGAAGTCCGTCATCACTTCATTCGAGATCATGTTGCTAAGGGTGACATTAAACTTAAGCATGTTCGCACCGAAAAGTAATTAGCAGATATATTTGAAGGAAATATGCCCTAGAGGCAATAATAATGTTATTATTTATTTCCTTATATCATGATAAATGTTTATTATTCATGCTAGAATTGTATTAACCGGAAACATAATACATGTGTGAATACATAAACCTACAGAGTGTCACTAGTATGCCTCTACTTGACTAGCTCGTTAATCAAAGATGGTTATGTTTCCTAACCATGAACAAGGAGTTGTTATTTGATTAACGGGATCACATCATTGGTTGAATGATCTGATTGACATGACCCATTCCATTAGCATAGCACCTGATCGTATAGTTTGTTGCTAGTGCTTTTCTTCATGACTTATACATGTTCCTATGACTATGAGATTATGCAACTCCCGTTTGCCCGAGGAACACTTTTGGTGCTACCAAACGTCACAACGAATCGGGTGATTATAAAGGTACATTACAGGTGTCTCCAAAGGTACATGTTGGGTTGGCATATTTCGAGATTAGGATTTGTCACTCCGATTGTCGGAGAGGTATCTCTGGGCCCTCTCGGTAATGCACATCACATAAGCCTTGCAAGCATTGCAACTAAATGTGTTAGTTGTGAGATGATGTATTACGGAACGAGAAAAGAGACTTGCCAAGAACGAGATTGAACTAGGTATTGGATACCGACGATCGAATCTCGGGCAAGTAACATACCGATGACAAAGGGAACAACGATGTTGTTATGCGGTCGACCGATAAAGATCTTCGTAGAATATGTAGGAGCCAATATGGGCATCCAGGTCCCGCTATTGGTTATTGACCGAGAGGTGTCTCGGTCATGTCTACATAGTTCTCGAACCCGTAGGGTCCGCACGCTTAACGCTTCGATGGATGTTATTATGAGTTTATATGATATTGATGTACGAAGGTTGTTCGAGTCCCGGATGAGATCACGGACATGACGAGGAGTCTCGAAATGGTCGAGACATAAAGATTGATATATTGGAAGCCTATGTTTGACTCGGAATCACTCCGGGTGAAATTGGGAATTTTACCGAGTACCGGGGTTACCGGAACCTCCCGGGGTCAATGGGCCTTGATGGGCTTTAGTGGGAAAGAGAAAGGGGCCATAGTGCTGGTCGCACCTTCCCCTTCCCTAGTCCTATTAGGACTAGGAGAAGGGGCGCTCTCTCTCTCCCTTCCCACTTGGGGAAACCTAGTTGGACTAGGATTTGGGGGAATCCTACTCCTAGTAGGAGTAGGACACCTGGCGCACCTCTCCTTGGCCGGCCAGCCCTCCCTTCCCTCCTTTATATACAGGGCAGGGGCACCCCATGACACACAAGTTGATCATTGAGATCGTTCCTTAGCCGTGTGCGGTGCCCTTCCACCAAACTACACCTCGAATATACCGTTGCGGAGCTTAGGCGAAGCCTGCGCCGGTGGAACATCATCATCGCCACCACGCCGTCGTCGTGAAACTCTCCTCAACACTCGGCTGGATCGGAGTTCGAGGGACGCCATCGAGCTGAACGTGTGCAGAACTCGGAGGTGCCGTGACGCTCGGTACTTGGATCGGTTGGATCGGGAAGAAGTACGACTACTTCCTCTACGTTGCGTCAACGCTTCGCTGCTGGTCTACGAGGGTACGAGACAACACTCTCATCTCGTTGCTATGCATCACCATGATCTTGCGTGATCGTAGGAAATTTTTGAAATTACTACGTTCCCCAACAAAGTGGCATCCGAGCCAGGTTTTATGCGTTGATGTCATGTGCACGAGTAGAACACAAGTGAGTTGTGGACGATACAAGTCATACCGCCTACCAGCATGTCATACTTTGGTTCAGCGGTATTGTGAGATGAAGCGGCCCGGACCGACATTACGCAGACGCTTACGCGAGACTGGTTTCACCGCCCGAGCACTCGTTGCTTAAAGGTGACCGCGGGTGTCTGTCTCTCTCACTTTAGTTGAACTGAGTGTGGCTACGCCCGGTCCTTGAGAAGGTTAAACGGAGTCTATTTGACGAAGTATCGTTGTGGTTTTGATGCGTAGGTAAGAACGGTTCTTGCTCAGCCCGCAGCAGCCACGTAAAACTTGCAACAACAAAGTAGAGGACGCCTAACTTGTTTTTGCAGGGCATGTTGTGATGTGATATGGTCAAGACGTGATGCTATATTTTATTGTATGAGATGATCATGTTTTGTAACCGAGTTATCGGCAATGGCGAGAGCCATATGGTTGTCGCTTATTGTATGAAATGCAACGCCATGTAATTGCTTTACTTTATCACTAAGGAGTAGCGATAGTCGAGAAGCAATAGTTGGCGAGACGACAACGATGCTACGATGGAGATCAAGGTGTCGCGCGGTGGCGATGGTGATCATGACGGTGCTTGGCGATGGAGATCACAAGCACAAGATGATGATGACCATATCATATCACTTATATTGATTGCATGTGATGTTTATCCTTTATGCATCTTATCTTGCTTTGATTGACGGTAGCATTATAAGATGATCTCTCACCAAAATTATCAAGAAGTGTTCTCCCGAGTATGCACCGCTATGAAAGTTCTTCGTCTTTGAGACACCACGTGATGATCGGGTGTGATAGGCTCTACGTTCAAATACAACGGGTGCAAAACAGTTGCACACGCAGAATACTCAGGTTATACTTGACGAGCTATGCATATAAGATATGACCTCGAACACGGAGACCGAAAGGTCGAACGTGAATCATATAGTAGATATGATCAACATAGTGATGTTCACCATTGAAACTACTCCATCTCACGTGATGATCGGACATGGTTTAGTTGATTTGGATCACGTAATCACTTAGATGACTAGAGAGATGTCTATCTAAGTGGGAGTTCTTAAGTAATATGATTAATTGAACTTTAATTTATCATGAACTTAGTCCTGGTAGTATTTTGCAAATTATGTTGTAGATCAATAGCTCGCGTTGTTGCTTCCCTATGTTTTCATATGTGTTCCTAGAGAAAATTGTATTGAAAGATGTTAGTAGCAATGATGCGGATTGGATCCGTGATCTGAGGTTTATCCTCATTGCTGCGCAGAAGAATTATGTCCTTAATGCACCGCTAGGTGACAGACCTATTGCAGGAGCAGATGCAGACGTTATGAACGTTTGGCTAGCTCAATATGAGCAGATACAGACGTTATGAACGTTTGGCCAGCTCAATATGATGACTACTTGATAGTTTAGTGCACCATGCTTAACGGCTTAGAATCGGGACTTCAAAGACGTTTTGAACGTCATGGACCATATGAGATGTTCCAGGAATTGAAGTTAATATTTCAAGCAAATACCGAGTTGAGAGATATGAAGTCTCCAACAAGTTCTATAGCTAAAAGATGGAGGAGAATCGCTCAACTAGTGAGCATGTGCTCAGATTGTCCGAGTACTTCAATCGCTTGAATCAAGTGGGAGTTAATCTTCCGATAAGATAGTGATTGACAGAATTTTCTAGTCACCATCACTAAGTTAGTAGAACTTCGTGATGAACTATAGTATGCAAGGGATGACGAAAAAGATTCTCGAGCTCTTCGCGATGCTAAAATCGCGAAGGTAGAAATCAAGAAAACATCAAGTGTTGATGGTTGACAAGACCACTAGTCTCAAGGAAAATGGCAAAGGGAAGAAGGGGAACTTCAAAAGGAACGGCAAGCAAGTTGCTGCTCGAGTGAAGAAGCCCAAGTCTAGACCTAAGCCCGAGACCGAGTACTTTTGCTGCAATGGAACTGGTCCCGGAAGCGAACTACCCTGAATATTTGGTGGATAAGAAGGATGGCAAAGTGAACAAGGTTATATTTGATATACAGGTTATTGATGTGTGCCTTACTAGTGTTTATAGTGGCCCTGAGTATTTGATACTGTTAGGTTGCTAAGATTAGTAACTCAAACAGGAGTTCTGAGAATAAGCAGAGACTAGTTGAAGGGAAGTGACGATGAGTGTTGGAAGTAGTTCCAAGATTGATATGATCATCATCGCACACTCCCTATACTTTCGGGATTAGTGTGGAACCTAAATAAGTGTTATTTGGTGTTGAGCATAAATATGATTTGATCATGTTTATTGCAATACGGTTATTCATTTAAGTAAGAGAATAAATTGTTGTTACATTTACATGAATAAAACCTTATATGGTTACACACCCAATGAAAATGGTTCATTGGATCTCGATCATAGTGATACACATATTCATAACATTGAAACCAAAAGATGCAAAGTTAATAATGATAGTGCAACTTATTTGTGGCAATCGCCGTTTAGGTCATATTGGTGTAAAGCGCATGAAGAAAACTCCATGCCGATGGACTTTTGGAATCACTTGATTATGAATCATTTGATGCTTGCGAACCGTGCCTTTTGGGCAAGATGACTAAAACTCCGTTCTCGGAACAATGGAACAAGCTCTTGACTTATTGGGAATAATACATACCGATGTATGCGATCCAATGAGTGTTGATGCTCGTGGCAAGTATCGTTATTTTCTGACCTTCACAAGATGATTTGAGCAGATATGGGTATATCTACTTGATGAAACATAAGTCTGAAATAGTTGAAAGGTTCAAAGAATTTCAGAGTGAAGTGGAAAATCATCGTAACAAGAAAATAAAGTTTCGCGATCTGATCGTGGAGATGAATATTCGAGTTACGAGTTTGGTCTTCAATGAAAACAATGTGGAATAGTTTCATAGCTCACGCCACCGGAACACCACAACGTTATGGTGTCCGAACGTCAGAATCGTACTTTATTATGATATGGTGCGATCTATGATGTATCTTACCGATTTACCACTATCGCTTTGGGGTTATGCATTAGAGACAGCTGCATTCACGTTTAATAGGGCAACCATCTAAATCCGCTGAGATGACACCGTATGAACTATGGTTTAGCAAGAAACCTAAGCTGTCGTTTCTTAAAGTTTGGAGTTGTGATGCTTATGTGAAAAGGTTTTCACCTGATAAGCTCGAACCCAAATCGGAGAAGTGCGTCTTCATAGAATACCCAAAAAGAAAATGTTGGGTACACCTTCTATCACAGATCCGAAGGCAAGTTTTTTGCTAAGATGGATCTTTTTCTAGAGAAGAAGTTTCTCTCGAAAGAAGTGAGTGGGAGGAAAGTAGAACTTGATGAGGTAATTGTACCTTCTCCCTTATTGGAAAGTTGTTCATCACAGAAATCAGTTCCAGTGATTCCTACACCAATTAGTGAGGAAGTTAATGATGATGATCATGAAACTTCAGATCAAGTTGCTACCAAACCTCGTAGGTCTTCCAGAGTAAGATCCGCACCAGAGTGGTACGGTAATCCTATTCTAAAAGTCATGTTACTAGACCATGATGAACCTACGAACTATGAGGAAGCGATGATGAGCCCAGATTCCGCGAAATGGTTTGAGACCATGAAATCTGAGATGGGATCCATGTATGAGAACAAAGTATGGACTTTGGTTGACTTGCCCGATGATCGGCAAGCCATTAAGAATAAATGGATCTTCAAGAGGAAGACGGACACGATAGTAGTGTTACTATCTACAAAGCTCGACTTGTCGCAAAAGGGTTTTGACAAGTTCAAGGTGTTGACTACAATGAGATTTTCTCAATTGTAGCGATGCTTAAGTCTGTCTCGAATCATGTTAGCAATTGCCACATTTTATGAAATCTGGCAAATGGATGTCAAAACTACATTCTTTAATGGATTTATTAAAGAAGAGTTGTATATGATGCAACCGAAGGTTTTGTCAATCCTAAAGGAGCTAACAAAATGTGCAAGCTCCAATGATCCATCTATGGACTGGTGCAAGCATCTCGAGTTGGAATAAACGCTTTGATAGTGTGATCAAAGCATATGGTTTTATCTGAGACTTTTGGAGAAGCCTGTATTTACAAGAAAGTGAGTGGGAGCACTACAGCATTTCGATAAGTATATGTGAATGACATATTGTTGATCGAAATAATGTAGAATTATTCGCAAAGCATAAAGGAGTGTTTGAAAGGAGTTTTTCAAAGAAAGACCTCGGTGAAGCTGCTTACATATTGAGCATCAAGATCTATAGAGATAGATCAAGACGCTTGATAAAGTTTTTCAATGAATACATACATTGACAAGATTTTGAAGTAGTTCAAAATGGAACAGTCAAAGAAAGAGTTCTTGCCTGTTTTACAAGGTGTGAGATTGAGTAAGACTCAAAACCCGACCACGGCAGAAGATAGAAAGAGAATGAAAGTCATTCCTATGCATCAGCCATAGGTTCTATAAAGTATGTCATGTTGTGTACCAGATCTATTGCATACCCTACCACTAAGATTGGCAAGGAGTGCAATAGAGATCTAGGAGTAGATCAATGGACAGCGGTCAAAATTATCCTTAGTAGAATAAGGATATGTTTCTCGATTATGGAAGTGAAAAAGGTTCGTCGTAAAAGGTTACGCCGATGCAAGTTTTAACACTAATCTAGATGACTCGAGTCTCAATCTAGATACATATTGAAAGTGGGAGCAATTAGCTAGAGTAGCTCCGCAAGAGCATTGTAGACATAGAAATTTGCAAAATACTTACGGCTCTGAATATGATGAGACCGCTGACTAAAATTATCTCACAAGCAAAACATGATCACACCTTAGTACTCTTTGGGTGTTAATCACATAGCGATGTGAACTAGATTACTGACTCTAGTAAACCCTTTGGGTGTTGGTCACATGTCGATGTGAACTATGGGTGTTAACCACATATAGATGTGAACTATTGATGTTAAATCACATGGCGATGTGAACTAGATTATTGACTCTAGTGCAAGTGGGAGATCAAGGAAATATGCCCTAGAGGCAATAATAATGTTATTATTTATTTCCTTATATCATGATAAATGTTTATTATTCATGCTAGAATTGTATTAACCGGAAACATAATACATGTGTGAATACATAAACCTACAGAGTGTCACTAGTATGCCTCTACTTGACTAGCTCGTTAATCAAAGATGGTTATGTTTCCTAACCATGAACAAGGAGTTGTTATTTGATTAACGGGATCACATCATTGGTTGAATGATCTGATTGACATGACCCATTCCATTAGCATAGCACCTGATCGTATAGTTTGTTGCTAGTGCTTTTCTTCATGACTTATACATGTTCCTATGACTATGAGATTATGCAACTCCGCTTTCCCGAGGAACACTTTGGGTGCTACCAAACGTCACAACGAATCGGGTGATTATAAAGGTACATTACAGGTGTCTCCAAAGGTACATGTTGGGTTGGCATATTTGAGATTAGGATTTGTCACTCCGATTGTCGGAGAGGTATCTCTGGCCCTCTCGGTAATGCACATCACATAAGCCTTGCAAGCATTGCAACTAAATGTGTTAGTTGTGAGATGATGTATTACGGAACGAGAAAAGAGACTTGTCAAGATGCGAGATTGAACTAGGTATTGGATACCGACGATCGAATCTCGGGCAAGTAACATACCGATGACAAAGGGAACAACGATGTTGTTATGCGGTCTGACCGATAAAGATCTTCGTAGAATATGTAGGAGCCAATATGGGCATCCAGGTCCCGCTATTGGTTATTGACCGAGAGGTGTCTCGGTCATGTCTACATAGTTCTCGAACCCGTAGGGTCCGCACGCTTAACGCTTCGATGATGGTTATTATGAGTTTATATGATATTGATGTACCAAGGTTGTTCGAGTCCGGATGAGATCACGGACATGACGAGGAGTCTCAAATGGTCGAGACATAAAGATTGATATATTGGAAGCCTATGTTTGACTCGGAATCACTCCGGGTGAAATTGGGAATTTTACCGAGTACCGGGGTTACGGAACCTCCCGGGGTCAATGGGCCTTGATGGGCTTTAGTGGGAAAGAGAAAAGGGGCCATAGTGCTGGCAGCACCTTCCCCTTCCCTAGTCCTATTAGGACTAGGAGAAGGGGCGCCCCTCTCTCTCCCTTCCCACTTGGGGAAACCTAGTTGGACTAGGATTTGGGGGGATCCTACTCCTAGTAGGAGTAGGACACCCTGGCGCACCTCTCCTTGGCCGGCCAGCCCTCCCTTCCCTCCTTTATATACAGGGCAGGGGCACCCCATGACACACGTTTTGATCATTGAGATCGTTCCTTAGCCGTGTGCGGTGCCCCCTTCCACCAAACTACACCTCGAATATACCGTTGCGGAGCTTAAGCGAAGCCCTGCGCCGGTGGAACATCATCATCGTCACCACGCCGTCGTCTTGTGAAACTCTCCCTCAACACTCGGCTGGATCGGAGTTCGAGGGACGTCATCGAGCTGAACGTGTGCAGAACTCGGAGGTGCCGTACGTTCGGTACTTGGATCGGTTGGATCGGGAAGAAGTACGACTACTTCCTCTACGCTGCGTCAACGCTTCCGTTGCTGGTCTACGAGGGTACGTAGACAACACTCTCATCTCGTTGCTATGCATCACCATGATCTTGCGTGATCGTAGGAAATTTTTTGAAATTACTACGTTCCCCAACAATATTTACTAAACCTCTTGATGAGAAAGTGTTTTGCAGGTTGAGAGGAGAATTGAACATCATAGATGCTTCAAACTTGGAGTAGATACTCCATTGGATACATGCAAGACATGAGCTTATGACTAATCCATGATATCTCTCTTATAATGAAAATATTATATCTTGGATATATTTGCATCTTGCATGTTATCTAACCCTTGTAGGTACTTGGTTGAATCAAATTCCATGAGATTGTAATCTACTCACATCTTGAGCAATCTCTACATCACCAAGTCTCTACACTATGGTGGCTGAATACAAGGAAGCACAGAATCATTCAAACATATCCTTTGACAAACTCTTTGTTGAGCTTCATGATTATCATTTTTGGATACACAAGTGCTCTTCCTTGCAAAAACTAACACGTGTAGGTAGATGGACTCAAATTCCAAGTGGTGCTCCCAACTCTTGATGAGCTACATAAACCTTGAGCAACCCACACAAGTGCAACTACATGGTCAACACAACCAACCAAGGTATGTTATTCCATCCTAGAGAAGCTTTACTCCAAGTCATGAGCTAAAGCAACTCGACAAGATGTGAATACATCAAGATGCTTAAACGAAAAATGGTAACCCCATTTTGAGCTTAAACGATGAGTATGACCTATGATCAAGTGATCTCACTTAACTCCTAAGTCAATATACTCTAACATAGGTGACTTTGTCGCCGACCATCTCTAGATGAAGTTCTCTCGTGTTCTTTTCTGAGTTTCTGCATTTGTCTCATGCATATTTGTTTCCCCTTTCAAAAAAAGAGTTCATCTAGATTTCTTTCTTTTCTCTATGTTTGCTCTGCATTTTATGCATCCAATTCATTGCATATCATTCAGTAAATTCCGTGCAAATCTTTGTGAGATCTTACTAGTCTAGTGAGCTGAGGTGACAAGTGCTTTCTCTGAGATGAACTCGGTTTCACTGATTTGTTGTTTTCGGTCCAACCGAATCCTTTCGGTACCACCGAAGCATACAACTCGGTGCCACCCATTTCACAACATGAAAATCAGTTTGCCACTTATTCTGTGTTTCTTCTGATCCAGCTCCACTCAATGAATCTTGTCCTTGTAACATCCCAAAATTCTAAATTTTGGAATGTTATATCCAATAGATAGATTTGATTGATTGCTTGACTGATTGACTGAAAGTGAGTGAATTCGAAACTTTTGAAAGTTAAATGAGAGGGAATAAAAGGACTTTCCCAAACTTTCATTTTGCTTTTATGATCTTCGGGAATTCAAATTCTTTTCATCACAAAACCCTGGAGAGAAGATGACATGACTTCTTCCATTTATTTGAATGACAAGGGGTGTTGAAAATATTTGAATTTCATTTGAAAATATTTCCAATTCTGAAACTTTATGCAACTCAATGATTTTCACGAGTGAAGATAAAATGACTTCTTCAAAACATATGAAATATGAGTTGGGAGTTTCAAAGAATTAAATTCAAAGTTCTTTTGAATTTATTTTCAATTTGGAGTTATTTGAGTTTTATTCAAATTATTTTTCTCCAAAAATAAAATATATGGAAAATAGGGTAACATGATTCCCTACATCAGAAAATTGGAGAGAAATTAATTTGAAGTCATTTTGGTATTTTTAAAATGATTTTCAGTGGATTTTATTAGAGCAGTAGCACTCTTTGAATTATCTGAATTTGTGTGGATTTTATTTGGCATTATAAAAATGTCCAGGTTGTAGAAAATCTTTTTCTGCAAATTTTGATATATTATATGCCTATGTTGCATTTTTATTTTATTGGTATTATTTTATTTTTAGTGTATGTTTTGTTTTAAAAAAAAATTCTCCCCTCCGCCGCCGAACTGGGCCGGCCCAACAGGACGCGGCCCAGCCCAGCCGCGCCGCACCGCCCCCAAGCTCGGGACAGAGTCCCGAGCATCGCTGCCGCCAGCCGGAGTCCGGTCGGACTCCGCGTCGACCCCGCCCCCTTCTCCACGCCACCTCGCCCCTCCTCTCCTATAAAGGGCGCCGCCCCGGGCCCCTCTCTCTCCCTCTCCCACATCTCGCCGGAATCGCCGCCGCCCGCGCCTCAAACCGCCGCCGCGCCGCCGGATCGACCTCCGCCGCCACAGCCCGTGCCGCCGCCGCCCGCCGCCGCCGTAGTCCGGATCCGCCGCCCGCGATCGCCCGCCGCCGCCTCCGCCCATCGCCGCCAACCCCGAGTCGCGGAATCGATCCGCCGCCGGACGGTTCGCTAGCCGCCGCCGCCGGTTTTCCGCCGTAAACCGCCTCGACCGGTAAAACCACTTAAACCGATCGGTTTTGTTCGCGGTTCTTTTCAGAAAACCCGGTTTAGTTTTTTTTTTCTTCGGCTAGATCTAATTAGTAAACGTTCGCTATGTTAGTTTCCGCAGTGAACAAGTTCGTTCATTAGCATTCGGTAGCAAACGTCCGTTATTTAATTTTTTTTTCTTTTTCTTTTAATTTCGGCCAGGGACCCAGTAGTAAATACTTTTCTTATAGTTTAGCCCCTGGTTTTCAAACGCTCATAAATTTTTGCTCGTTAGTCGGAATCCAACGAAACCAACGCCCACATCTTCGTTACGATCTCCTCTTTCCAGTAATCCAACTCAAACATGTTTTTGAAAGATTTAAAATTTGAATTAGATCAGATTAGGATTTGAACTTCGTTTGATCATAACTTGAGTTCCGTAACTCCGATTTAGTTGATTCTTTTTGCAAATCGAAGCTCTTGACCTAAACTTTCTGATAAGGCCAAATTGACATAATTTTGGTACTGTTAGAAATTGTTTTATGTTGCGAGAGTTATTTTCTTGGTTTTGATGTTTTCCGAATCGTTTTCTTCGTTCTTTCCGATCTTTCGAGTGATTGCTTATGTGTGGTTACTATTGCTTGCTTACGATAGATTGACCGGAGTGTGACGAGTAGAACTATCAAGAGTTTTGAGTGCGAACCATCTTCGTCAACATTGCAGGCAAGTAACACTTTGATCATACTTTCTCATACCCAGTTTTTATGCATTAGATCAATCCTCGAACACTTGCATGATTAGGATCTAAAATAAATTGTGGGATGGGAAGTAGATTGAGGTAGTACCTATTACCTGTTTTACTTATGAAACCTTGGGAGTTACTTCTACGTTTGCTTATTATGCTATGCTATGCTAGTAGACGTGGATTGGTTGAGTGTATTCCATGACAGATGTGAGATTGTTAAATTAATGGTTTATTTAAGGTGGCAACTTAAACACACATCTGGGTGGATTGAGGCACCTGGTTTCTATCAGGACTTGCCTGTTTTTCTTGAGATCGCCTTGACCGGGCTCAAAGGGATCATAAGATCATTCATGCTAGTAACTTCCGTGTGCAACCACAAGCCATTATGGGCTCTGGCATAGTTGATTAAGTCGTGTGAACTCTTACAGTGGTAGACTAGCTGAGGTAGGGGTTGTAGGTTGTACGGTCTACCCATCGTAAGGTGCAAACGCTTCCGAAAGACTATGTCTCGGTCATCCGTCTCTCAAACACCATGTAGTGCGAGAAACCAAACGGAGGCGATCGAGTCTTGTGGGGAAAAGTGCGCAAACCTCTGCAGAGTGTATAAACTAATCATGATTAGCCGTGTCCCCGGTTATGGACAATTTTGAGTATCTAGTACCTGGATATCCTGTTGATCTCATCACATTACTTAATATAATTTGTTTGGGTTTAATGAGTACTTTTAATTGGGATTGAGGATGCTGTCAACCATTCTCAATGTTCAACAACCACCATGATAGTTAAATAAATTTATTCCTTTGCAGTAGGGAAAAATTGGCTTTTCGCAAAACCTTATAACCATAGAGCTTTTCCACCAGCCATATATGCATGTAGTATAGGCTTATTCTTTCATTACTCTCTATGTGTTACATTGCCGGTACTTTCAATGTACTGACCCGTTTTCGGGCTGCAACTTTTCATGTTGCAGACTTTTCAGACGACGAGTAAGTGATACGTTAGGGTTACGATTTCCTATACTCAACTTTGCCGTTGGTGTTGATGGGAATCCACAACCTTGTTGCTTCCGCTATATTTTGGATCGAGGTAATAGTATTTACGTTACTTTATACATGTGATTTACCTCTGTTATAAATCCTTCGAGTACTCTGTGTGTCAGCATACCGATCCAGGGATGACACGAAAGCACAGAGACTTGATCCATTCGGGTCGGGTCGCTACAGTCCTCTACAAGCATCACAATTTTATCCAGTGCTTTGTGTTGTGACTCAAGGACCAAACCCATTCACAACAAATTCCAGAAGACCCTTCTTGGAAATTGATGTCAAAGGGGCAGAGAGAGATCACATCAAAGCTTATCACTTCCAAAATGGAGAGAGTATTAAGGGGGAGAAAGAGATCTCCAGGGGGAGAGAATACTCAAGTAGAAAGTATTTCTCAAGGATCCCAGATGCTTGGTGTTCAAGAGGAGAGATGCCACATGTCTTTTTGGGGGAAAGACATGTTCATGTGTGCTTATTTGCATTAAGCTCTGTTCATTTATATCTTTCAGCCCTGATTTTCTGTTCCCTATCTTCTACCAGTATCCCATGCTATATTCAAGGGGAGCAAGACATCTAAGGGAAAGGAATCATTCAAATTCATTACATATCTTTACTCTTGGGGACATGTCTAATCCAATGTGGTACTTAGTACTCACTCTCTACATGTCATCCTAGTCTTGGTATTCTTGTGGTTTCTTCTGTTTGCTCTAGCTAGTAGATGTACCTGTGTTATCTAACCTTGTTTGTGCAGGTTCATTTCACCCTAAGAAAACTCAAGACTACAAGGTAAGTATATGCATCACACTCATGTGAATGAGGAATTCTTGCTGATGTACATACTGTTTGTAAGAAGGACTCATGAGCATGAAGGTACTTTCTTTAATATTCTTTGCTCTGATGCATATGGCCAAGATACATGTAACACATTGCCTACACTATCATGGTTATGCTCTCACATGTTTCTACATTCCATATTCATATGATTGCATACATATAGGGGGAGCCTATGCTTGTTACATGTCTTTCCGAAGCTTTACTTGCTACTCTTTATATCTTTATCTAAAGCTTTGATGTATGTTGTCATCAATTACCAAAAAGGGGGAGATTGAAAGCACAAGTGCTCCCTAGGTGGTTTTGGTAATTAATGTCAACATATCTGTTGTTGGACTAACACTTTTATCTAGTATGTTTCAGATAAGTTCAACAATGGAGTGGCATGGACTAAAGGATGTGGGAACTCCTTCAAGATGCTAAGGACAAAGGATTGGCTCAAGCTTCAAGCTCAAGACTCTTCATTTTACATTTTAGTGATCCAAGATCACATTGAGTGTATAGGAAAAGTCAATACTATCAAGGAGGGATGAGGTGTTGCTTAATGAGCCTCTTGCTTCATGTGCTTAGTGATATGCTCCAAAACCCTCAACTACTTTCCCACTTCCACACACATGATCTAAACCTAAAGTCAAACTCAGCCCTACCGATTCTTTCTATCCGGCGCCACCAAGTTCAAATGTCATAACCACTGCCACAAACCCTAGGCAAATCGGTTTCACCGATAGGGATCTCGGTCTCACCGAGATGGGATTGTAATCTCTCTGTATGTCCATTACCAAAATCGGTCTCACCGAAGTTTGTGCAATCAGTACTACCGAGATTACAATGCAAACTTCTCGTTAACTTATTTCCAAAATCGGTCCCACCGAGTTTGAGTAGTCGGTCCCACCGAGTTTGCCTGACCAACTCTCTGGTTAGCTAATTACCAAAATCAGTCTCACCGAGTTTGTGTAATCAGTCTCACCGAGATTACGTTATGCCCTAACCCTAACCATATCGGTCCTACCGAGTTGCATGTCAGTCCCACCGAAAACCCTAACGGTCACTAGGTTTACTAAATCGGTCCGACCGAGTTTGTTGATTCGGTCCCACCGATTTTGGTAAATTGTGTGTAACGGTTAGATTTTGTGTGGAGGCTATATATACCCCTCCACCTCCTCTTCATTCGTGGAGAGAGCCATCAGAACAAACCTACACTTCCAGCTTACCAGTTCTGAGGAAGAACTACCTACTCATGTGTTGAGGCCAAGATATTCCATCCCAACCATATGAATCTTGATCTCTAGCCTTCCCCAAGTTGCTTTCCACTCAAATCTTCTTTCCACCAGATCCAAATCCTATGAGAGAGAGTTGAGTGTTGGGGAGACTATCATTTGAAGCACAAGAGCAAGGAGTTCATCATCAACACACCATTTGTTACTTCTTGGAGAGTGGTGTATCCTAGATTGGCTAGGTGTCACTTGGGAGCCTCCGACAAGATTGTGGAGTTGAACCAAGGAGTTTGTAAGGGCAAGGAGATCGCCTACTTCGTGAAGATCTACCGCTAGTGAGGCAAGTCCTTCGTGGGCGACGGCCATGGTGGGATAGACAAGGTTGCTTCTTTGTGGACCCTTTGTGGGTGGAGCCCTCCGTGGACTCGCGCAACCGTTACCCTTCATGGGTTGAAGTTTCCGTCAACGTGGATATACGATAGCAGCACCTATTGGAACCACGACAAAAACATCCGTGTCTCCAATTGCGTTTGAATTCTCCAAACCCTTCCCTTTATTTTCCTTCAAGTTGCATGCTTTACTTTCCACTGCTCACATACTCTTTGCATGCTTGCTTGCTTGTTATGTATTGAAAAAGTTAAACTTGTGCCTAAACTCCATTTAAACCAAAAGAAGTTAAAAACTGCAACTTTGGTACTTAGTGTCTAATCACCCCCCCTCTAGACACCTCTTCTCAAGATCCTACATGGACCCATGCACCAGCGCCGTGCCTATGTGAAGGCCCCAGGGGAGGCGATGATCGAGAAGGCGATAGCCGTTGGCAGGGTAAGCATAAAGAGCAGATCGACTTGGATAAATGTAGGAAGATACATGCCACTGGGTCTGGCCCGAGCGGCTTGGGGATGATGCAGCCCGAGGGGCGCCCCCAGCAAGGTAAGGTAAAGACTTAAGCAAAAGGGATACATGCCGCAGGGACGGACCTGTGCGGCCTGGGAATAATGTAGCCCGAGGGGCGCTCCCAGCTTAAACGAACTTGGAAGGTTTCACTTGGTTCTGTAGACAAAGTAGAGTTGACGTAGCCGAAGCCGCGCGTTGAAGGAATGACTCCTCATGAGCCACCGGGACCCTGAGCCTCGGGAGGCTCTGGGGGCTCAGGAGGTTCCCTGAAGAGCATCTCCATCTCCTCCTGAACGGCGTGGATCCTGGCCTCCTGAGATGCCAGGACCTACCGCAAGGTGCGCTGATGGGCCGACGCCACGCTCGGCAAGCTGAAGGGCATGCAGACGTAGATGTGTGGTGGGCCCTCACAGTGGCCCGCACGTGTTGGCCAGAAGCGCTCCTGAGATGCGGCCCTGTTGAGCCCTGGGACATCGACACAGAGACGCAGCCCGACATCCTTGCCTGGATGGGGTGCTGTGCCCTGTGTGCGGCTGTGGCCGCGCATGGCTCTTGCTTCTTGCAACTCTTGGGTGGTCTTGGTGATGAACTCCTGTGTGTTGGGCACTCCTTGCCCCTTGCTCTCCTGAGGAAGCCATGCCGTGAAGCATGCTCCCAAGTGGTGCCCAAGCGCCTCCCTCGTGAGGTTGGCAAGGTCTGAGGCCCTCCAGAAGAGAGCCCCCGAGCCCTGCCCGAGGAGGGCGCCAGGCGCGCCTTCCTATGCGATGGTGGGAGGTGCCCCTGGAACGGGCGTTGATCCTGACGAGGCTCCTGACACGGCGCCATCTCCTTGAGGTCCTGCGCGGTGCTATAACTTCTTCTTGGGGACGATCTCCTGAGGGCCTTCACTTCTGCTGTCGGGGTCGTCGATTGCCGCGGCTTGAAAGGCACGCTCAAGAGAGCACACCACATCCCTCTCTTCACACGGGACCGTGATGATTCCTATGCTTCATGGCATCTTGAGAACGTTGTAGACGTAATGAATGACTGCCATGAACTTGGCCAGGACTGGATAGCCGAGGATGGCGTTGTATGGCAGGCGGATGTGCGCCACGTCGAAGTTGATGAGCTCGGTGCGGTAGTTGTCGCGCTTGCCGAAGGTGACGGGCAGGCGGACTTTCCCTATCGGTGTGGTGGAACCATCAGTCACTCCTGAGAAAGGCTTGGTTGGCTGGAGCTGCTCATAGGGCACTTGAAGGTTGTCGAACGTGTCGACGGATAGGACGTTGAGCGCTGCGCCGCCGTTGATGATAGTCTTTGTAACTTGCACATTGCTAATGACTGGGGAGCACAGCATAGGGAGTGCGCCCGCGGTGGCCGTGCACTTGAGCTGGTCTGCCGAGTCGAAGGTGATGGCGCATTGGGACCACCTGAGCGGGCGTGTGGCCTCGAGCTTGGGGAGAACCGCGTTCACCTCGCGAGCGAACTGTTTGAAGATGCGCTGAGAGGCTGGGGCTTGTGCACCGCCCAAGATGAAAGCGATGCACGCGGCTCCTGGAAGCCCCCAGCCCCCTCGTCCTGGTGGTGGTTGCCGTTCCTTCTTGGTGGCGGCAGCGGGGGAAGACTGGCGTTGCCCTGGGGGCGATCCTTGCGAGGCGGGTCTCTCCAGGTGCCCTCACGAGGTTGGTCCTGCCAGCGGTCCTCACGAGGCCGGTCGCGCCACTCCTGACGCGGGCCACGGTTGTCCCAGCGTCCGCCTCCACGTCCTCCTCCGCGGCCGTAGCCCCGGTTGTTGCGCTCGGGGCGTCGACCGTAGCGTCCTTCTTGTATGGCCTGAGCTCTTGGCAGTCGCTGGTGTTATGGGTGTTCAGGTTGTGGAAGGCGCAGAACGGGCGGCCGTTCTTGGACGACTCAGGGTGATCTCTGCCTCGCTTGGTGTCGGGCTCCGCTGCGAGCACAACCGCCTCCTTGCGCTTCACGTCCTTGGCCTTGGCCTTCTTTTCTTCCGCTCCTACAGCTGGCAGCTCGAGGAGAGAGAGACGCCCCTCCTCAGCTCTTGCGCACTTGGTTGCCAGGTTGAACAGCTCCTGAGAAGTGCAGAGCTCCTCGTGGATAGCCAGCTCTTCCTTCATCTTGACGTCACGGACGTCGCCGGAGAATGCGGAGATGATGGCCTCGTACGTGCCCTTGGGGATCTTGAGGCGGGTGTTGTTGAAGCATTGGATGTACTTCTGGAGAGTCTCTCCAGGCTGTTGCTTGATGCGGCGTAGGTCACCCACGGCCGGTGGGCGGTCGCGAGTGCCGTGGAAGTTGGCGACAAAGCGGTCGCGCATCTCGCCCCAGGAGGAGATCGAGCCATGCTGCAGGTTCAACAGCTAAGAGCGGGCCCCATCCTTGAGAGCCATGGGAAACCAGTTCGCCATGACTTTTTCATCGCCATTGGCTGCTTCGATGCTCAGCTCGTAGAGCTGCAGGAACTCCGCGGGGTCCGCTGTGCCGTCATAGCGAGGAGGCAGGTCTGGCTTGAACTTGCCTGGCCAGGCGACGCTACGCAGCTCGGTGGTGAAGGCACGACAGCCGGCTGTGGTTGCCGAGGCCCGCTTCAGGGGTGGAGCTTGGTCTTGACGGGGTTCGTGCTACGCTGCTGCAGGCGGTGCGCGGTCTTGACGAGGTGGCGCAGGGAGCACCGGTGCAGCTTCTCACGGCCACGGGATTTCTTGGCAGCTTCTTTCTTCGCGCGCGTGCGCCGGGCGAGGTGGATCACGCCGCGGAGGTGCACGCCTTGGTGCCAAGGCACCGTCTTGGTGGTGAGGTGGTGGAGGCACGCCATGAGCCCCGTCGCCTGTGGTTGGTTGAGGAGGAGGCAGAGAGTTGGACGACACTGGAGATCCCCCTGCTACACGGACAAGCTCGGCGACGCGATCGAGCCATTCTTCATAGACGTCGTCGACAGGGCGGTAGCGCAGGAGCTTGTTCGCTGCGATGAGCACGGCTCGTGCCTCCATGGGAGCGCGGTGCGCCCAGGACGAAGAACCAGCAGGGGTGAGCGACGGAGTGGCGGTGCGGCCATCTTGCCGCACCAAAGGATGCAGCGAGGACGCATGCTGCTCATTCCCCGTCGGGCCGGTGGTAGCGTTTGCGACGGGAGACAGAGAATGGCGAGGTGGCCCGCCTACAGGGGCCGTCTGAGCGACGCGGGCGGAGAAGGCAGCCCGACGCTCAGCCCGAGCATGGCGAGCGTCCGCCATGGAAATGACAGAGCGATGGAGCAACAAACCGACGGAAGGGAGAATACGGCACACCCCTACCTTGCGCACGAAATGTCGGATGTGGGGTTCCGGAAAACCCTTAAGGTTCGAACACTGGGGTGCGCGCGAAGTCTTCCCCTCCTACCAATCTATGCTCTAGCTCGCTAAGATCTTGCGGACGAACTCGACGAACTCGCAACACAGAAAGGGACACGGGGTTTATACTGGTTTGGGCCACCGTTGTGGTGTAATACCCTACTCCAGTGTGGTGGTGGTGGATTGCCTCTCGGGCTGATGATGAATAGTACAAGGGAAGAACAGCCTCCTGAGGTTGAGGTGTTCTTGTGTGTATGAACTTGTGCTGCGAGGAGCCGATGAATTGCTCCATCCCCTCCCCTGTGGTGGCTAGCTCTACTTATATAGGCCCTGGTCCTCTTCCCAAATGTTGAGCGGGAAGGGAGCCAACAACAGCGGGCAAATTTGAAGGGGGACAGCTAGTACAAGCTATCTTGACAAAAGCGGTCTTCGCCTGCGAAAAGCCCTGGGATGACGCCGTCTTGGGCTCCACGATGACCTCCGCCTTGCCGTCCTCCTGGTCTTGGTCTTGTTACACCAATATGGCAACCTTTGCGTGATGCCTCGGTACTCTTCGTCTGCGCTTGTCTCCTTAGCACCAAAGAGGAAATGTGGATGCTGTGCGCACTGGCGCCCGCCTGGCACCGTTCGTCATGGCTCACATCACGAGTGCCTCATGAGGTTTGCCCCGCCTTGATATCTCTGCTCCTCGTGAGCCTGCCTGGCTAGGCCACTCCAGAGGAAGTCTTGCGTCGTCCGCCTCGCGAGGCTTGGACCCTCGCGAAGGTCTTGGATGCCTTGTTGATGAAGACGGGTCGTACGGCCCGCTGCCTAGCCATGCTGTGGGCCGCAGGCAGGCAAGTCTGGGGACCCCCGTCCCCAGAACGCCGACATACCTTGAATACCCAAATGCCTCCTACGCCCCCTAGCACAATGCCACCATAGTCGCCACCTTCCACAAGATCTCCCGTGGCGAACTACCCATTGAATCATGTCCCCTTCCGCCCACCGTGCTTCGCTATGGAACCGGGTCCGGCAGATCGAGTGGTGCGCAGCGGCATGGTCGTCAAGCTGATTTCTCCCCTCAAAAACGACATATTGGCAGTGGCACATGCCAGTCACTTTGTCCCTCTCCATCACCGTGCGGCCATTTGCAACACTATTGAAGGTCTGCTCCATGAATCACAGCTTTTCACTACTAAATCTAGCGATCACCCATTTGGCATTGGGTTATTTGGATTTGTTGATTCCTTTATTAGAAATACCGCGGTAGCTACTCCGATAGAGCTTGAGGATGAGGACCCGCTGATTACATTTGTACCTCACAATGCTGCCCTCAACAGACACACCACCACATATGGTCTTGAGTTATGGTTGATGTATTTTGGTTTTCCCTATGATTATCAAACCGAGTACTATGTCAACAAATCCCTTGGTGGCTTTCGTTCATTAGTCTCTGATACGTATCCAACGTATCTATAATTTTTGATTGCTCCATGCTATATTATCTTCTGTTTTGGACATTATTGGGCTTTATTATACACTTTTATATTATTTTGGGACTAACCTATTAACCGGAGGCCCAGCCCAGAATTGCTGTTTTTGCCTATTTCAGAGTTTCGCAGAAAAAGAATATCAAACGGAGTCCAAACGGAATGAAACTTTCGGGAACGTGATTTTCGGAACGAACGTGATCCAGAGGACCTGGACCCTACGTCAAGACTTCAACCAGGAAGCCACGAGGTAGGGGAGCGCGCCTACCCCCTAGGCACGCCCTCCACCCTCGTGGGCCCCATGTTGCTCCACCGACGTACCTCTTCCTCCTATATATACCTACGTACCCCCAAACTACCAGATACGGAGCCAAAAACATAATTCCACCACCGCAACCTTCTGTACCCATGAGATCCCATCTTGGGGCCTGTTCCGGAGCTCCGCCGGAGGGGGCATCGATCATGGAGGGCTTCTACATCAAGACCATAGCCTCTCCGATGAAGTGTGAGTAGTTTACCTCAGACCTTCGGGTCCATAGTTATTAGCTAGATGGCTTTCTCTCTCTTTTTGGATCTCAATACAATGTTCTCCCCCTCTCTTGTGGAGATCTATTCGATGTAATCTTCTTTTGCGGTGTGTTTGTTGAGACCGATGAATTGTGGGTTTATGATCAAGTTTATCTATGAACAATATTTGAATCTTCTGAATTCTTTTATGTATGATTGGTTATCTTTGCAAGTCTCTTTGAATTATCAGTTTGGTTTGGCCTAGTAGATTGATCTTTCTTGCAATGGGAGAAGTGCTTAGCTTTGGGTTCAATCTTGCGGTGTCCTTTCCCAACAGTAGGGGCAGCAAGGCACGTATTGTATTGTTGCCATCGAGGATAACAAGATGGGGTTTATATCATATTGCATGAGTTTATCCCTCTACATCATGTCATCTTTCTTAAAGCGTTACTCTGTTCTTATGAACTTAATACTCTAGATGCATCTTTGGATAGCGGTCGATGTGTGGAGTAATAGTAGTAGATCTGCAGGAATCGGTCTACTTGTTTCGGACGTGATGCCTATATACATGATCATGCCTAGATATTCTCATAACTATGGTCAATTCTGTCAATTGCTCAACAGTAATTTGTTTACCCACCGTAAATACTTATGCTCTCGAGAGAAGCCACTAGTGAAACCTATGGCCCCCAGGTCTATTTTCCATCATATTAATCTCCCGACAACAAGCTATTTCTGGCGCCGTTTTTATTTTACTTTCTTTACTTTGCATCTTTATCATAAAAATACCAAAAATATTATCTTATCATATCTATCTGATCTCACTCTCCTAAGTGACCGGTTAGGGATTGACAACCCCTTATCGCGTTGGTTGTGAGGATTTATTTGTTTGTGTAGGTGCGAGGGACTCGTGTGTAGCCTCCTACTGGATTGATACCTTGGTTCTCAAAAACTGAGGGAATATACTTACGCTACTTTGCTGCATCACCCTTTCCTCTTCAAGGGAAAACCGACGCAGTGTGTCGGTGTACAAAAGTAGGGGCTCTCCTTTTTGAACCCTTTACTTGTGCACGGGCAGTCAGAGCTGCTCGCCACGGCCACGCATAACACGGCAGGGAAGGGAAGCCAGAGAGAAGTAGGAGGCACAAGACAAATAAATCAAAGACAAGGACCAAGGCCACAAGGATCGGATGGGCGAAGCAAGTTTTCCTGGCAAGGACCCTTGCCGGGGCAGCTCGCCCGCGCCGGCCAAGCGAGCCACCCTTGAGCCCACCAACGCTCAACAGACGCATTGGGAAAGGGCTCGGGAGGCACCTCCGTGGTGGCATGCAGATCTTTGTGAAGACAAAGAATAGTCAAGATCAAGTGAGGATAGGAAGGCAATCATCCTCGCCGAAGAAACCCACAAGACCCCCGGCAAGATCCTTGCCGGGGACGCCTACGCGCCACGGCAAGACCCTTGTCAGGTCACCCGGCAAGGCCCCCACCAGGCGCACCGGCACGATGACTACCAGGCCCGCACCATCCAAGTCTTCGCCGCCGTTCGCATGCAGCTGCCGACCCAACCAGCTGGGCAGGCACCCGCGTGGCAACATGCAAACCTTCCTGGAGACTCCACCACCGCGCCACCTCAGCTGCCTTCCTGCCTACATGGCACCGCATGCATCGCTGGCCAGGGCGCATGTCGAAGCAAGGAGGAGCGGCGACGGATGGGACGGGCCTCGCTCCCGTCCCCGATAAAGTGAAGGGACACCTAAGCCTCGCATTAAATGCATCTTGTCCTGTAATACGAGGGATAACCTCGCGGCACTGCCCTTTCCACCTCCACGCTTGCATCTGTGGCGACCCTTTTCCTATAAAAGGAGGCCCGGCGACCGGGAGAAGGATTCGGCTTTTTGGAGCTCGTTACACCCCATAGCTAGCTCAAGAACTCAGAATACATCCACCAAAGCAGGACTATGGTTTTACATATCCTCGCGGCCCGAACCTGGATAAACGAACCGCATACTCTCTGTCAGATCCGCTCTTCTCTCAACCCCGCGCCCCGCAACCGCAGTAGGGATCCTCGTGATCCCATAGGTGTCGTTTCCACCGACATCTTTGACGCGCCAGGTAGGGGGCGCAGTTGTGAGAATCGGCTTTAACAGCTTGTCCGGCGTTTTGTTCATCATCATGGCGCCCAAGAAGAAGATGACGGTGGCGGTCGGCTCGTCGGGAGCCGAACGGCCTGTCCCGACGCGGGCGAGCAGCGGACCGGTCGCGGAGAGGACCAGAGGCGCGGCTCGCGAGCACCAACACCACCCCAGCAGCCGGAGCTTGGAAGGCGGCGATGTTCGTGTGCCTGGCAGCGGGCCGCACGTCGCCAAATCCAAAGATGGAGCCAGTGCCTTGGCGAGCGGGCAGATCTTCTGCGTCCCGTGAGTGACGTTCGGGACTCTCCGCAAGCGGCACGGGGTCCTCCAAAGGCGCCTTCGCACCGCCCGAAGGCGATGCGGGGCCTCGAAGACACCCACGCCGGCGCCATGCCGAAGATCCTGGGCACCGCCACGGGAAGAGTCCCGCACGTCACTCACGGGACGCAGAAGATCTGCCCGCTCGCCGAGGCACTGGCAAAAATGGCGTGCGACCGCGGGACCATGATAGAGCTCCTTCTAACGTGGTTAGGAGTCGAAGCGCATCGCGGTCTCGTGAGGTTTCGCCACCGCCGACACCAGCGAGAGGCCTTAAGCAGCGCAGTTGCTCTCGACTTCCCTCCGCTGCGGGGAAGCTCGACGAATGGAGAGCCACCATCCAGAGCCTTGATGCCGTCGCCAACAAAGGCGAACCAAGGCCGATAGGCCCTTCGGGCCGACGCTCCGGAGGAACACCACACGCTGGTGGCGGGAGGACTGGTGGCGCTGCGGCCATGGTACACTCTCCTCCCCGCCAATTGCCACGGACGTTGACCCGTCGCGACGACGCGTGTGACGACATCTCCATAGCATCGTCCGACCCACGGACCCGCTACGACCAACGCCAAGTTCTTCGGGAGCGAGCCCATGAAGATGCTCGAACCACCATTGAGCGCCGGCGTGAAACACGTCACTAGTCAGACAGGCGAGCAGGGCCTACTGTGAACCACCTGTCTCCGATAAGCCCTGGAGGTTTACCTTACGAGGTAGGCTGCCCGGCTTTTACCCGTGAGCTGCGGCAGTTCCAGTGGCCCACTCATCGTACCTTCAAGCCTGACGTTGGCGAGAAGTACAACGGCAAGACCCACCCGTCGGAGTTCCTCAACATCTACACCATCGCGATGCAAGCTGCCGGAGCCCGCGACGATAAGGTGCTTGTGAATTACTTTCCATTAGCCCTTAAGCCCAACGCCATGTCATGGTTGATGCACTTGCCAGTAGATTCTATTTCTTCTTGGTCGGATGTGTGCCATGAGTTTGTTGGCGCCTTTACGGGAGGTCACCTAGCTCATGGCCAAGCAAGCGACTTGCATGTCATTCCCCAGAAGGAAGGTGAGAGTCTACGCAAGTACATACAGAGATTCAGCCGGGTACAATACAATATCCCAGATGTTCATCCTGCCACCATCATCAGTGCGTTCCATCAGAACATGCGCAACCGCAAAATGCGCGAGGAGCTGACGATGAACAAGGTGAAGGATGTGGCGGAACTCTATGTTCTTGCCGACAGATGTGCTCGGGCTGAAGAGGGAAGGAAGTACCCCGGTGAAGATGCCGGCATGGAAACCGACTCTTCAGACGAGGATGCTACCGCCCCGGTGAAGAAAAGCCGGCACCGTAACAGGAAGCGTAAGGGTAAACCTGTGCTTGCCGTCAATGGATCTGATGACGCCGGCATCGCTAAGAAAACCAAGGCAGACGACCCTGGCAAGGAGATTGTCGGGTGCATCGCCTGCCGGGCCTTGGCGGCTGCCGAGAAGCCAGGGAACTCCGACAAGCAATACTGCAAGATCCATCGCACCAAGGGCCATGACCTCCAGAACTACTGACAGGTTGAGCTGCTCGCTGAGAAGTAAAAGGCTGAATATGAAAGGCAGGACAAGGAGAAGGGCCAGGATGGTGCTGGGGGATCTGGCAAGAAGCGTGATGGCCAAGCAAGCCGCTGCGGTAAAGATAAACAACAAGAGAGGCCCGCCCGGGGCCGCGACAAGAAGCAGGAAGACGATGATCATGACGAGGACGACGAGTCCGGCAACCACGAGTTTCAGAAAGCCATAGAGGCCATGTGCGTCGATGGTGGCGCCTCGCTGCATTCATTCCACCGTCAACTCAAGCAGTGGGTGCGTGAGATTACAGCGGTGGAGCCATCGTTCGATGCATGGAAGCCGCTGAAATGGTCCAGCACGCCTGTCATCTTCGACACCGAGGACCACCCTGACCGCACCACCGCGGTCGGGTGCTTGCCGTTGTTGGTTTCACCAACAATCCGCAACCTCAAGGTGACAAAGATGTTGGTTGACAGCGGGGCCGGCCTGAACTTGATCTCGCCTGTTGTGGTCAAACGGCTGCAGATCCCCGATGGAGACCTCGAGAAGACGGGTAGGTTCCAAGGGGTTAACCCGGGGAGGAGCCAGCCAAAGGGAAAGATCACGCTGCCCGTGACATTCGGAGGCGAGATGAATCACAGGACGGGGAGGATTGTTTTTGATGTAGCCGAGATCCCCTTGCCTTACAACGGGATCCTCGGCCGCCCGGCATTGGCCAAGTTCATGGCGGCTTCACACTACACCTACAACATGCTGAAGATACCCGGGCCGATGAACATCATCACCATCCCCTCCGACAAGAAAGATGCATTGATCTGCGCTGACCAACTCTACCGGGAAGCAGTTGCAGCAGCTGCCGCTAAGGTACCTGCTCCTGCCGACGGAGCCCCGGGGGAAGAAGACCGGCGAGACTCCTAGCACCCACTCCGGCAAGCGCACCTCTTCGGGGTGTTGCGCTCCTATTGAGGACGTGCCAGAGAGCTCCGCCGACAAGAGCAAGAAGTCCAGAGCCACGCCACCAGAGACCAGGAAGGTGCCCGTCAAGGAGGACGGTTCGGGGGGAGTTTTTACCATAAGCTCCACCCTCAATGGCAAATAGGAAAGCGAGCTCGTCGCCTTCCTGTGGGCGAATGTCGATGTGTTTGCATGGCAAGCCACCGACATCCCCGGCGTTCCCAGGGAGGTGATTGAGCACCACCTTGTTGTCTGTCCCCATGCGCGGCCCGTCAAGCAGAGGTCAGGAAGCAAGCTCTGGAGAGGCAGGAGTTCATGATGAAGGAAATCAGAAAGCTAGAGGCGGCAGGTTTGGTGAGAGGAGTACTCCATCCAACGTGGTTGGCCAATCCGGTAGTGGTGCGCAAGGCAAATGGGAAGTGGAGGCTGTGTATTGATTACACGGACATCAATAAGGCATGTCCAAAGGATCCTTTCCCGTTGCCGCGCATTGACCAGATTGTTGACTCCACGGCTGGGTGTGACCTCTTATCGTTCCTGGACGCCTACTCAGGATACTACCAGATCTTCATGACAAAGGCAGACGAGGAAAAGACAGCATTTATCACCCCATGTGGTACGTATTGCTTTTTACGGATGCCTTTCGGGTTGAAGAGTGCTGGCTCGACCTTTGCAAGAGCAGTACAAATTGGTTTTGGGCCCCAGCTACATAGAAATATGGAAGCTTATATGGATGACACAGTGGTCAAAACCAAGGACAAAGCAACGCTCATGCAAGATCTGGAGGAAACATTTGGGAACCTGCGCAAGATCAACCTCAAATTGAACCTTGAGAAGTGTGTCTTCGGCGTCCCGTCCGGCAAGCTTCTCGGGTTCTTTGTGTCCCAACACGGGATTGAAGCAAACCCAGATAAGGTCAAGGCTATCGAGCAGATTGAGGCGCCCAAATGGATCAGGGACGTGCGTCGGCTCACTGGCTGCGTTGCTGCCATGAGCCGGTTCATCTCCAAGTCCGTGGAGCGTGCCCTTCCTTTCTTCAAGATCTTGAAGAAAGCAGGGCCGATGGAGTGGACCCCAGAGGCCGAGGCAGCGCTGCAAGATTTGAAGAAATACCTCTCCTCTACCCCAGTGCTGGTTGCGCCCAAACCACAAGAACCGTTGCTACTTTATCTAGCGGCAACGAATCAGGTGGTTAGCACCGCACTAGTGGCGCAGAGAGAGGTTGATGAGGATACAACAACAGCGGCAGAGTCGACGGTTGGCGGGCCGGAACCCTCCCCGGCAGGGCTCAGCCCCGGCAAGACTGAGTCCCCGGCAAGGCTCGGCCCCGGCAAGACTGGCGCCCGTGCGACGGGACCCACGCGACCAGGTGAAGAAGCGCAGAAGAAGAAAATGGTGCAGCACCCAGTTTACTTCGTCAGCTCCCTTTTGCAGGGGGCTAGGTCGAGGTACTCAGGTGTGCAAAAGCTGCTCTTCGGCCTCCTTATGGCTTCGAGCAAGCTGCGCCATTACTTCCAAGCGCATGAGATCACGGTGGTCACCCGCCTCCCATTGCAACGGATACTGCATAACCCAGATGCAACGGGGAGGATCGTGGAATGGGCCCTGGAGCTGTCAAGCTTCGATTTAAAGTTCGAAAGTACCTCGACGATTCAGAGCAGAGTCTTGGCGGAGTTTTTTTGCAGAATGGGCCTCGACGCCCGACGTAGAGGTACAAGAGACCACTCTCCTCGTCAAGGAAACGAGTGGCAACTGGATCATGTACTTTGATGGTGCCTTCTCGCTGCAAGGCGCCGGTGCTGGTGTGCTGCTTTTCGCAGCCACCGGAGAGCACTCAAGTATGTCATCTAGATGCACTTCCCCCGGGAGATGTCAACCAACAACACCGCCGAGTACGAGGGTTTGCTTGTCGGTTTCAGGATCGCGGCGGACCTCGGAGTTAAAAAGCTCATCGTCAGGGGCGACTCGCAGCTCGTCATCAGGCAGATCAACAAAGACTATCAAAGCCCGTTGATGGAAGCTTACGTAGATGAGGTGAGGAAACTGGAGCAACGCTTTGACGGTATACAAGCGGAGCATGTCCCTCGGGCGGAGAACGACATCGCCGACTACCTGTCAAAGCGCGCTGACCTCAAGATACCTGTGGAACCAGGTACTTTTGTGCTTCAGTTAACTCAGCCATCCGTTGAGCCGTCGACCGGGCAGAACAAGCAGAGGAAGCTAAGCCCCGGCAAGTACTTCCCCACCGAGCTCCCTGGAGCCGCCGGCGAAGATGTTGCCGTGGATGCCGATCCTGCCACGGGGCGACCAACTCCGGCAGGACCTCAGGTCATGGCCGTGGAAGCGGCCGCTCCCGTAGCAGAAGAAATGCCTTTGGTCCTTGTCATCGAGCCACAGGCTCCGGCATGGGCATAACACACCGTCCGATTCCTTCAGAAAGGAGAGCTTCCTGAGGAGCAGGAAGAGGCGGAAAGAGTAGCCCGCCGGTCTGCCCTGTACCAGTTCGTTGATAACGAACTGTACAGGAGACGACGAAATGGGGTGAAATTGAAGTGCATCTCCCGGGAGGAAGGACTAAAGCTGTTGGCAGAGATACATGGAGGTATATGTGGCTCCCACATAGGGTCGAGGGCCCTTGCCGGCAAGGCTTTCCGGCAAGGTTTCTTCTGGCCCACCGCCCTCCAGGATGCGACGGCACTAGTAACCAAGTGTGAAGTGTGCCAGTTCCATTCGAAGAAGCTCCATCAACCAGCTCAAGCCCTTCAAACTATCCCTCTCTCCTGGCCCTTCTCGGTCTGGGGGCTCGACATATTGGGCCCTTTCCCCCGTGCTGTCGGGGGCTTTGAGTACTTGTACGTGGCAATCGACAAGTTCACAAAGTGGCCAGAGGTGGAAGCAGTGAGGAAGGTGACAGCGCAGTCAGCCATCAAGTTCTTCAAGGGACTAGTGTGCCATTTTGGGGTGCCCAATAGGATCATCACCGACAATGGCACACAGTTCACAAGCCATGCCTTCATGCAATACATTGAGGATCTCAGCAGCAAGGTATGTTTTGCTTCCGTGGCACATCCACGGAGCAACGGCCAAGCGGAGAGAGCAAATGCTGAAGTCCTGCGAGGCTTAAGAACGAACACTTTCGACAAGCTGCGCAAGAGTGGAAGGCGCTGGATTGACGAGCTGCCGGTGATTCTTTGGTCGATCAGAACGACGCCAAATCGAGCCACCGGCCAGACACCTTTGCCCTGGTTTACGGGGCAGAAGCAGTTCTCCCCACGGAACTCATATACGGGTCACCTCGAGTACTTGCTTATGATGAGCTTGAGCAAGAGCGATTGCAGCAAGATGACGCGACGCTCCTTGAGGAAGATCGTCTCCGGGCGGCTATGAGAGCAGCACGCTACCAGCAAGCCTTGCGCTGCTACCATAGCCGCAAGGTTCACGCCTGGAGCTTTGAGGAAGGCGACCTTGTTCTTCGGCATGTTCAGTCAGCCAAGAATTCCAACAAGTTGACGCCGAAGTGGGAAGGCCCTTATCGGGTAACACGAGTCACCAGGCCCAGTGCAGTCCGGCTGGAGATCGAAGATGCCATTCCAGTGAGCAACTCCTGGAACATCGAGCATCTCCGCAAGTTTTACCCATAAGGCACGGCTTGCGGGGCCTCCCGGCAAGCTATCCTTTTGTACAAGCCTTGCTGGCAAGGCATGTAACCCTTTGTACAAAGCCAGGAGCAGACCCTGAGCATAAATAAACGAAGCGCTGGAGCCCTAAGTTACAGCATGCATGCTAGGTTGAGTCTCATCCTTGGTTTGGGTTGATAGTGCTTAGCGGCGGCTAACCCCTACCTTAGAGGTCGAGTGTGCGTCTCCCTGTTCTTCTCTATCTTCTTTGGTTCTAATATCCTTGCGGAGCTACTTTGGAAGAAGGGGGACGGACCGATGTACGGGTCCCGACAAGTCAATACTGCCTGGGGGCTACAAGGGGGAAGATCCACCCGCGGCAAGCCAAAGTTGCCGGGGGCTGCAGATTCAGATAAGTTCTCTATCCCTTATCATGCATTTCGTTATGGACTGAGGGATGTGAAACCTCATTTTATCCTTAGGATACCGTGCTCCCCTCATTCCGGACCCTATGACTCGTCTCCTGGGACCGAATTTGGTCGTAGTCGCGGCAGCAAGGAAATAAAAGAAGGAGCCTAAGCCCACCTCATCCCTGCCTCCGCCAAGGGCGTGAGAAAGGTCGAGCGAAGTGGGGGGACGGCAAGGTTTGTTGCCGGGCAAAAAACGCTTATCTTAAGGATAACGAGGATTCATTCCTTCTCGTGGGTTCCACCCATGAACGAAAATCCCGGCAAACATCCCTTTTTCATTAAAAAAACATCCCGTACAAGCTTTAAATTCTACTAAGGCCCGAAGGCTTACAAACTAAAAAGAGATAAGGTGCTCGTAATCCCTTTCTTGTCCCTCTCCTCAAGAAATGGAACAAGAAAAACAGGAGGGCAAAAGGGGTGCCTAGGCGAGCTACGAGTGGCAGAAGACACCAAGAAAACATCTTGGTGGCCGTCCAAGGGCTGGATGGTGATGGCAGCGCCGGAGGCAGAGCTCGAAGACGAGGCGGCAGGACGTCAGTACGCAACGAAGGCGTCGGTGCCTGCGTACTCCGACTTGACGGCCTTGCCGCCCGCCCTCTTCCTCTTCCGCAGCCTCCCAACGCCAGTCGCCCAAGGAGACGATCCCGAGAAGTTCAAGGAGCCGGCGACACGGATGATGGGTTCGCCGGTGCCGCCCGGAGCGGCGCCCGACGCCTAGTCGGACCCGTCATCCTGCCGCCCGCTAGCCTCGCCATCGCTGCTGCTGTCCTCCTCGTCACTCTCGATCGAGGTGGAACCTTCGTCATCAGAAGAGCTCTCCACTCAGCACCTTACGCGAGTCCCGAAGTGCCCGAAGATCTTGACGGAGAGGAGGCCACCCTCCATTAGTCTGAAATGGAGAGTGAACCCATCCGTCAAGCTGTGGAGGCGAGCGAAGGTCTTCCACCCTCGATGAAGATACATGACGTGAGGGGCAGGGAACTCGACATCGACCCATGTGCCGCTGTTCCCACAACCCCTCATATGCAGCCACAATGCCTGCGGCGGATCCAGCTACATCTCCCTCGCGAATGGAGTCGGGAGGCGAAGGCGACGGTGCGGTGGCCGGCGCAGCCTGACGAAGAATTCGCAAGGGTTGTCCCCGGCGTGGCCCTCCATCGGAGGAGGGGCTACTGGCGGAGGCAAGGCTGATCTGCCGCCCCGCCCTCCTCTCCCTCGAGCACCACGACGACCTCGACCTCGCCCCCACCCGCTTCCTCTAGCGGCCAGCTCCGCCACTACGAGCTCTTGGGGAGGAGCGACGCGTTGTCTGGCTGAAATCCTCGCCGCCACCGATGAAGCGTCGCCACGCCCCCTCGCCATGGCAAAAGGAAGAAAGAAACAAGAATGGGGACAGGTAGATGGCGGAGGGTTGAGAGGCACCGTTACTCCCGCTCCCCTCTTTATAAAGGGTGGGGGCGAGACTCGGCCGCCCCCTCTCGGCCAATCCGACCCACTAAAGTGACAGCGAGCGGGGCCGTCGACCACCCTCCCCGCTCCATCGAAGGCGCGTGGGAATCGACCCACGCGCGCGCACGACTTCCCACGTCCCGCACGACTGTCATTTGCTCTGCATTATGCATGCAGCAAACATGGCGCAAGAGGCAGGCGAAGTGGGACGCGTGGAGCGACGGTTCCCAAGCGGGGATAGTAAATGGGAGGCAGCCCTGCAGTCTCAAGGAGACACGCAAGCCGCCTCTTTACTGTCCACCGCGAGGTGACACCAGCATGCCTACGTCACGCGCGTGCATGACCGCCACGTCGCGCGTTCAGCGCGGGCCGTGGAGAAGCGCAACGAACGGACCAGTTACCGCAGTAAAATCCGCCCCTCCTGCCCGTGCACCGTTCTGGGCCTGGCCCAACAACGTGTCGTGCTTATGTTTGGCCCAGGCCCGAGGGCTCCGGTCGATGTACAAAAGTAGGGGCTCTAACTTTTGACCCCTTTACTTGTGCACGGGCAGTCAGAGCCGCTCGCCACGGCCACGCATAACACGGCAGTGAAGGGAAGCCGGAGAGAAGTCGGAGGCACAAGACAAATAAAGTAACGACAAGGACCAAGGCCACAAGGATCGGATGGGCGAAGCTGGTTTTCCCGGCAAGGACCCTTGCCGGGGCAGCCTCAGCGGCCCCAGCAAGACCCTTGCAGGGGCAGCTCGCCCGCGCCGGCCAAGCGAGCCACCCTTGATCCCACCAACGCTCAACAGACGCATTGGGACAGGGCTCGGGAGGCACCTCCGTGGTGGCATGCAGATCTTTGTGAAGACAAAGAATAGTCAAGATCAAGTGACGATAGGAAGGCAATCATCCTCACCGAAGAAACCCACAAGACCCTCGGCAAGATCCTTGCCGGGGACGCCTAAGAGCCACGGCAAGACCCTTACCGGGCCACCCGGCAAGGCCCCCGCCAGGCGCACCGGCAGGGCCACTACCAGGCCCGCACTAGCCAAGTCTTCGCCGCCGTTCGCATGCAGCTGCCGACCCAACCAGCTGGGCAGGCACCTGCGTGGAAACATGCAAACCTTCCTGGAGGCTCCACCACCGCGCCACCTCAGCTGCCTGCCTGCCTACATGGCACCGCATGCATCGCTGGCCAGGGCGCATGTCGAAGCAAGGAGGAGCGGCGACGGATGGGACGGGCCTCGCTCCCGTCCCCGATAAAGTGAAGGGACACCTAAACCTCACATTAAATGCATCTTGTCCTGTAATACGAGGGATAACCTCGCGGCACTGTACCCTTTCCACCTCCTGCTTGCCACTGTGGCGACCCCTTTTCCTATAAAAGGAGGCCCGAGGCGACCAGGAGAAGGATTCAGCTTTTTGGAGCTCGTTACACCCCGTAGCTAGCTCAAGAACTCGGAATACATCCACCAAAGCAGGACTAGGGTTTTACGCATCCTCGCGGCCCGAACCTGGATAAACGAACCGCGTACTCTCTGTCAGATCCGTTCTTCTCTCAACCCCGCGCCCCACAACCGCAGTAGGGATCCTCGTGATCCCATAGGTGTTGTTTCCACCGACACAATGCTCAAGATGTAGCAAGAAGGATTTCTGGCGCCTTTGCCGGGGAGGTCTACGCAAAAGTCAACATACCAAGTACCCATCACAAACCCTTACCTCCCGCATTACATTATTTGCCATTTTCCTCTCATTTTCCTCTCCCACACTTCACCCTTGCCATTTTATTCGCCCTTTTTATGTTCGCCTTTTCGTTTGCCTTGATGTCTTACTTGGATCGTTTGCTTGTTTGGTTGAAATAGTTGAATATTTATTCCTAAGCAGAGAAGCTAATATCTATGGATCCTCATCCGCTTGCCAATCTTTTTAAGAGATCCAATTATGATGAACCAATTCCTAGTGGTTTGGATGCACTAGATTATCTTTATAAGGTTTTGCTTGAAATCCGTGAATCTGGAAATTGTGATGAAGTGCTTTATGAAGTGATTCACGATAGATCTTTGAATAAAAAGCATGATTGCAATGATTTTATTATAAATTCTCTTGATGTCAATTGTGCTAATATTATGCAAAACCCTAAGCTTGGGGATGCTAGTTTTGCTATGTCTACTACTTGTTGCAATGATCATGATTGGGGTGATAGTTCTTCTTATAATCTTGAAAATTTATTTAAGCCCCATGATGAATATGAGATTGATAATAATGTTAAAAATAATATTGAAAGTGGGTTTGGAAGAGTGTCGACTTTAGATCCCACATATTTGGAGAATGTTCAATCTTATGATATTTTTGATAAAAGTGGGATTGGAGAGGTCATGACTTTAGTTAATGTTAATCCCACAATTTTGGAAGAGTGTCAACTTTGCATGCATGTGGATCATGTTGAGAATAGTGTATGTGATAGTTATATTATTGAATTTGATAATGATCCTACATGTAATTATTATGAGAGAGGAAAATATTGTTATAGAAATTTTCATGTTACTAAAGTACCTCTTGTTATGTTGAGATTGTTATTGTTCCTTTCCGCTTCCTTGCATATGCTAGTTTTTGCTTGCTATGATAATTTGTTTTTATATAATATGCCTATGCATAGGAATTATGTTAGACATAGATGTGTTTGTCACGTATTTCATGATGCTCTCTTCGCGCTTCAGTTCTTGTCTTTTATGTGAGCATCATTAAAATTATCAATGCCTAGCTAAAAGGCTTTAAAGAAAAGCGCTTGTTGGGAGACAACCCAATATATTTCCTTTATTTAGTTGAATAAATATTTGTTCTAGCCTCTGGTTAGATGTGTTTTTATGTTTTAATTAGTGTTTGTGCCAAGTTAAACCTATAGGACCTTCCTGGATGAAAGTTATTTGATCTTGCAGAAAATTCCTGAAACTTTCTGTTCACGAAAATAATTGTTTAAAATCACCAGAATGTCATAAAATATTGATTTCAATTTCTTCTGATCAATAAACAAATTGTATAGGTCTTCCTATTTTGGCTGATTTTTTGGAGTTCCATAAGTTTGCGTTAGTTACAGATTACTACAGACTATTCTGTTTATGACAGATTCTGTTTTTCGTGTGTTGTTTGCTTATTTTGATGAATCTATGGCTAGTAAAAGAGTTTATAAACCATTGAGAAGTTGAAATACAGTAGTTTTAACACCAATATAAGTAAATAATGAGTTCATTACAGTACCTTGAAGTGGTCTTTTGTCTTCTTTCGCTACTGGAGCTCACGAGATTTTCTGCTGAGTTTTGTGTTGTGAAGTTTTCAAGTTTTGGGTGAAAGATTTGATGGATTATGGAACAAGGAGTGGCAAGAGCCTAAGCTTGGGTATTCCCATGGCACCCCCAAGATAATCTAAGGACACCTAAAAGCCAAATCTTGGGGATGCCCCTAAAGGCATCCCCTCTTTCGTCTACTTCCATCGGCAACTTTACTTGGAGCTATATTTTTATTCACCGCATGATATGTGTTTTGCTTGGAGCGTCTTGTATGATTTGAGTCTTTGCTTTTTAGTTTACCATAATCATATTTCTTGTACACACCTTTTTAGAGAGACACACATGATTCGGAAATTATTAGAATACTCTATGTGTTTCACTTATATCTTTTGAGTTATATAGTTTTTGCTCTAGTACTTCACTTATATCTTTTAGAGCACGGTGGTGGATTTGTTTTATAGAAACTATTGATCTCTCATGCTTCACTTATATTATTTTGAGAGTCTTAAATAGCATGGTAATTTGCTTAAGAAATCCTAATATGCTAGGTATTCAAGACTAGTAAAAACTTTCTTATGAGTGCATTGAATACTAAGAGAAGTTTGATGCTTGATGATTGTTTTGAGACATGGAGGTAGTAATATTAAAGTTGTGCTAGTTGAGTAGTTGTGAATTTGAGAAATACTTGTGTTGAAGTTTGCAAGTCCTGTAGCATGCACGTATGGTAAACGTTATGTAACAAATTTGAAACATGAGGTGTTCTTTTATTGTCCTCCTTACGAGTGGTGGTCGGGGACGAGCGATGGTCTTTTCCTACCAATCTATCCCCCTAGGAGCATGCGCGTAGTGCTTGGTTTTTGATGACTTGTAGATTTTTGCAATAACTATGTGAGTTCTTTATGACTAATGTTGAGTCCATGGATGATACGCACTCTCACCTTTCTACCATTGCTAGCCTCTTCGGTACCGTGGATTGCCCTTTCTCACATTGAGAGTTGGTGCAAACTTCGCCGGTGCATCCAAACCCCGTGATATGAGACGCTCTTTCACACATAAACCTCCTTATATCTTCCTCAAAACAGCCACCATACCTACCTATTATGGCATTTCCATAGCCATTCCGACATATATTGCCATGCAACTTTCCACCGTTCCGTTTATCATGACACGTTCATCATTGTCATATTGCTTTACATGATCATGTAGTTGACATAATATTTGTGGCAAAGCCACCGTTCATAATTATTTCATACATGTCACTCTTGGTTCATTCCATATCCCGGTTCACCGCCGGAGGCATTCGTATATAGTCATACTTTGTTCTAGTATCAAGTTGTAATCATTGAGTTGTAAATAAATAGAAGTGTGATGATCATCATTTTCTAGAGCATTGTCCCAAGTGAGGAATAAAAAAAAGAGAAAGGCCATAAAAAAAGAGAAGGCCCAAAAAAATGAGAGAAAAAGAGAGAAGGGACAATGTTACTATCCTTTTACCACACTTGTGCTTCAAAGTAGCACCATGGTCTTCATAATAGAGAGTCTCTTGTTTTGTCACTTTCATATACTAGTGGGAATTTTTCATTATAGATATTGGCTTGTATATTCCAACAATGGGCCTCCTCAAGTGCCCTAGGTCTTTATGAGAAAGCAAGTTGGATGCACACCCACTTAGTTTCTTTTGTTGAGCTTTCATATATTTATAGCTCTAGTGCACCCGTTGCATGGCAATCCCTACTCCTTGCATTAACATCAATCGATGGGCATGTCCATAGCTCATTGATTAGCCTCGTTGATGTGAGACTTTCTCCTTTTTTGTCTTCTCCACATAACCCCCATCATCATATTCTATTCCACCCATAGTGCTATATCCATGGCTCACGCTCATGTATTGCGTGAAGGTTGGAAAAGTTTGAGATTACTAAAGTATGAAACAATTGCTTGGCTTGTCATCGGGGTTGTGCATGATGAGAGCATTCTTGTGTGACGAAAATGGAGCATGACTAAACTATATGATTTTGTAGGGATGAACTTTCTTTGGCCATGTTATTTTGAGAGGACATAATTGCTTAGTTAGTATGCTTGAAGTATTATTATTTTTATGTCAATATTGAACTTTTATCTTGAATCTTTCGGATCTGAATATTCATACCACAATTAAGAAGAATTACATTGAAATTATGCCAAGTAGCATTCCACATCAAAAATTCTGTTTTTATCATTTACGTACTCGAGGACGAGCAGGAATTAAGCTTGGGGATGCTTGATACGTCTCCAACGTATCTATAATTTTTGATTGCTCCATGTTATATTATCTTCTGTTTTGGACATTATTGGGCTTTATTATACACTTTTATATTATTTTTGGGACTAACCTATTAACTGGAGGCCCAGCCCGAATTGCTGTTTTTTGCCTATTTCAGAGTTTCGTAGAAAAAGAATATCAAACGGAGTCCAAACGGAATGAAACCTTCGGGAACGTGATTTTCGGAACGAACGTGATCCAGAGGACTTGGACCCTACGTCAAGACTTCAACCAGGAAGCCACGAGGTAGGGGGGCACGCCTACCCCCTGGGCGCGCCCTCCACCCTCATGGGCCCCATGTTGCTCCACCGACGTACTCCTTCCTCCTATATATACCTACGTACCCCCAAACTACCAGATACGGAGCCAAAAACCTAATTCCACCAACGCAACCTTCTGTACCTGTGAGATCTAATACGTCTCCAACGTATCTATAATTTATGAAGTATTCATCCTATTATATTATCCATCTTGGATGTTTAATGGGCTTTACTATGCACTTTTATATTATTTTTGAGACTAACCTATTGACCCAGAGCCCAGTGCCAGTTCCTCTTTTCCCCTTGTTTCAGTGTTTCGAAGAAAAGGAATATCAAACGGAGTTGAAGCGGAATGAAACCTTCTGGAGAAGTTATTTTTGGAAGGAAAGCAACCCGGGAGACTTGGAGTCCACGTCAAGAAAGCAACGAGGAAGGCACGAGGTAGGGGGCACGCCCACCCCCCTGGGCGCGCCCTCCACCCTCGTGGGCCCCTCGTGGCTCCCCTGACGTACTTCTTCCGCCTATATATATATCCATATACCCTAAAACGATCGGGGAACAAAATAGATCGGGAGTTTCGCCGCCGCAAGCCTCTGTAGCCACCAAAAACCAATTGGGACCCTGTTCCGGCACCATACGGAGGGGGGAACCCTCACCGGTGGCCATCTTCATCATCCCGGCGCTCTCCATGACGAGGAGGCAGTAGTTCACCCTCGGGGCTGAGGGTATGTACCGGTAGCTATGTGTTTGAGCTCTCTCTCTCTCTCTCTCTCGTGTTCTTGATTTGGCACGATCTTGATGTATCGCGAGCTTTGCTATTATAGTTGGATCTTATGTTTCTTCTCCCCCTCTACTCTGTTGTAATGGATTGAGTTTTCCCTATGAAGTTATATTATCGGATTGAGTCTTTAATGATTTGAGAACACTTGATGTATGTCTTGCCGTGCGTATCTGTGGTGACAATGGGATATCACGTGATTCACTTGATGTATGTTTTTGTGATCAACTTGCGGGTTCCGCCCATGAACCTATGCATAGGGGTTGGCACACGTTTTCTTCTTGATTCTCCGGTAGAAACTTTGGGGCACTCTTTGAGGTACTTTGTGTTGGTTGAATAGATGAATCTGAGATTGTGTGATGCATATCGTATAATCATACCCACGTATACTTGAGGTGACATTGGAGTATCTAGGTGACATTAGGGTTTTGGTTGATTTGTGTCTTAAGGTGTTATTCTAGTACAAACTCTATGGCTGTTTGTGACACTTATAGGAATAGCCCAATGGATTGATTGGAAAGAATAACTTTGAGGTGGTTTCTTACCCTACCATAATCTCTTCGTTTGTTCTCCGCTATTAGTGGTTTGGGAGTGACTCTTTGTTGCATGTTGAGGGATAGTTATATGATCCAGTTATGTTATTATTGTTGAGAGAACTTGCACTAGTGAAAGTATGAACCCTAGGCCTTGTTTCCTAGCATTGCAATACCGTTTGTGCTCACTTTTACCACTTGTTACCTTTGCAGTTTTTATATTTTCAGATTACAAATACTCATATCTATCATCCATATTGCACTTGTATCACCATCTCTTCGCCGAACTAGTGCACCTATACAATTTACCATTGTATTGGGTGTGTTGGGGACACAAGAGACTCTTTGTTATTTGGTTGCAGGGTTGCTTGAGAGAGACCATCTTCAACCTACACCTCCCACGGATTGATAAACCTTAGGTCATCCACTTGAGGGAAAAATTTGCTACTGTCCTACAAACCTCTGCACTTGAAGGTCCAACAACGTCTACAAGAAGAAGGTTGCGTAGTAGACATCAAGCAGTTTCTAGCGCGGTTGCCGGGGAGGTGAGTGCTTGAAGGTATATCTTTAGATCTTGCAATCGAATCTTTTAGTTTCTTGTTTTATCACTAGTTTAGTTTATAAAAGAAAACTACAAAAAAATGGAATTAAGGGTGCCTCATATGCTTCATCTTTTTAATGTCTTTCGTGAAAATGATGGGAAATAAAATTATGCTCAAGTACTAGAAGAAGAATTACATAGAATGCTTGGCATAAAATATTTGAATGATGAGCATGAATGCAATGTTGTTAGTATGAATTCCTTGAATATCCATGATGCTAATGATATGCAAAGCCACAAGCTTAGGGATGCTATGTTTGATGAAGATGATATGTTTTGTCCCCCAAGTTTTGATGAGCAAATTTATTATGATGATAGCATGCCTCCTATTTATGATGATTATATTGATGAAAGTGGGTTTGGAAGAGTGTCAACTTTAGGAAGTAATGATCCCACTATTTTGGAGGATGTTGAATATAATTGTGATAATTATGAAAGTGCATTTGGAGGGGTCATGACTTTATTTAGTAATGAATCCACTATTTTGGAAGAGGTTCCAATTGATTATGAGAACAAAGTTGCTATCTAGGATGATTATTGTGATGATTTGTATGCTATTAAGAATAATGATAACCATGAAACTTTTCATCATGATTTTAGTTTTCAATTGGATTATGCCTCACATGATAGTTATTTTGTGGAGTTTGCCCCCACTATTCCGAATGAGAAGAAATTTGCTTATGTGGAGAGTAGTAAATTTTCTATGCAAGTAGATCATGAAAAGAATGCTTTAGGTGCTGGTTATATTGTTGAATTCATTCATGATGCTACTGAAAATTATTATGAGGGAGGAACATATGCTTGTAGGAATTTCAATAATATCAAGTTTCCTCTCTATGTGCTTAAAGTTTTAAGGTTATGCTTGTTTTGCCTTCCTATGCTAGTTGATTATTGTTCCCATAAGTTGTTTGCTCACAAAATCCCTATGCATAGGAAGTGGGTTAGACTTAAATGTGCTAGTCATATTCTTCATGATGCTCTCTTTATGTTTCAATTCTTATCTTTTATGTGAGCATCATTGAAATCATCATGCCTAGCTAGGGGCATTAAACGATAGCGCTTGTTGGGAGGAAACCCAATTTTATTTTAGTTTCTTTCTTTTTGGTTCCGTTTAGTAATAAATAATCCATCTAGCTTCTGTTTAGATGTGGTTTTATGTTTTAATTAGTGTTTGTGCCAAGTAGAACCTTTGGGAAGACTTAGGTGAAGTCTTTATGATCATGCTGTGAGAAACATAAACTTTAGCGCTAACGAGATTAGCTTCAAATTTTTACTGGAGAGTGCTATTTACTTGATTCTTTTTGCAGATGATTACTAGACAAATTCCTCAGGTACACCAATTTATTTTATAATTTTTAGAGTTCCAGAAGTATACGTTTGATACAGATTACTACAGACTGTTCTGTTTTTGACAGATTCTGTTTTTCGTGTGTTGTTTACTTATTTTGATGAATCTATGGCTAGTAAAATAGTTTATAAACCATAGAGAAGTTGGAATACAGTAGGTTTAAAACCAATATAAATAAATAATGAGTTCATTACAGTACCTTGAAGTGGTGTTTTGTTTTCTTTCGCTAACGGAGCTTACGAGTTTTCTGTTAAGTTTTGTGTTGTGAAGTTTTCATGTTTTGGGTAAAGGTTCGATGGACTATGGAATAAGGAGTGGAAAGAGCCTAATCTTGGGGATGCCCAAGGCACCCCAGTGTAATATTTAAGGATAACCAAGAGCCTAAGCTTGGGGATGCCCCGGATGGCATCCCCTCTTTCGTCTTCGTTCATCGGTAACTTTACGTGGAGCTATATTTTTATTCACCACATGATATGTGTTTTGCTTGGAGCGTCATTTTATTTTCTTTAGCTTTGCTTGCTGTTTGAATAAAATACTAAGATCTGAAATTCTTAAATGAGAGAGAGTCTTCACATAGCTACATAATTATTCAACTACTCATTGATCCTCACTTATATCTTTTTGGAGTAGTTTGTCATTTATTCGTGTGCTTCACTTATATCCTATGAGTAAATGGTTGAATGATTTGAATGTCATAAATCTGAAATTATATATGTTTCATATGCCTTTCCCATGGGGAGTAATGCCTTCACATATAAGAAGTAGAGGTGGTAAATTTTCTGAAGGTTAGCAAACGTTGTATTGGTCACTTGAACAATTCATGAAAGAATATTGAAGGAAGAGAGATTTCACATATAATACTATCTTGGAAATCTTCTATGATTGTGAGCCCCATTAATTATTTTCAAACCTGAGCAAATTAGTTGAAGTTGGACAAGGAAGAAAACATAATGAGTTATGCTTGGGTATATTTGTATAAGTTATATTGTTTTGGATCCTCTAACATGTGGTGCTTGCTATTTAGAATCCTTTGCTAGCCAAAATATCTGTACTAAGCGGGAATACTGCTTGTGCATCCAAATTCCTTGAACCAAGTTTCTTCCATGAGTGTCCACCATATCTACCTATATGCGGTATTTACCTGCCGTTCCAAGTAAATTTGCATGTGCCAAACTCTAAACCTTCAAATAATAATCCTTTTTGTATGCCCGAATCGTTCATGTAGCGACTACGGGTTAGCAGTATCTTCCATGATAGGTGGGTTATTCTCATGATGAGTGGACTCCGCTCATCATTCACGAGAAAATGGCTGGTAACTGGGATGCCCAGTCCCATGATCAAAAGATCGAAATCAAATAAAAAATAATTGCAAACAAAACTCCCCCAGGTTTGATGTTAGTTGGAGGCACCCGTTGTTTCGGGCAAGCCATGGATTGATGATTGTTGGTGGAGTGGGAGTAAAAATCTTTACATTTCTGTTTGGGAACCGCCTATAATGTATGTAGTATGGAAGATATTGGGAACTCTTGGTCGTTATGTTGACAATGAAAGCATACCTCTCAAAATTATTTTCATCTCTATTTTTGCTCCGAGCTCTGGCACCTCTGCAAATCCCTGCTTCCCTCTGCGAAGGGACTATATTTTACTTTTATGCAAGAGTCAGTAGTATTCCTTCTCATTCCAACCTATTCTTTAGTTGGCAAGCATCATGTGATGGAAAGATCTAGGTATATATGGCCATTCAAATATATTTGAGCATGAATTGTTATTGTTGACATTACCCTTGAGGTAAAAGGTTGGGAGGCGAAACATTAAGCCCCTATCTTTCTCTGTGTTCAATGAATACTATTTATTCTAAAAATATGCTTTGAGTGGTAGCAATCATGGAAGACTATATGATAGTTGAGTATGTGGGATTTGCTAAATCAAAGCTCTGACATAGACTCTTCCTGAAAATAAGATGAATTGTAATTGTTTGATGACTAATAACACGGTTTGTTAGTTCTCAAGAATGTTTATGGTCTATGCTTTAACATGTGAATAGTTTGTTACTTGATCATGAAAAGTTCTATGAGTTGAGCTACTGTTATGACATATAATGATGCTAGGAAATGTGATTGAAATTATCATTGATCAAACTTGTGCACCTTCTAGCATTCACACTTCATAAATTATTTCTTTTATCATTTACCTACTTGAGGACGAGCAGGAATTAAGCTTGGGGATGCTGATACGTCTCCAACGTATCTATAATTTATGAAGTATTCATGCTATTATATTATCCATCTTGGATGTTTAATGGGCTTTACTATGCACATTTATATTATTTTTGGGACTAACCTATTGACCCAGAGCCCAGTGCCAGTTCCTCTTTTTCCCCTTGTTCCAGCGTTTCGAAGAAAAGGAATATCAAACGGAGTCAAAACGGAATGAAACCTTCTGGAGAAGTTATTTTTGGAAGGAAAGCAACCCGGGAGACTTGGAGTCCACGTCAAGAAAGCAACGAGGAAGGCACGAGGTAGGGGGGCGCGCCCACCCCCCTAGGCGCGCCCTCTACCCTCGTGGGCCCCTCGTGGCTCCCCTGACGTACTTCTTCCGCCTATATATATATATATATATATATATATATATATATATATATATATATATATATATATATATATATATATATATATATATATATATCCATATACCCTAAAACGATCGGGGAACAGAATTGATCGGGAGTTCCGCCGCAAGCCTCTGTAGCCACCAAAACCAATGGGACCCTATTAGGCACCTGCCGGAGGGGGAACCTCACCGTGGCCATCTTCATCATCCCGGCGCTCTCCATGACGAGGAGGGAGTAATTCACCCTCGGGGCTGAGGGTATGTACCAGTAGCTATGTGTTTGATCTCTCTCTCTCTCTCTCTCTCTCGTGTTCTTTATTTGGCACGATCTTGATGTATCGCGAGCTTTGCTATGATAGTTGGATCTTATGTTTCTTCTCCCCCTCTACTCTCTTGTAATGGATTGAGTTTTCCCTTTGAAGTTATCGGATTAAGTCTATAATGATTTGAGAACACTTGATGTATGTCTTGCCGTGCGTATCTGTGGTGACAATGGGATATCACGTGATTCACTTGATGTATGTTTTGGTGATCAACTTGCGGGTTCCTCCCATGAACCTATGCATAGGGGTTGGCACACGTTTTCGTCTTGATTCTCCGGTAGAAACTTTGGGGCACTCTTTGAGGTACTTTGTGTTGGTTGAATAGATGAATCTGAGATTGTGTGATGCATATCGTATAATCATACCCACGTATACTTGAGGTGACATTGGAGTATCTAGGTGACATTAGGGTTTTGGTTTATTTGTGTCTTAAGGTGTTATTCTAGTGCAAACTCTATGGCTGTATGTGACACTTATAGGAATAGCCCAATGGATTGATTGGAAAGAATAACTTTGAGGTGGTTTCTTACCCTACCATAATCTCTTCGTTTGTTCTCCGCTATTAGTGGTTTGGGAGTGACTCTTTGTTGCATGTTGAGGGATAGTTATATGATCCAGTTATGTTATTATTGTTGAGAGAACTTGCACTAGTGAAAGTATGAACCCTAGGCCTTGTTTCCTAGCATTGCAATACCATTTGTGCTCACTTTTATGTAGCGACCCGACCTCAGACGGTCAAGTCTCTGTGTTTCTGTGCCATCCCTGGATCAGTATGCTGGCACACACAGTACATCAATGTATATATCAAAGTGCAATCACATGTATAATTAACGTAAAACTGATATATACCTCATAAGTCACAGCAGAAACAAATAGTCGGGTGTGGAGTCCCATCAACGCCATCGGCAGGTTGAGTGTAGACCGTAACCCTGTATCGTAACTCTTACTCGTCGAGGAAATATCTGCAACATGATACGTTGCAGCCGTGTAGGTCAGTACATTGAATGCACCGGTAAGATCACAATAAGAGAAAAACAGATGGTAAACTATACTATATGCAGTATGGCTTTGTGGCTCTGTATCTGAGTTTTGTTTGCGTAAAAGCTGGTTTTATTTTCCCTACATCAAAGGAATAAATGAAAGTCTGTACTATGGAGTTTTCTATCATGACATGGTTCCGCCAACCGATGTCTCATAGCCCAAAATCATCATAAGTAGCCCACAATTAAGTTATCAGTCCGATGTTGAGAGTTCCGAGATAGATCCAAGTCCAGATGCTCAAATTGTCCGTAACCGGGGACACGGCTAATCGATTAGGTTTTAACCCTCTGCAGAGGTTTGTACACTTTACCCGCAAGATTCGATCCCTCTATTTACGTTCTCGCACTTGAGGTGTTTGAGAACAAGATGACCAAACATGGTCTTCGAAGAGTTCCCGACCACCGTCCGATGCTCATCCCATCCTACCGTAGTTCTACATCCGCTAGCACCGCCCCAGCCAGAGTCACCACTAAGGTCAACCAAGCGAGCCCATAATGACTTGCGGTTTGCAGGTAAGCTTCCGGGCGTGAAGTATTCTTCCGTCTCTTTGAGTCTGGGTGAAGCTTTCCGCAAGATGTCATGGCGCTTCTCCATGCATCCCGCCAACCACGGTTTCTCCAGGTGCCCGTCAACCGTCCTTCACCCAGTAGTGTGTATTGAATTCTTGTCTCGAGTCTTGAAGTCTTGAGGCCTTGAAGATGCAGTCCTTGCAGATTCCATCATGGAGTTGTCGTCATTGACGTAGAGTCCTCCTTCTTCACACCACTCTCGAACACTCATACCAACCCCGTCTACTATAGCGTAGCATTAAAATAAATAACGTCCCGGGCTTGGTAACAGGGTGATGGGTTCCTACCTCATGCATACTACTCAACTACAAGGATTCAATATCACTACTGGAGGGATTGTTGCGAAGATGACACTAGATGCAATAAAACACATAGGTATGAAAAACATGGTCAAAGTGAACTTGCCTTGTTGACGATCTTCGAAAACTAGGGACTCATGGTAGCAAACTTCGCACTCCGGAAATTCTACCGAGGCAAACAATAACCATAATAAGCACATAGCATATGATCACTTAACACAATAGCAATAGTAACATAACACATCAAAACAAACGAATCAAAACCCAATAGAAAACTCAAAGAAATCCAACTCAAAGTTTTTCCTATTTCAAGCAACAACTAAAATAGTTTTATATAACAAAAATTTTCTTAACATAACCTAAGCATGAGTTTATGTTAACTTAACAGAAAATAATGCATTAAGCAACTAGGTGCAAAAAGAATCAATTTAAAAGCTATTACAAAACTCCTATTAGGCCTAATTCAAATTCTATTAAGAAAAATAAAATAAAAATTTTATTTATTATAAATAAAAGTTCATGCTATAAAGTGGCAGAAACTATCCTAGAATAATCAATCACATATGAAAAATAAATTTATTTACTAATTAAAATAATAGGAAAATAGTATCTAGTTAATTAATTAAGAATAACAAGATTCTGATTAAAACTAATTTTTATTAATCCTAAAATTCCCAAATTAATTCCTACGGTTAGGCAATGTCAAAACAAAGTTGGGACAAAAGAATTACCAAAAATAATTTTCCTAACTCATTTTATAGCAGATTTACTATTCTGACTAAATCTAAAATAAAGCAATTCTAAATAATTTTAACATAGCTAATTATATTTTCTGCAGAAACTATAAGAAATTTGCAAACCAACAAAAAAAGAATCACTTAAAAATATTAAGTAGAATAAAAGTTATGAATTTTTCAAATCAGGAACTATTCTGTTAAAACAGAAAAATGAAAATAAAGAAAAATGGGCTAAATGGGCCTAACTAACGCACTGTGCGTAATATAACTAAACGGGCCCTAGGGTTAAACTGAATCGGGCCGGTCTAAATAAATAAAACCTAACAAAGAAATAAACCGCAACGAACCGGACCGAACCGGGTTTTATTTAAAAGGGGATACCCCTTCGGGGGTTCTAATCTTAGCCGCACAAACGAGATCGGACGGCGGAGAGAAGCTCCGGCGGCTTACCGGAGTTCGATGGCGGCGGCGGCTCGGGCGGCGAGTGTGTCGACGTCTCCGGTGGTCGGGAGGTCGGCGGGTGCTCAAGGGTGCGGACGGGCTCGGGGTGGTCTGTGGAGAGGTGGAGCTCGGGGTGGGCTAGGGCGGCGGGCGAGGTAAATGGCGGTGGCGGCTCGGGTCTCCGAAGCGTGAGGAGGAGGAGAGGGTCCGCGAGGGGCGGCGGGGGAATGGGGTGCGGGGAGGGGTACTTATAGGGGGGCTCAACTTGGCGGGGGGCAATCGGGAGGATCGGATCCGGATCCCGGGATCCGTGGCCAGCGGGGGGAGTGTGGTGGGCGAGGAAGGAGACGGGTGGGGGCCCGCCTGTCGGTGAGGGAGAGGGGGAGTGCGGCGCGTCGGGCGACCGAGCGGAAGCAGGTTCGGGCGAGGGGGAGAGCGGGCTGGCTCGCTGGGCTGGCTCGGCCGTTGGCTGGGCCGGTTCGGTGGGCCGCCTCGGTGGTCGCCAGTCTTGGCTGGGCAGTTAGCTGGCTGGCGCTGGTATTTATTTTATTTTATTTATTTTGAAAAATAAAACAGAGATAATATTTAAACTATAAATATTTTATATAGGACATATATATACCAAAATGATCAGGGAATATTCCTATCATTTGAACATTTTCGAGGCAAAATCCAAAGTTCATAAAAATCATTTTTTCAAATTCAAATGAAACTCAAATTTGAAAAGTGTTTTCAAGATACTTTCAAATGACTTTCAATTTGATTCTTTTAACTTCCAACTCATATTTCATATAATTGAAGAAGTCATTTTATCTCCTCTCATGAAAATCATAGAGTTGCATAAAGCTTTGAATTTGAAATATTCTCAAATGAAATTCAAATCTTTTCAAAACCCTTTTCATTTCAAATGGAAGAAGTCATTTCATCTTCGCTCTAGGGTTTTGGTGTTGGAATGAATTTGAATTCATTGAGATCCAAAAAGGCAAAGGGGAAAGTTTGGGAAAGTCATTTCATTCCCTCTCATTCAACTTTCAATTTTTTTTTTCAAATTCCACTCAGTTTCACTCAATCAATCAAACCAACAATCAGACAACAAGCATAGTTATTTATCTAATATAACATTCCAAAATTTAGAATTTTGGGATGTTACAAACCTACCACACTTAAAATGAATCTCGTCCTCGAGATTCGAAGAGGCTAGCAAGAAAAGGTTAGGGGTTGGGGGTCTTCTAGTAAATATTTTGGTCGGAAAGGTCAGAGGTGCTACCACACTTAAAACAAGGTTACGGTTCCGACGTAACTCATGTACTTCATCCTTAGGATTGGCGGTGTCGATCTTCTCATATCTTCGGTATGAATCCTTTACTAATACTCTTCCGGTAGGGCATAACCCTTTCAACAATATCATGTGTCATTTCATCATGCTAAGGTTCTTCTGAGACTGGGTCTTCATCTCTGACGGGTCTGTCGCCAATACTAAACAACTATCGAAAATCTCGTGGTGGTCGACCATTACAGGTTTCTCCTGCAGGAATAATGGGTTGGGTTGAACCTCACCGTATAACCTACGATTGGCAACGGTTGCCTGTAAAGGGGTTCCATCGTCCTACCATTCTATGGTTTTATGGCTTATCGCGTCGACACTCTTCAAAGGTTTTCGAGGCTCTCTGATTTTCCATCAACATATGATAGTTCATGATAGAAGTCTCCGGTATGGGGGCCAATCCATCCCGTACTTGAATCATTACCACATACGTAAATAGTGAATCACGTATTTCTAACACTTGGGCATACTCACAAGCATTGCAGAATTTCTCTTGCTCTCGAACTGGGTTCGAGTAAATCCATGGTTTCTGCAAGCTGAACAAACATCTATCGTTACTTCACCACTCTCAGGTTTTTGCATAACCTCCTACGGAACGTACGCTGATTGAAACACCGATTCTTCCAAATTTGTTCCTTTATCAAGATTACATCTGTTCCTTTTCAAAATCCTGGGCCTGTGGGTTATGGGCCCACTTCAGCTCTTGTACAAGCTTAATTCGTCCTTCCATATTCCAACGTTACATCTCCTGTAAATGCAATAGTACTTCTTCCTTCATACTCTTGTGGTGACGATCATACCAAACTCCAACTTATTTTGTCCAGCTTCCTTCTATGGACCGTCATGAATAACACATTTCTTTCTTCATTGATCTAGTGGCTTTACGGAGTACTACGACACCAAGGAAAAAGGCACTAGTTTATCCATAAATCTCATTATTCTCATATCAATCTTTTAGTACATCCTTAACCATTTTTCGGGAATCCAAATCTAAAAAGTTTATTACAAATGCTGCCACCCACATGGTTCGGTATGGTCAGACATTACTTCCAACTTTATTTATTTTTCCTCCTTGGGAATTCTTCAGTCCCACTGGAATTGTGCGACATGTGCCTTGAATTCTTCAATCTTCTGTTTCATCGTGGTGGCGTTGAGCTTCACCTCCATCATCTCTGCGTGCACTTCGCTTAGGTATTCCTGAGTATAACGGAGTCTTGCTTCAAGTATTTCTCCGATCTGGCGTATGGCTTCCATGGCTGCTTCACGAACAGCATCGAAGAAAGTTGCTTGTGGCACACGTGAAATGAAAAAGTACTGCCCCATCATCTTTGGGCAAACTCCTTTCAAATGGTGGAGGTGTACCTCCACATACCAAAGTTCCACTCCCTTTTGCATGAAGGGGTAGCCTTTGTAGACTGCATCTCCTTCAAGGTGAATATGCTTCATCATGTCCTTCAGGATCTTCGGGTAATCATGATCACTTGTCAGAGTCATGATTGTTTCCGGACCTTTAAGGAAAGACTCGTAAAGGGTCGTCATCTGCAGTTGTAAAACAAAATGGTGCTCAGGATAGGGTAAATATTTCCTGGGGCACACATTCATATCATCCAACCAAAACTTCAACTCAATTCCAATTTCCCGTTTATGCATCACAACTCACTTTCTTCCATGTTCATCCAGAATATTAATTTCCAAGATAAAATATAACAACTCCTTAAAGCCTTTCAGTATGTGACATTACAACTTTGTTGAGTCATGAACTTATTACAACCTCTGAGTAATCTATTACATAACTCAACTTATTGTACTCATAAAGATGAAATTGCTTTCTACTACTCTTATTTATCCATATCAAAATTCCAACTACTCCACTCCAGCTTTCATCTTGTCGGGACATTTAGTAGCATAATGTCCTGCTTCCCTGCAGCGAAAACAAATGACTTCCAACATGTCTCGGGGCTTCTTTGTGATTATGTAGGCCCTTTGGATTCTTGGCTTCTTTTCTGGACATTTACTAGCGTAATGACCTAAATCCTTACACCTGTAACAAGTGATATGACTTAGGTCCTTCTCTGCAAAAATTGCGTTGTTCTCGGGTTGCCTTCTTTTTCTCTTCCTGGATTTCTCTGTAACGATCAGAGCTTCTATTTCCCGAGGGTCAAACTTTACTTCTGCTGTCGGGAAATATCCCAGATACTCGTTTCTTCCCTTGGGGCAATACTGCGAAAAATGCCCTTCTTCTCCACATGAATAGCAGGCATTGGAGTAAAATCTGTTGAGGCCTTCTCCATCAGGGTCTTCAACACATTCCTTCATCACAGGTTCTTTCATAACTTCTCAGAGGGCTTCTTTCATTCCTTCTTCCTGTTCCTGAATAGTTTGTTGCACCATGGGGTAAATGTGACACTGAGTCGGGTAGTGGGTGGTTCCTTCACACAAGAAACAAGTCACCTGACTAGTTGGGCATTTCTCAGCTGGCTGTTTCTCCTCACAATGAGGGCATCCATCCTTGTGTTCCTCCTGGGTGTGTCCTATTTCTCCGCAAATCTTGCAAGCACAAGGTTTCTTCTTCGGGTTATCGTAGTTCTTCCGGATAAGACGGGACCTCAAGAGAGTCTTCTTGAATTCCTCCCAAGTTCTTGCTCCATTAAATCCCTGTATGGTTTGATGCATTTTCCACCAGGTTGCAGCACTTTCTGTAAAGTACTGAAGAGTGTATTGGACCTCATACTTCCTTGAAACCAAATTGCTCCCGAAGTGATTCTCCATGTTCTGAATCCATAGCTCTGCCTCCGGCTGAGTCTTCGGTCCAGAGAATATCAGTACAACTTCATTCATCATCTATGGGGTTCAAAAGTTTTGGGATGAGATATGAGAGAGGTGAGGAGGGATATACACACAATACAAACAATAGTTTTGAAGAAACGAGTTTTATTTTGTGGCTGTCGGAAAACATCAAACAAATGACAGCTCACAAATCGTCGCATCTAACGTAAGTGTTTAACAGGGTTTGGTCTTCTAAAGGTCAAATAATTTTCAGATCCTTCAAGTCTTGAGTCTTCAACTGTTGTAGCTTCTAATACATGGTGAAATCCTCTTTGCCTTTGAAGGGTCATCTCGATATCAAATCCTTCTTGGAGGGTCTTGATTGATCCTCCGGGTGATCAAAAGGGAAGGGTATATTCTAACTATTTGAGGTGAGAGTGTCGGAAGAGATGAGAAGTAAGAGTCTTTTGTAAATAGAGTTTTTGAGATATCCTGTCCTAGGGCTTTCCGATTTCTAGGGTCACGTCCTACGGACCAACATGTGCTCGATACCATTTACAGAGCGACCCGACCTCGACGGTCAAGTCTCGTGTTTCGTGCCATCCACGGATCAAGTATCTCGGCACACACAGTACATCAATGTATATATCAAAGTGCAATCACATGTATAATTAACGTAAAACTGATATATACCTCATAAGTCACATGAGAAACAAATAGTCGGTGTGGAGTCCCATCAACGCCATCGGCAGGTTGAGTGTAGACCGTAACCTGCACTAGTAACTCTTACTCGTCGAGGAAATATCTGCAACATGATACGTTGCAGCCGTGTAGGTCGAGTACATTGAATGCACCGTAAGATCACAATAAGAGAAAACAGATGGTAAATTGTACTATATGCGGTATGGCTTTGTGGCTCAGATTCGAGTTTTGTTTGCGTAAAAGCTGGTTTTATTTTCCCTACATCAAAGGAATAAATGAAAGTCTGTACTATGGAGTTTTCTATCATGACATGGTTCCGCCAACCGATGTCTCATAGCCCAAAATCATAATAAGTAGCCCACAATTAAGTTATCAGTCCGGTGTTGAGAGTTCCGAGATAGATCCAAGTCCGGATGCTCAAATTGTCCGTGAATCGGGACACGGCTAATCGATTAGGTTTTAACCCTCTGCAGAGGTTTGTACACTTTACCCGCAAGATTCGATCCCTCTATTTACGTTCTCGCACTTCGTGGTGTTTGAGAACAAGATGACCAAACATGGTCTTCCAAGAGTTCCCGACCACCGTCCGTGCTCATCCCATCCTACCGTAGTTCTACATCTGCTAGCACCGCCCCAGCCAGAGTCACCACTAAGGTCAACCAAGCCGAGCCCATAATGACTTGCGGTTGCACGAGGTAAGCTTCCGGCGTGAAGTATTCTTCCGTCTCTTTGAGTCTGGGTGAAGCTTTCCGCAAGATGTCATGGCGCTTCTCCATGCATCCCGCCAACCACTGGTTTCTCCAGGTGCCCGTCAACAAATCCTTCACCCAAGAGTGTGTATTGAATTCTTGTCTCGAGTCTTGAAGTCTTGAGGCCTTGAAGATGCAGTCCTTGCAGATTCCATCATGGAGTTGTCATCATTGACGAGAGTCCTCCTTCTTCACACCACTCGAACACTCATACCAACCCCGTCTACTATAGCGTAGCATTAAAATAAATAACGTCCGGGCTTGGTAACAGGTGATGGGTTCCTACCTCATGCATACTACTCAACTACAAGGATTCAATATCACTCTTGGAGGGATTGTTGCGAAGATGACACTAGATGCAATAAAACACATAGGTATGAAAACATGGTCAAAGTGAACTTGCCTTGTTGACGATCTTGAAAACTAGGGACTCATGGTAGCAAACTTAGCAGACCGGAAATTCTACCGAGGCAAACAATAACCATAATAAGCACATAGCATATGATCACTTAACACAATAGCAATAGTAACATAACACATCAAAACAAACGAATCAAAACCCAATAGAAAACTCAAAGAAATCCAACTCAAAGTTTTTCCTATTTCAAGCAACAACTAAAATAGTTTTATATAACAAAATTTTCTTAACATAACCTAAGCATGAGTTTATGTTAACTTAACGAAAATAATGCATTAAGCAACTACGAGCAAAAAGAATCAATTTAAAAGCTATTATAAAACTCCTATTAGGCCTAATTCAAATTCTATTAAGAAAAATAAAATAAAAGTTTTATTTATTATAAATAAAAGTTCATGCTATAAAGTGGCAGAAACTATCCTAGAATAATCAATCACATGTGAAAAATAAATTTATTTACTAATTAAAATAATAGGAAAATAGTATCTAGTTAATTAATTAAGAATAAAAGATTCTGATTGAAACTAATTTTTTATTAATCCTAAAGTGCCCAAATTAATTCCTACGGTTAGGCAATGTCAAAACAAAGTTGGGACAAAAAGAATTACCCAAAATAATTTTCTTAACTCATTTTATAGCAGATTTACTATTCTGACTAAATCTAAAATAAAGCAATTCTAAATAATTTTAACATAGCTAATTATATTTTCTACAGAAACTATAAGAAATTTGCAAACCAACAAAAAAAGAATCACTTAAAAATATTAAGTAGAATAAAAGTTATGAATTTTTCAAAGCAGGAACTATTCTGTTAAAACAGAAAAATGAAAATAAAGAAAAATGGGCTAAATGGGCCTAACTAACGCACTGTGCGTAATATAACTAAATGGGCCCTAGGGTTAAACTGAATCGGGCCGGTCTAAATAAATAAAACCTAACAAAAAAATAAACCGCAACGAACCGGGTTTTATTTAAAAGGGGATACCCCTTCGGGGGTTCTAATCTTAGCTGCACAAACGAGATCGGACTGCGGAGAGAAGCTCCGGCGGCTTACCGGAGTTCGACAGCGGCGGCGGCTCGGGCGGCGAGTGCGTCGACGTCTCCGGTGGTCGGGGAGGTCGGCGGGGTGCTCCGGCGGGTGCGGACGGGCTCGGGGGGTGGTCTGGTGGAGTCGGTGGAGCTCGGGGTGGGCTAGGGCGTGGCGAGGTAAATGGCGGTGGCGGCTCGGGTCTCCAGCGCGTGAGGAGGAGGAGAGGTCCGCGAGGCGGGGAATGGGGTGCGGGGAGGGGTACTTATAGGGGGCTCAACTTGGCGAGGGGGCAATCGGGAGGGGATCGGATCCGGGATCCCGGGATCCGTGGGCGGCGTGGCGAGGTGGCGTGGGCGAGGGGAAGGAGACGGGTGGGGGCCCGCCTGTCGGTGAGGGAGAGGGGGAGTGCGGCGCGTCGGGCGACCGAGCGGAAGGAGGTTCGGGCGAGGGGGAGAGCGGGCTGGCTCGCTGGGCTGGCTCGGCCGTTGGCTGGGCCGGTTCGGTGGGCCGCCTGGGTGGGTCGCCAGTCTTGGCTGGGCAGTTAGCTGGTGGCGCTGGGTATTTTTTTTTTTTATTTTATTCTTTTTGAAAAATAAAAACAGAGATAATATTTAAACTATAAATATTTTATATAGGACATATATATACCAAAATGATGGGGAATATTCCTATCATTTGAACATTTTCGAGGGCAAAATCCAAAGTTTATGAAAAATCATTTTTTTAAATTCAAATGAAACTCAAATTTGAAAAGTGTTTTCAAGATACTTTCAAATGACTTTCAATTTGATTCTTTTTAACTTCCAACTCATATTTCATATAATTGAAGAAGTCATTTTATCTCCTCTCATGAAAATCATAGAGTTGCATAAAGCTTTGAATTTGAAATATTCTCAAATGAAATTCAATTCTTTTCAAAACCCTTTTCATTTCAAATGGAAGAAGTCATTTCATCTTCGCTCTAGGGTTTTGGTGTTGGAATGAATTTGAATTCATTGAGATCCAAAAAGGCAAAGGGGAAAGTTTGGGAAAGTCATTTCATTCCCTCTCATTCAACTTTCAAAAGTTTTTTTTTTCAAATTCCACTCAGTTTCACTCAATCAATCAAACCAACAATCAGACAACAAGCATAGTTATTTATCTAATATAACAATCCAAAATTTAGAATTTTGGGATGTTACATTTTACCACTTGTTACCTTGCAGTTTTTATATTTTCAGATTACAAATACTCATATCTATCATCCATATTGCACTTGTGTCACCATCTCTTCGCCGAACTAGTGCACCTATACAATTTACACATTGTATTGGGTGTGTTGGGGACACAAGAGACTCTTTGTTATTTGGTTGCAGGGTTGCTTGAGAGAGACCATCTTCAACCTACGCCTCCCACAGATTGATAAACCTTAGGTCATCCACTTGAGGGAAATTTTCTACTGTCCTACAAACCTCTGCACTTGGAGGCCCAACAACGTCTATAAGAAGAAGGTTGCGTAGTAGACATCAAGATCCCATCTTGGGGCCTGTTCCGGAGCTCCACCGAAGGGGGCATCGATCGCGGAGGGCTTATACATCAACACCATAGCCTCTCCGATGAAGTGTGAGTAGTTTACCTCAGACCTTCGGGTCCATAGTTATTATCTAGATTGCTTTCTCTCTCTTTTTGGATCTCAATACAATGTTCTCCCCCTCTCTTGTGGAGATCTATTCGATGTAATCTTCTTTTGTGGTGTGTTTGTTGAGACCGATGAATTGTGGGTTTATGGTCAAGTTTATCTATGAACAATATTTGAATCTTCTGAATTATTTTATGTACGATTGGTTATCTTTGCAAGTCTCTTTGAATTATCAGTTTGGTTTGGCCTACTAGATTGATCTTTCTTGCAATGGGAGAAGTGCTTAGCTTTGGGTTCAATCTTGCGGTGTCCTTTCCCTGTGATAGTAGGGGCAGCAAGGCACGTATTGTATTGTTGCCGTCGAGGATAACAAGACGGGGTTTATATCATATTGCATAAGTTTATCCCTCTACATCATGCCATCTTGCTTAAAGCGTTACTCTATTCTTATGAACTTAATACTCCAGATGCATGCTGGATAGCGGTCGATGTGTGGAGTAATAGTAGTAGATGCGGGTAGGAGTCGGTCTACTTGTTTCGGACGTGATGCCTATATACATGATCATGCCTAGATATTCTCATAACTATGCTCAATTCTGTCAATTGCTCAACAGTAATTTGTTTACCCACCGTAAATACTTATGCTCCCGAGAGAAGCCACTAGTGAAACCTATGGCCCCCGGGTCTATTTTCCGTCATATTAATCTCCCGACAACAAGCTATTTCTGGCACCGTTTTTATTTTACTTTCTTTACTTTGCATCTTTATCATAAAAATAGCAAAAATATTATCTTATCATATCTATCAGATCTCACTCTCCTAAGTGACCGTGTAGGGATTGACAACCCCTTATCGCGTTGGTTGCGAGGATTTATTTGTTTTTGTAGGTGCGAGGGACTCGTGTGTAGCCTCCTACTGGATTGATACCTTGGTTCTAAAAAACGGAGGGAAATACTTACGCTACTTTGCTGCATCACCCTTTCCTCTTCAAGGGAAAACCAACACAGTGCTCAAGAGATAGCAGTCTCTTGGTACAACCTCACACAGGATAGATGATACATGCTTGTGAGAGCACGGGTTATCCATATGCGTTTGATTCTCAAAAGCTTTGTAGTCTGGCAGCTTGGACGAGCTAGGAATTGTTGGACTGCTCAGATCACTATCCTTCGCATCAATAATTGGAATGCCCTCTTGCCAGAAGTGCCTCCTGCTGGCGAGGAACCCCCACCTCCTGATGGCAATAATCACCCACAGCTTGGGCGGGATCTCACCACGGAACAGCTCTACCAACAACAAATACACAATTGGCTTGTCCAGAATGCTGCACAACCCAATGGAGTGTTGGGGAACGTTGCAGAAAATTAAAATTTTTCCTACGGTTTCACCAAGATCCATCTATGAGTTCTACCATGCAACGAGTAACGAGAGAGAGTTTGCATCTACATACCACTTGTAGATCGAATACGGAAGCGTTCTTGAGAGTGGTGATGACGAAGACGTTCCCAACGTGATTCCGATCACCGATGACCAAAGTACTGAAAGGACAGTACCTCCGTGTTCAACACACGTACGGGACGATGGCGTCTCCTCCGTCTTGATCCAGCAAGAGTGAAGGAGAGGTTGAAGAAGACAATCCCGATGGCAGCACGACGGCGTGGTGCAGCAGTACTGTAGTTCTCCGGCAGGCTTCGCCAAGCTTGCGTGAGAAAGAGAGGTGTTGGGAGGGAGGGCTGCGCCTACAACTGTGTTGGCAGCCCTCCCCCACCCCTCTATTTATAGGAGGAGAGGGTCAAGGGGGCGGCCCTCTAGGGAAAACCCTAGGGGCGGCGGCCAAGGAGGAGGGAGGAGGGTGGCTTGCCCCCAAGCTGAGGCGCCCCTTTAGGCTTCCTCCTCCCAAACCCTAGGCGCATGGGCTCAGGTGGGAGGCGCACCCAGCCCACCGGGGCTGGTTCCCTCCCACTTAGCCCATGTGGCCCCCGGAGAGGTGGCCCCTCCGGTGGACCTCGGAACCCTCCGGTGGCCCGGTACTTTACGGTATACCACCAAACTTCCGAGTCCGTTTAACCACTTTCCATATATAAATCTTTACCTCGGACCATTCCGAACTCCTCGTGACGTCCGGGATCTCATCCGGACTCGAACAACATTCGTAATCACATACTTGTCTTCCTATTAACCCTAAGCGCCACCGAACCTTAAGTGTGTAGACCCTACGGGTTCGGGAGACATGCGACATGACCGAGACTACCTCAAGTCAATAACCAACAGCGGGATCTGGATACCCATGTTGGCTCCCACATGCTCCTCGATGTTGTCATCGGATGAACCACGATGTCAAGGGTTCAAGCAACCCGTATTCTATTCCCTTTGTCGACGGTATGTTACTTGCCCGAGACTCGATCGTCGGTATCCCAATACCTCGTTAGTCTCGTTATCGGCAAGTCACTTTACTCGTACCGCAATGCATGATCCCGTGACCGGACACTTGGTCACTTTGAGCTCATTATGATGATGCATTACCGAGTGGGCCCGATGATACCTCTCCGTCATACGGAGTGACAAATCCGATCTCGATCCGTGTCAACCCAATGGTCACTTTCGGAGATACCGTAGTGCACCTTTATAGTCACCCGATTCGTTGTGACGTTTGATACACCCAAAGCACTCCTACGGTATCCGGAATTGCACGATCTCATGGTCTAAGGAAGAGATACTTGACATTGGAAAAGCTCTAGCAAAACGAACTACACGATCTTGTGCTATGCTTAGGATTGGGTCTTGTCCATCACGTCATTCTCCTAATGACGTGATCCCGTTGTCAATGACATCGATGTCCATAGTCGAAACCATGACTATCTGTTGACCAACGAGCTAGTCAACTAGAGGCTTACTAGGACGTATTGTAGTCTATGTATTCACACGTGTATTACGATTTCCGGATAATACAGCTTATAGCATGAATAAAGACAATTATCATGAACAAGGAAATATAATAATAATGCTTTTATTATTGCCTCTAGGGCATATTTCCAACAGTCTCCCACTTGCACTAGAGTCAATAATCTAGTTTACATTGTGATGAATCGAACACCCATAGAGTTACGGTGCTGATCATGTTTTGCCCATGCGGAAGAGGTTTAGTCAACGGATCTGCGACATTCAGATCCGTATGCACTTTACAAATTTCTATGTCTCCATTCGAACATTTTCACGGATGGAGTTGAAGCGACGCTGATGTGCTCTGGTCTTCTTGTGAAACCTGGGCTCCTTGGCAAGGGCAATAGCTCCGGTGTTGTCACAGAAGAGTTTGATCGGCCCCGACGCATTGGGTATGACTCCTAGGTCGGTGATGAACTCCTTCACCCAAATTGCTTCATGCGCTGCCTCCGAGGCTGCCATGTACTCCGCTTCACATGTAGATCCCGCCACGACGCTTCGCTTGCAGCTGCACCAGCCATCGCTCCACCATTCAACATATACACGTATCCGGTTTGTGACTTAGAGTCATCCAGATCTGTGTCGAAGCTAAGCGTCGACGTAACCTTTCTGACGAGCTCTTCGTCACCTCCATAAACGAGAAACATGTCCTTTGTCCTTTCGGTACTTCAGGATATTCTTGACCGCTGTCCGGTGTTCCTTGCGGGATTACTTTGGTACCTTCCTACCAAACTTACGGCAAGGTTTACATCAGGTCCGTACACAGCATGGCATACATAATAGATCCTATGGCTGAGGCATAGGGATGACACTCATCTCTTCTTTATCTTTTGCCGTGGTCGGGCATTGAGCTGAGCTCAATCTCACACCTTGCAAAACAGGCAAGAACCCTTCTTGGACTGATCCATTTTGAACTTCTTCAAAATCTTATCAAGGTATGTGCTTTGTGAAAGACCTATGAGGCGCCTTGATCTATCTCTATAGATCTTGATGCCTAATATATAAGCAGCTTCTCCAAGGTCCTTCATTGAAAAACACTTATTCAAGTAGGCCTTAATGCTGTCCAAGAATTCTATATCATTTCCCATCGAAGTATGTCATCTACATATAATATGAGAAATGCTCTGAGCTCCCACTCACTTTCTTGTAAACGCAGGCTTCTCCATAAGTCGCATAAACCCAAACGCTTTGATCATCTCATCAAAGCGAATGTTCCAACTCCGAGATGCTTGCACCAGCCCATAAATGGATCGCTGGAGCTTGCATACTTTGTTAGCGTTCTTAGGATCGACAAAACCCTCGGCTGTATCATATACAGCTCTTCCTTAAGATAGCCGTTAAGGAACGCTGTTTTGACGTCCATCTGCCATATCTCATAATCATAGTATGCGGCAATTGCTAACATGATTCGGACGGACTTAAGCTTCGCCACGGAGAGAAAGTCTCATCGTAGTCAATCCCTTGAACTTGCCGATAACCCTTAGCGACAAGTCGAGCTTTATAGATGGTGACATTACCATCCGCGTCCGTCTTCTTCTTAAAGATCCATTTGTTTTCTATCGCTCGCCGATCATCGGGCAAGTCGGTCAAAGTCCACACTTTGTTTTCATACATGGATTCTATCTCGGACTTCATGGCTTCTAGCCATTTGTTGGAATCTGGGCCCGCCATCGCTTCTTCATAGTTCGAAGGTTCATTGTTGTCTAACAACATGATTTCCGAGACAGGGTTGCCGTACCACTGCAGTGCGGAACGTGTCCTAGTGGACCCTCTGGTTCAAGAGCAACTTGATCCGAAGTACCTTGATCATCATCATGAATTTCCTCTTGATTGGTGTAGGCATCACAGAACATTTTCTGAGCTGCACTACTATCCTGTTCAAGAGGTAGTACCTCATCGAGTTCTACTTTTCTCCCACTTACTTCTTTCGAGAGAAACTCTTTTCCGAAAGGATCCATTCTTGGCAACAAAGATCTTGCCCTCGGATCTTAAGTAGAAGGTATACCCTACGGTTTCCTTAGGGTATCCTATGAAGACGCATTTTTCCGACTTGGGTTCGAGCTTTTCGGGTTGAAGTTTCTTGACATAAGCATCGCATCCCCAAACTTTTAGAAACGACAGCTTAGGTTTCTTCCCAAACCATAATTCATACGGTGTCGTCTCAACGGACTTAGACGGTGCCCTATTTAAAGTGAATGTAGCTGTCTCTAGAGCGTATCCCCAAAATGATAGCGGTAAATCAGAAGAGACATCATAGACCGCACCATATCCAATAGAGTGCGACACGACGTTCGGACACACCATTACATTTGAGGTGTTCCAGCGGCGTTAGTTGTGAAACGATTCCACATTTTCTTAAGTGTGTACCAAATTCGTGACTTAAATATTCTCCTCCACGATCGATCGTAAGAATTTTATCTTTCGGTCACGTTGATTCTCTACTTCATTCTGATATTCCTTGAACTTTTCAAAGGTCTCGGACTTGTGTTTCATCAAGTAGACATACCCATATCTACTCAAGTCATCGTGAGAGTGAGAACATAACGATATCCTCCATGAGCCTCAACGCCATTGGACCGCACACATCGGTATGTATGATTTCCAATAAGTTGGTTGCTCGCCCATTGTTCCAGAGAATGGAGTCTTGGTCATTTTGCCCATGAGGCATGGTTCGCATGTGTCAAATGATTCATAATCAAGAGACTCCAAAAGTCCATCAAGCATGGAGCTTCTTCATGCGCTTGACACCAATGTGACCAAGGCGGCATGCCACAAGTATGTGGGACTATCGTTATCAACTTTACATCTTTTGGTATTCACGTTATGAACATGTGTAATACTACGCTCGAGATTCATTAAGAATAAACCATTGACCATCGGAGCATGACCATAAAACATATCTCTCATATAAATAGAACAACCATTATTCTCGGATTTAAATGAGTAGCCATCTCGCATTAAACGAGATCCAGATACAATATTCATGCTCAAACTTGGCACCAAATAACAATTATTAAGGTTCATAACTAATCCCGTGGGTAAATGAAGAGGTAGCGTGCCGACGGCGATCACATCGACTCTGGAACCATTCCCGACGCGATCGTCACCTCGTCCTTCGCCAGTCTCCGCTTATTCCGCAGCTCCTGCTGTGAGTTACAAATATGAGCAACGGCACCGGTATCAAATACCGGGAGTTACTACGACATGGTAAGGTACACATCAATTACATGTATATCAAATATACCTTTAGTGTTGCCGGCCTTCTTATCCGCTAAGTATTTGGGGCAGTTCCGCTTCCAGTGACCCTTCCCCTTGCAATAAAAACACTCAGTCTCAGGCTTGGGTCCATTCTTTGACTTCTTCCCGGCAACTTGCTTACGGGCGCGGCAATCTCCTTGCCATCCTTCTTGAAGTTCTTCTTGCCCTTGCCCTTCTTAAACTTAGTGGTCTTATTGACCATCAACACTTGATGTTCTTTCTTGATTTCAACCTCGGCTGACTTCAAAGATAGAGAACACTTCAGAATGGTCTTTACCATCCCCCGCATGTTGTAGTTCATCACAAAGCTCTTGTAGCTTGGTGGGAGCGATCGAGGATTCTGTCAATGACCGCCTCATCGGGGAGGTTAATATTCAGCTGGGTCATACGGTTGTGCAACCTGACATCTTCGTAATGTGTTCACCCTTGTAACTGTTTTCCTCCATCTTACAACTATAGAACTTGTCGGAGATGTCATATCTCTCGACCCGGCGTGAGCTTGGAAAACAAGTTTCAGCTCCTCGAACATCTCATATGCTCCGTGGTGCTCAAAACGCTTTTGGAGCCCCGGTTCTAAGTGTAAAGCATGCCGCCTTGAACGAGGGAGTAATCATCGACGAGACTGCCAAGCATTCATAATGTCTTGGTTCTCTCGACGGAGCTTCACCTAGCGGTCCTTCTAGGACGATTGTTTCGGCAGCTATGAGGATGATCCTCGGGTTCGGGACCCAGTCAGATAGTTGCTGCCGTCATCTTTCAGCTTGGTTTTCTAGGAACGCGTTGAAGTTCAAGTTGACATGAGCGTTGGCCATTTGATCTACAAGACATATAATTCAAAAGTTTTAGACTAAGTTCATGATAATTAAGTTCATCTAATCAAATTATTAATGAACTCCCACTCAGATTAGACATCCTCTAGTCATCTAAGTGATACACGATCCGAGTCGACTAGGCCGTGTCCGATCATCACGTGAGACGGACTAGTCATCGTCGGTGAACATTCTCATGTTGATCGTATCTTCCATACGACTCGTGTTCGACCTTTCGGTCTCCGTGTTCGAGGCCATGTCGTACATGCTAGGCTCGTCAAGTTTAACCCTAAGTGTTTTGCGTGTGTAAATCTGTCTTACACCCGTTGTATGTGAACGTAAGAATCCATCACACCCGATCATCACGTGGTGCTTAGAAGCGACGAACTGTAGCAACGGTGCACGCTTAGGGGAGAACACTTCTTGAAATTGTTCTTAAGGGATCATCTTATTTACTACCGTCGTTCTAAGTAAACAAGATGCATAATTATAATAAACATCACATGCAATTATAAAGTAGTGACATGATATGGCCAATATCATATAGCTCGCTTGATCTTCATCTTCGGGCTCCATGATCATCCTGTCACGGCATGACACCATGATCTCCATCATCATGATCTCCATCATCGTGCCTCCATGAAGTTGTCACGCCAACGACTACTTCTACTTCTATGGCTAACGCGTTTAGCAATAAAGTAAAGTAAATTACATGGCGTTCTTCAATGACACGCAGGTCATACAAAAATAAAGACAACTCCTATGGCTCCTGCGGTTGTCATACTCATCGACATGCAAGTCGTGATTCCTATTACAAGAACATGATCTCATACATCACAATATATCATCATTCATCACAACTTGGCCATATCACGTCACATGACAATTGCTGCAAAAACAAGTTAGACGTCCTCTAATTGTTGTTGCATCTTTTACGTGGCTGCAATTGGGTTCTAGCAAGAACGTTTTCTTACCTACGAATAACCACAACGTGATCTTGTCAACTTCTATTTACCCTTCATAAGGACCCTGTTCATCGAATCCGCTCCCACTAAAGTAGGAGAGACAGACACCCGCCAGCCACCTTATGCAACTAGTGCATGTTAGTCGGTGGAACCGGTCTCACGAAAAATGCGTGTAAGGTTGGTCCGGCCGCTTCATCCCACAATACCGCGGAAGCAAGAAACAACTAGTAACGGCAAGTAAGTTGACAAGATCCACGCCCACAACAGAATTGTGTTCTACTCGTGCAAAGAGAACTACGCATAGACCTAGCTCATGATGCCATTGTTGGGGAACGTTGCAGAAAATTAAAATTTTTCCTACGGTTTCACCAAGATCCATCTATGAGTTCTACCATGCAACGAGTAACGAGAGAGAGTTTGCATCTACATACCACTTGTAGATCGAATACGGAAGCGTTCTTGAGAGTGGTGATGACGAAGACGTTCCCAACGTGATTCCGATCACCGATGACCAAAGTCTTGAAAGGACAGTACCTCCGTGTTCAACACACGACGGGACGATGGCGTCTCCTCCGCCTTGATCCAGCAAGAGTGAAGGAGAGGTTGAAGAAGACAATCCCGATGGCAGCACGACGGCGTGGTGCAGCAGTCTGTAGTTCTCCGGCAGGCTTCGCCAAGCTTGCGTGAGAAAGAGAGGTGTTGGGAGGGAGGGCTGCGCCTACAACTGTGTTGGCAGCCCTCCCCCACCCCTCTATTTATAGGAGGAGAGGGTCAGGGGGCCGGCCCTCTAGGGAAAACCCTAGGGGGGGCGGCCAAGGAGGAGGAGGAGGGTGGCTTGCCCCCAAGCTGGGCGCCCCTTTAGGTTTCCTCCTCCCAAACCCTAGGCGCATGGGCCTAGGTGGGGGCGCACCCAGCCCACCAGGGGCTGGTTCCCTCCCACTTAGCCCATGTGGCCCCCGGGAGAGGTGGCCCCTCCGGTGGACCTCCGGAACCTCCCGTGGCCCCTGTACTTTACCGGTATACCACCAAACTTCCCGAGTCCGCTTAACCACTTTCCATATATAAATCTTTACCTCCGGACCATTCCGAACTCCTCGTGACGTCCGGGATCTCATCCGGACTCGAACAACATTCGGTAATCACATACTTGTCTTCCTATTAACCCTAGCGCCACCGAACCTTAATGTGTAGACCCTACGGGTTCGGGAGACATGCGAACATGACCGAGACTACCTCAAGTCAATAACCAACAGCGGGATCTGGATACCCATGTTGGCTCCTACATGCTCCTCGATGTTGTCATCGGATGAACCACGATGTCAAGGGTTCAAGCAACCCGTATTCTATTCCCTTTGTCGACGGTATGTTACTTGCCCGAGACTCGATCGTCGGTATCCCAATACCTCGTTAGTCTCGTATCGGCAAGTCACTTTACTCGCATCGCAATGCATGATCCGTGACGGACACTTGGTCACTTTGAGCTCATTATGATGATGCATTACCGAAAGTGGGCCCAAGTGATACCTCTCCGTCATACGGAGTGACAAATCCCATCTCGATCCGTGTCAACCCAATGGTCACTTTCGGAGATACCGTAGTGCACCTTTATAGTCACCCGATTCGTTGTGACGTTTGATACACCCAAAGCACTCCTACGGTATCCGGAATTGCACGATCTCATGGTCTAAGGAAGAGATACTTGACATTGGAAAAGCTCTAGCAAAACGAACTACACGATCTTGTGCTATGCTTAGGATTGGGTCTTGTCCATCACGTCATTCTCCTAATGACGTGATCCCGTTGTCAATGACATCGATGTCCATAGTCGAAACCATGACTATCTGTTGACCAACGAGCTAGTCAACTAGAGGCTTACTAGGACGTATTGTAGTCTATGTATTCACACGTGTATTACGATTTCCGGATAATACAGTTATAGCATGAATAAAGACAATTATCATGAACAAGGAAATATAATAATAATGCTTTTATTATTGCCTCTAGGGCATATTTCCAACATGGAGCACCACCAAGTAATAATGTAGATGACGAGGAAGAAATTCAGGTTTATGCAGGCTACGGAGCCTGGCCGGCACCGCATCCTCCACCAATGCCTCCGCACCCTGTCAATTATCAAGCGTGGCTTGCAGCTTAGGGATTACGGGTGCAAGATGGGATTGTACCCGAGAACAACATCACTCACAGTGAAAAGTAGGCATGGGATAACTCAATTACAATCTCCATTGAAGCCAGTGCAGACACATAAGATCTTCAGATTGTTCCCACTGCTTGTCCCCTTCTTAATTAGGAAATCACAATCACTGTGTAGGGAGAAGATATTATGCAAATTCTACTTGCTGACCCAGTGCCCCTCAGTCAACTCACCGGCTTCTTGTTTTCTGCTCTTCGTCCTTTGCTAGCTACAATTGGTCCATGGAATCATGGATATGGCATGAGAAATGAGCATATGCAGGTGGTGGTGCAGGTTACTCATGGAGAAGCAGGTCTGAACTTCCACAAAATTATTGTAGCGACCAAACCCGAATGGATCAAGTCTCTGTGCTCAGTGTCATCCCTGGATCAGTAATGCTGACACCACACAGTACTTTGAAGGATTTATAGCAGAGTAGCAATCACACACTTATTACATCGTTGTCCACAAGGGAACTTATTACAATAATATGGCTTAAGGCCATCTAATAATAACAACGGAAGGCTTGGAAGATAAGTGAGTCCATCAACTCCATCGGCATCACTGAGTATAGAACCACGACCTAACACCTTACTCGTCAGTTCGAAAAGTCTGCAACGTGAAAGTTGCAGCCCAAAACGGGTCAAGACATGGAATATGCCGCAATGTAACACATAGAGAGCAATGAAAGAATAAGCCTATACTACATGCATATATGGCTGGTGGTAAAGCTCTACGGTTACATTTTTGCATAAAGCTAGTTTTTCCCTACAACAAAGGAATAATTTTATTTAACTATCATGGTGGTTGTTAAACATTGAGAATGGTTGACAGCATCCTCAATCCCAATTAAAAGTACTCATCAAATACCAATAACATTTATTAGAAGTAACATGTTGAGACTCACATGATATTCAATTACCAGATACTCAAAACGTCCATAACCGGGGACACGGCTAATCATGATTAGTTTATACACTCTGCAGAGGTTTGCGCACTTTTCCCCACAAGACTCGATCGCCTCCGCTTGATTCTCGCACTACATGGTGTTTGAGAAACGGATGACCGAGACATAGTCTTTCAGAAGCGCTAGCACCTTACATGTGGGTAGACCGTACCAACCTACATCTCCTACATCAGCTAGCCTACCCGTAAGAGTTCGCACAACTTAGTCAACTACGCCAGAGCCCATAATTGGCTTGTGGCTGCACACGGAAGTTTCAGTTTGAATAATCTTATGATCCCTTAGAGCACAGGTGGCGGTCCAAGAAATACAGCAAGTCTGATAGAAACCAGTGCCTCAATCCACCCAGATGTGTGTTTAGGTTGCCACCTTAGATAAACCATTAATTAACAATCTCACATCTGTCATGGATATTCACTCACCCAATCCACGTCTACTAGCATAGCATGGCATAATAAGCAAACGAGAAGTGACTCCCAAGGTTTCATAAGTAAAACAGTAATAGGTACTACCTCGGTCTACTTCCCAATCCCACAATTTAATTAGATCCTAAACATGCAAGTGTTTGAGGGTTGATCTAATGCAATAAAACTGGGTAGTAGAAAAGGTATGATCAAGTGTTACTTGCCTTGTTGATGATCCATGAGACCTAGAGATTCAAGTAACAAGCGGCGACTCCGGGTGATCTAACGCAGACAAACAACAAGCATACAATAAGTACTCATCTAATGCACAGGGAAATCTCGAATAAAAGATCTAACCAGAGAGTTCAACTTAAGAACCCTGGTTACAAAAGAATCAAACCAAATAAAGCATCGAAAGTCGAACATCCAGAGAGAACGACTCGGTTTTAGCAATCTGAAACTAGGTCAAAATTTTACAGTAGCAAAACATTGTTTAATTAGGTTAGTCGGAACGGCGGTTTCGTAACGAAACTCCAGGCGCTTGAATCACTGATTCGATAAACGAGCGAGAAAATAAACAGATTTGAAAATTGAATCGGAAATCGAATCGAAAATAACGGATTAAATCCGATTAAAAAACGACGAACAGATTAAACGGCGGACGTTCGTTAACAGATCTAATCCGAGCGAACACATACATTGAAACGAGCGGTCGGTGGCGTTCACTAAATAATAAAACCAAAAATAAATAAACCATCTAGGGTTTTTTAAAAAAACCGAATAACGAACAAAAAAACCGGATCGGTTTTTAAAGCAAAACCGGATCGGGGCACGAGGTCAGCTACCTCGTGAGTCGCCGGCGGGCTCGGAACTCCGGCGGCGGGCGGTCGGCGGGTTGGCGGGTCGGGCGAGGCGGCGAGGCGGCGGCGGCGGCGGCGGGCGGCGGCGGGCCTCGGGCGGCGGCGGCTCAGGGGGCGGCGGCTGGCGACGGTGGCGGCGGCCTCGGGCGGCGGCGGCGGCTCAGGGGGGTGGCGGCGGCGCGGGATGAGGGGAGGGGGGGTGGCGGGGTTATAAAGGAGGGGGTTCGGTTGCCTTGGGGAGGGGGAACGGCGGCGCGGCGTGGCCGAGCCGGTCTCGGCCAGCGGCGGCGGCGAAGGGACTCCTCCCGGGCTGTGAGGAGGGGGAGATGGGCGGCGGTGGGCTGGGCCCTTGGCCCGAAGGGCGGCACGCGTTTTTTTTAAACAAAATAAACGGAATAAAAATAAAACCAAACGATCTACAAATTAAATGAAATTAATTTTCCCGACTCCTAAAAATGAGTCGAACAAAATGAACTTTAAAACGGGGCCAAAATGCATATTTTAAAATACTCATTTTTTCTTGCCTAAAGCAAATAAACTTTCAAAACCATAATTTGACTTATTTATAAAATCTTCATTTTTTCCTAAATGTTGGGAAAGTCATGTTATTCCCTCTCTTAATTTTTTTATCGGAAAAACTTTTGAAGATAAATAAATAAATCAAATGATCCTATTTTCAAAATTTGAGAAATCCCAAATATGAAAATAATGAAATCTCCAACTCTCCCCGAGGGTCCTTGAGTTGCTTGAAATTTTCTAGGATCGGAAAATGCGAGAAAATATGATATGCATGATGACCTAATGTATAACATTCCAAATTGAAAATTTGGGATGTTACTAACCTACCTCTTAAGATGAATCTAGCCCTCGAGATTCGGGTTGGCTAGAAAATAGGTGAGGTGGTCCTTGAGCAAAACTTCCTCTCTTTCCCAGGTGGCTTCATCTTGATTGTGGTGGCTCCCTTGAACCTTACAAAACTTGATAACCTTGCTGCGAGTAACTCTGCTGGCATAATCGAGAATCTTAACGGTTTTTCCTCATATGTTAAATCATCCTTCAACTGAATTGCTTCGGTGTGCTTGTGTCTCTTAACGGTATCTCTGTTATCTCGGGTGACATTTCTTCAATCGAGAAACATGGAATACATCATGAACTCCCGACAGTCCTTACCGCAATTCCAGCTTATAAGCAACTTCTCCCATGCGTTACAAAATCTTATACGGTCCAACGAAACGTGGTGCTAACTTTCCTTTAACTCCAAAACGCTTAACTCCTCGGCGGGGATACTCTAAGATATACTCTGTCTCCAACTTCATACTCAATCGCTTTGCGCTTTGAATCCGCATAGCTCTTACATTCGACTGGGCTACCTTGAGCCTATCTCGAATCAGTTTAACCTTCGCTCAGACTCCTTAATAAAATCTGGTCCAAACAAGCGATGATCTCGGTTTAGTCCCATGACAACGGTGTCCTGCATCTTCTTCCATATAGAGCCTCGAAGGTGCCATCCTTAGGCTGGTTTGGTAGCTGTTGTTGTAAGAAAATTCTGCATACGGCAAATTATCATCCCAACTAGATCCATAATCTAGTGCAAAAGCTCTCAAACATATCCTCCAAAATCTGATTGACCCTCTCGGTCATCCATCGGTCTGCATGGGTGGAAAGCTGATGAATTCAGTCTGGTTCCCAATGTTTCGTGTAACCTGGTTCCAAAATTTTGAGGTAAATTGGGTTCCTCATCGACACGATGCTCCTCGGAACTCCGTGTAAACACACAATTCTGGTCATGTATATCTTTGCCAACTTAGCACTGCTATAGGTAGTCTTATTTGGAATAAAATGAGCTACCTTTGTTAAGCGGTCGACTATGACCCAAATCGAGTCATATCCTGAACGGGTCTTTGGCAAACCTGTGATGAAATCCATGCCTAGTTTGTCCCACTTCCATTCGGTATCGGCAATGGTTGTAACGATCCTGCTGGCTTCGATGCTCGCCTTTACCTTCGACATACATCGCAAACTGCTACATACTCCGCAATATCCTTCTTCATTCGGTCCACCGAAAGTATTCTTCAAATCCAAATACATCTTGGTATTTCCTGGGTGAATCGAATAGGGGAATCATGAGCTTCTTGCAAAATCAACTTCCCGATCTACGGGTTATTGGGCACATAAACACGGTCCTCAAACCATAGGGTATCGTGCTCATCCCCACGAAATCCTTTAGCTTTTCCTTTGCTCATTTTCTCCTTTATAGAGGCAACTTCCTTATCGCCTTTTGGGCTTCTCCGATTTTGTCCATCGGTGTTGTTGAATCTCCAATGCTGCTACATAGCCTCTCGGAACTATTTCCAAACATAGCTCTCAAGGTCCTCGGCTAACTCATTGGGTATCCCTCCCATCATTAGGGTATTGGCGTGGCTCTTACGGCTCAATGCGTGCCGCTACGACTTTAGCCTTTCCGGGTGATAATGCAATCTCATATCATAATCCTTGATAAGCTCTAACCATCTCCTCTGTCTCGAGGTTTAATTCCTTCTGTGTGAAGATGTACTTCAAACTCTTGTGATCCGTATATACTTCACAATGATTTCCAATGAGAAAATGTCTCCATGTCTTTAAGGCATGCACAACGGCTACTAACTCCAAATCATGTGTGGCATAATTCAACTCATGGGGCTTAAGTTGTCGTGAAGCATACCAAACAACTCTTCCTTCCTGCATAAGCACGGCTCCAAGTCCTCGACGTGAAGCGTCGCAATACACCTCGTAATCCTTGGTCTGATCCGGCAATATTAAAACTGGTGAGGTAACCAATCTTTTCTTCAACTCCTGAAAACTTGCCTCACAGTCCTCAGTCCATATGAATTTATTATCCTTCTTCAACAATTCTGTCATAGGCTTGGCAATCCTTGAGAAATTCTCAATGAATCTTCGGTAGTATCCTGCGAGTCCAAGGAAACTCCGAATCTCTCCAACTGTCGTTGGTGCTTCCCATTTGGTTACGGTCTCAACCTTTGTGGGGTCAACTGCTATTCCTTCTCCGGATATAACATGTCCGAGAAATCCAACTTCCTTTAGCCAAAACTCACATTTGCTGAACTTGGCATACAACCGGTGTTCCTCGGTTTCTCCAAAACCAATCTCAAATGTTCCTTGTGTTCCTCTTCATTCTTGAGAAAATCAAAATGTCATCAATGAACACCACGACGAACTTATCCAAAAACTCCATAAACACTTTGTTCATCAGGTTCATGAAATAGGCTGGTGCGTTAGTCATCCAAATGACATAACGGTATACTCATACAGTCCATATCTCGTGGTAAACGCTGTCTTGGGTATGTCTTGCTCCCGAATCTTCAACTGATGATACCCTGATCGCAAATCGATCTTGGAAAACACCTCAGCTCCTTGTAAGCGATCAAACATATCATTTATCATAGGTAGTGGGTACTTGTTCTTGATTGTTACTTCATTCAATCCACGATAATCAACAACCATTCTTAACGATCCATCCTTCTTCTCCACTAACAATACGGGTGATCCCCAAGGTGAAGAACTTGGGCGAATAAAACCTTTATCCAATAGTTCCTTAATCTGCTTCTTGATTTCCGCCAAATCCTGTGCGGGCATCCTGTACGGTCGCTTCGATATCGGGCCTGTTCCTGGCAACAGCTCGATCAAAAACTCAATGTCTCTATCCGGTGGCATTCACGCAACTCTTAGGAAATACATCGGAAAATCCTTCACCATCGGTACTTCTTCCTGCACCACTCCTGATAAGCAATTTACTTGCACTCTCCTCGGCTCGCGTCGTGATACATACTTGATCCTTCTTCCCTCTGGGGTGGTGAGCAAAATTGACTTTGTGGTGCAATCTATGTTCCCTCCATACTTTGATAACCAATCCATTCCTAATATCACATCCAATCCTTGGGATTCCAGAACTATTAGGTCTGAGGGGAAAACATAGTGTCCAATCCTTAATGGCAGTCGATCACACCATTTACTAGCCATGTATTCTGCTCCGGGTGATGTTACTAGCATGGGTGACCTAAGGGCTTGGGTCGGTAATTTGTACTTATCCACAAATCCCCTTGATATGTATGAATGCGATGCACCAGTATCGAAAAGAACAACTGCAGTAAATGACTTAACCAAAAACTTACCGATTACTGCATCGGGCTGATCTTCAACCTCCTCCACATCAATGTGGTTCACCTGTCCTCTGTTGAAAGGGTTGGGCTTCTTTCCAGAGCTTCCATTGCCATTTCCATTCTGGCCTTCTGGACAGTCATTGGCATAATGCCCAGTCTTGCGGCACTTAAAGCAAGTGATGTGACTCAGGCCTACCTTGGATGGTGTTGACGGGTTGGAGCGGTTCTGTCCATTGCTTCCTCCATTCCCGTTCCCATTCTTGGTGCCATTATGGTTATGCGAATTACCTCCTCCATGGGTATGCTAAACTGAATTCCTGATTTAGGGTATAACGAGGCTTCTGCTGGGCTCGAGTTATACTTCCCTTGCCCATACTTCCTCTTGCGGTTCTCAATTTGCTGCTGCTTTCCTTCAATCATGAGGGCTCGGTCTACCAACTCCTGGTAGTTGTTGAAACTTGCTACCATCAACGGCATGCTGAACTCATCATTCAGTCCTTCTAGAAACTTCTCCTGTTTAGCAGCGTCTGTAGCAACGTCATCTGGGGCATAACATGCTAACTTACTAAAATCATCCACATACTGGCCAACAGTCCTTCCTCCTTGGCGTAAGTTGCGAAACTCACGCTTCTTCATGGCCATAGCTCCTGCTGAAACATGGGCGGTCTGAAAAGCTTGTTGAAACTGATCCCATGTGACAGTGTCTACGGGGTAAGTGGCTGTAAAATTCTCCCACCATGCTGCTGCGGGTCCTTCAAGCTGATGTGCTGCAAACTTCACTCTTTCTCCATCTGTGCATCCTGCAGTGGTCAACTCCCTTCCTATCTTGCGGAGCCAATCATCTGCCACAATCGGCTCGGTGCTACTGGAATACACCGGCGGATTCAGTCTAAGGAAACGAGTCAGGTGATCCGCAGGTGGTGGTGGTGGTGGGTTGTTGTTGTTGTTGTTGTTGTTGTTGCCCTGGTTCTGCACCAATGTTTGAATCAGGGTATTCTGCTGCTGAATCAATTGGGTGATCTCTGGCGGGAAAACAAACCCGGGGTCGCGTCTCGGAGGCATCTGATGGGTTTAGAAAAGACGAGAATTTAAGAATAGAATGAGGCCTAAGGGGAATCACTACCCAAATGCACATGAGCAAATGCACTCAAAAACACTTCATTCAATCAAACAAGGGCTTACAACGATCTAACTATCGCAAAAGTGCGTGTACTAAAATGTTTACATGGAGGGAGTACTACTAATATGTGGGGGACTTCTACTAATTTGAACCGGTGGAAGACTCCATGATGTCTGCTCCAGCTTCGTCTTCAAAGTCGGGTTCACTTGGATCCGATTCGGTGTCGTTGATGTTGATGTAGTCGCTGGGCAACCGACATCTTGGTCTTCATTCTGAGCGCCAACTTCTTCTTGAGTTCTTCGATCTCGTACTTAAGATCGTTATTGTGTCTTGCTAGAGCTACGATCTCGTCCATGTAGTCCTTGCGTGTAGTCTTTAGTTCTTCTTCAAGTTCGATGATCCTTCCCTTTGCGTTCTGCAACTCCAACATACCGTTGCACATCTGGTTCTCCTGGCATCGAATGTGCTGGTTTAACTCCTGTATGAAAGTTGCAATGGATCTATCCTTCTTGGTGCTGACTATGTCCCATTTGTCATCTCGGCGTCCGCAAATCTGGTAGATAGTGTCCTTGAGGTCTTCTTGATAAACTTCTCCAATGCGTCCCATGGTGATGTGAGCTGCCATGCTCTTTCCCAGACTCCAAGTTGGTGCACTGAAAACACTATCTATAGGCTTGGTGATTGGGGCGAATGTCCTTCCTGGAACGTGAGCTTGAATCTTCCAGCGCTCCTCTTCAGGCAGAGTGGCGTTGAAAGTTCCGGTGAAGCTGGGTAGTCCAATGTTCAGGTACTTGGTGACTTCCTTCAAGTGAAATCCAAAAGGTGTGCCTTCATCTGGTTGGGTGTACTTGATCTTCGCGTCCGTCATCCTAAGAGTAGAAAAGATGAGGAGTTAGAAAATGGGAAGAGAGTAGTGATCTATGGCTTTAACTTAGTGGTCGTGTCCTATAGTCAGCGTGTGCTCTGATACCATCTCTGTAGCGACCAGACCCGAATGGATCAAGTCTCTGTGCTCAGTGTCATCCCTGGATCGAGAATCTGACACCACACATGCCGAAGGATTTATAGCGAGTAGCAATCACACACTTATTACATCGTTGTCCACAAGGGAACTTATTATAATAATATGGCTTAAGGCCATCTAATAATAACAGCGGAAGGCTTGGAAGATAAGTGAGTCCATCAACTCCATCGGCATCACCGAGTATAGAACCACGACCTAACACCTTACTGTAAATTCGAAAAGTCTGCAACGTGAAAGTTGCAGCCAAAACAGGTCAGCACATGGAATATCTTGGCAATGTAACACATAGAGAGCAATGAAAGAATAAGCCTATACTACATGCATATATGGCTGGTGGTAAAGCTCTACGGTTACATTTTTGCATAAAGCTAGTTTTTCCCTACAACAAAGGAATAATTTTATTTAACTATCATGGTGGTTGTTAAACATTGAGAATGGTTGACAGCATCCTCAATCCCAATTAAAAGTACTCATCAAATCCCAATAACATTTATTAGAAGTAACATGTTGAGACTCACATGATATTCAATTACCAGATACTCAAAACGTCCATAACCGGGGACACGGCTAATCATGATTAGTTTATACACTCTGCAGAGGTTTGCGCACTTTTCCCCACAAGACTCGATCGCCTCCGCTTGATTCTCGCACTACATGGTGTTTGAGAAACGGATGACCGAGACATAGTCTTTCAGAAGCGCTAGCACCTTACATGTGGGTAGACCGTACCAACCTACATCCCCTACATCAGCTAGCCTACCCGTAAGAGTTCGCACAACTTAGTCAACTACGCCAGAGCCCATAATTGGCTTGTGGCTGCACACGGAAGTTTCTAGTTTGAATAATCTTATGATCCCTTAGAGCACAGGTGGCGGTCCGAAGAAATACAGCAAGTCTGATAGAAACCAGTGCCTCAATCCACCCAGATGTGTGTTTAGGTTGCCACCTTAGATAAACCATTAATTAACAATCTCACATCTGTCATGGATATTCACTCACCCAATCCACGTCTACTAGCATAGCATGGCATAATAAGCAAACGAGAAGTGACTCCCAAGGTTTCATAAGTAAAACAGTAATAGGTACTACCTCGTCTACTTCCCAATCCCACAATTTAATTAGATCCTAAACATGCAAGTGTTTGAGGGTTGATCTAATGCAATAAAACTGGGTAGTAGAAAAGGTATGATCAAGTGTTACTTGCCTTGTTGATGATCCGCGAGACCTAGAGATTCGAAGTAACAAGCGGCGCACTCCGGGTGATCTAACGCAGACAAACAACAAGCATACAATAAGTACTCATCTAATGCACAGGGAAATCTCGAATAAAAGATCTAACCAGAGAGTTCAACTTAAGAACCCTGGTTACAAAAGAATCAAACCAAATAAAGCATCGAAAGTCGAACATCGAGAGAGAACGACTCGGTTTTAGCAATCTGAAACCAGGTCAAAATTTTACAGTAGCAAAACATTGTTTAATTAGGTTAGACGGAACGGCGGTTTCGTAACGAAACTCCAGGCGCTTGAATCACCTGATTCCGATAAACGAGCGAGAAAATAAACAGATTTGAAAATCGAATCAGAAATCGAAATCAGAAAATAACGGATTAAATCCGATTAAAAAAAATGACGAACAGATTAAACGGCGGACGTTCGTTAACAGATCTAATCCGACGAACACGTACATTGAAATGAACTGGTCGGTGAGCGTTCACTAAATAATAAAACCGAAAATACATAAACCAATCTAGGGTTTTTTTAAAAAAACTGAATAACGAACAACAAAAAAACCGGATCGGTTTAAAGCAAAAACCGGATGGGGGGGGGGGCGACGAGGTCGGCTACCTCGCGAAGTCGCCGGCGGGCTCGGAACTCCGGCGGGCGGCGGCGGTCGGCGGGTTGGTGGGCGGGGAGGGCGGCGAGGGCGGCGTCGGCGGCGACGCGGCGGCGGCGGCCTCAAGCGGGCGGTGGCGGCTCGGGCGGGGCGGCGAGGGCGGCCTCGGCGACGGCAGGCGGCGGCGGCTCGGCGGCGGGCAAGGGCGGCGGCGAGGGATGAGGGAGAGGCGGGCGGGATTATAAAGGAGGGGGGGTTCGGTTGCCTTGGGGAGGGGGCACGGCGCCGGCGTGGCTAAGCCGGTCTCGGCCAGCGGCGGTGGCGAAGGGACTCCTCCATGGCCTTGTGAGGGGGGGGGGAGATGGGCCGCGGCGGTGGGCTGGGCCCTTGGCCCAGGCGGGCGGCGCGCGTTTTTTTTAAACAAAACTAAACGAAATAAAAATAAAACCAAACGATCTCCAAATTAAATGAAATTAATTTTCCCCGACTCCTAAAAATGAGTCGAACAAAATGAACTTTAAAACGGGGCAAAAATGCATATTTTTAAAATACTCATTTTTTTCTTGCCTAAAGCAAATAAACTTTCAAAAACCAAAATTTGACTTATTTATGAAATCTTCATTTTTTTTCCTAAATGTTGGGAAAGTCATGTTATTCCCTCTCTTAATTTTTTTTATCGGAAAAACTTTTGAAGATAAATAAATAAATCCAAATGATCCTATTTTCAAAATTTGAGAAATCCCAAATATGAAAATAATGAAATCTCCAACTCTCCCCGAGGGTCCTTGAGTTGCTTGAAATTTTCTAGGATCGAAAAATGCGAGAAAATATGATATGCATGATGACCTAATGTATAACATTCCAAATTGAAAATTTGGGATGTTACAATTATGCAGACATCCAACATTCCTTCTGCGAGGTCCACGGTATTGATAGAAGATATCACGGATCTCCCTGAAAATAACTTCCAGTCTCGTGGGAGAACTAGTACCGACAATTCTGCTAACACCCTGCTTTTACCTGCTTCTCCTCTCGAGCCCTCAGTTGCTGAAGATACCATGACTTTACCAGTGCCCCTTCTCGAGATTGTTGCGCCTAAATCATCCACTGTACTTGCACCTACTGTAACACTGTCAAGGCCGGAGACTGCTATCCTCCCTTTAGCCCAACACACTAAAGCATTTGATGAATCTTCGCATGGCTCTGTTCATGTTGATCTGGCTTCTACCAATGCCATGCCAATTCCTACTTCACGCAAAGGGAAGGTGCCATCCCCTCTTGACTGCTCTTATCTTCGTCGCAGCACTAGGTCAAACAAGTATGATGGTTTCAAAATCAATCAGCCTACTGACAATCGCCAGCACAAGTCCAAGGTGAAGAACGGGGTGGTACCATCTGCAGGAACTGCACATGCTCAGACACTGACTGCTTCAAAAGAACTGACAGAAGAGATTCCACCACCAACCACTATTCTAGTTATGCAGGCAGTGAGAAAACAGCTCTGTGTTGTGCCTGAAGGTGAGCCCACAGTTGAAGCTCTTCACAAAGCTCCAGAGTGATCATCTTCCTCATCGTCCTAATTTTATTTCTTAGTTTGAATAAGATGGTACTTTTGCAGACTTGGAATGTTTTATGCTGGAATGTTCATGGAATTAGTTCACTCGATAAGCATTTATCTCTATCTAATGTGACAACTTCCAGTGGTTGCATGATTATTTATTTGCAAGAAACAAAAATGACATCCTTTGACCTCTCGATGTTAAAGCTATTTTTCCCCAAGCACTTTGATCAATTTGCATATATCCCTTCACAAGGTGACTCGAGAGGGCTTCTCACAATTTGGAATAGCTCCATCTTCTCTGGCGATATTATTATATCTAAACAGTTTGTGCTAGGTGCTAGTTTCAAATCAACACAATCCGCACACAAATGGAGCTTGATCAATATATATGGTCCATGCGAAGGGGAGCACCGAGAAACTTTCACTAAATGGCTATTTGATCTTGATCTTTCTTCCTCTGAAGATTGGTTACTATTAGGTGATTTTAACAACCTGAGATCGCCGGACAATCGTAATAAACCTGGAGGAGATGTGTAGGACATGTTTACTTTTAATGATTTCATCCGAGCTCAAGAGTTGATCGAACTACTAATCAAGGGTAGATCGTACACATGGAGTAACATGCAACAAGACCCCCTTTTGGAACAACTCGATTGGTTCTTCACAACGATCAATTGGTCACTCTCTTACCCCAACTCCATGGTTAAACCCCTTGGACGCCCTATATCCGATCATGTACCATGCAATGTGATAATTCAAACCAAAATCCCTAAAAGCAAACTATTTTGTTTTGAATATTTTTGGATTGCACACCCGGGATTCATGGATGTGGTTTCTTCTACTTGGGCCAGACCTATCAAACATGGAAAAAAATCATAATGCAGCCTCGGTGATATGTCAGAAACTCAAAGCTGTTCGACAAGCACTCAGTCGTTGGAGCAGAAATATCTCACAATTATCGACCATGATTGAAAACACTAATAAAGAGATTCTTGAGATGGACACACTTGAGGAAAACAGAACTCTAACCATACCAGGGGACAACTTTCAAGCTATTCTCAAAAAACATGTTTTGCTTTTTTTAGCTTATCAGAAAAATATTGGAAAAAAGGTGCACGATCAGATGGATTCAGTTTGGGGATGAAAATACGAAAAAAATTCAAGCTGCCACTATTGAAAGATATCAAAAAAACTGCTTAGCCAGCCTAACAACTACTGATGGCTATACGGTTGATGATCATGCTGGAGAAGAATCTATCCTTTTTAAAAAAATTCAAAGAACGTCTAGGTAACTCCAGCACCCCTGACATGAGGTTTGAGATCAGGAATCTTATCTCTCCAGATCCCGATCTTGATCAATTGACGATGACATTCACTCACAGGAGATTGATTCCATTGTTAAGGAAATGCCTCATGACAAGGCGCCTGGCCCGGATGGTTTCAATGGAGCATTCTTGAAAGTGTGCTGGTGCCTTTGACACAATAGAGCACTCGGGAATGCTCTATTGAAAGGCGCCTGGCCCGGATGGTTTCAAAATGATTTCTACAAACTATGCTATGAATTTCACGCTGGATCCTTGAACATTGAAAGTCTGAATTACAGTTATATTACCCTTATCCCTAAGAGCAACTCTCAAGAAATAGTTAATGTTTACCGTCCTATCACTCTACTTAACTGTTGTCTGAAAATCCTAACGAAGCTCCTGGCCAATCGTCTTCAGCGAGTCATTCTCCGATGGTGCATCATAACCAATACGACTTTCTTAGGGGTCGGTCAATTCATGATTGTCTTGCATGGTCTTGATAACCCACAAGTATAGGGGATCGCAACAGTTTTCGATAAGTAAGAGTGTCGAACCCAACGAGGAGCTAAAGGTAGAAGAAATATTCCCTCAAGTTCTATCGACCACCGATACAACTCTATGCACGCTTGATGTTTACTTTACCTAGAACAAGTATGAAACTAGAAGTACTTTGTAGGAGTGATAGGATAGGTTAGCAAGAAAATAAAGAACGCGTAAATAAAAACTAGGGGCTGTTTAGATAAAGACACAACTAAAGTAAATGTGGCGAGTGTGGAAAAGTGGTGGTAGGAGTTGTGGAATTGTCCCTAGGCAACTGACTATATTACTAGACCGGTAATCACTATTGCGCTTTGTTCGCACACACTTGATGTGCTCCTGGCACTCATTATACCTGGGGGCTTCTTTAACAGAAGCTTATTAACGGGCTTCATGCCCAATACACGTGTCATACTTCCGCATGTACCTTTTATTCACCATTTTATGCATCGATATGACTTAAGTTTTGGCCAAGCTGGGTTGCCTGGCTCCTGTGCTTACCCCTACGTTCCCGATTGTTCGGCTAGGAGGTAAAGGGAGCACCTCTGTGATTGCTACTGCCGGGTCAGCCGGATGTGTACCTCAGACTGGGTGAAGCCGAAAGCTAGCGTTCTTAAGAGAATATTCGGTCGGTGACTTGAAAGATGATTTATTACTTACTTATTTATCTGCCCCCAGATGCTTTTTCTGCTATTTTCGCAGTCCGGCATTGCACTTTAGGGCATGCCTCCCAAGGAAAGGAACCCTTAACGGAACTATTCTCCCTGGAAGATGTTTCTTACTAACCATGTAATATAACATAACTAGTTGGGCACTTGTCTGATAAAGCAATTATGACCCCGACGCCTTGTCTCCATGCATGCCCCGGTTCTTTTATAACCGTAAGGGTATTCGGACACACTCCGGACTGTTGGGTCCCGAGGTTGAAGCGAAACGGTCCGCAAAGACAAACGATCTACAATCCGGCTAGAAGGCATTTTACATGTCATTTCAAATTACATCGTCAAACCGACTGATTGTACTCCTCCTCAATCCCATCTAACAGGCTGTCTAATATACAGTCCTGTTGGGAATATTTTGCGGCCAGTTCTACATGGCCATACATCAAGCTCACAGAGATCTCCTTCCCATCAGGCCCCGCAGGTCCGACCTCGGCCATGTGGTTTGGGTCAGCCTTCGGGTAACGCGTCTTCACCATGGCCTAGGCCTCCCTGGCGCCCTGACGGCAGGCCGATATCTTCCACAAACTGAGGCGTCGCCGTGCTCCCTGAAGCTTCTCAGCAAGCTCACCAAGGCCCTCGGGCAGGGAGACGGATGGCCATAAAGCATGAACGACACCACTCATCGCCTGCCGAACACGTTCGAGCAATTGCACCAGCTCGGGAAGTTGGTCACCCGTTGACCAGCATTTCTCCATGAGGCGACACTGTGAGCACACCTACAGACATATTTCTGTCAAATCGACTTCCTCGCCGAATTCTTATTTTCAAAGGAATTTGCTCAAGCACTTACTATAAATGCCGCGACGAAGCCGCTGATTCTCCTTCACGGAGCCAGACAGCTGGGCCCGAACACCTTTCAACTCTTCTCCTCGCTGGGTGTGGGCATCTTGGAGCTTGTTTCTCTCCTGCTGCACCTTCTTAAGCACCCTCTCGCTGGCCTTTAGCTGACGCAGTAGCTGTTGCATGTCCGGATCTAGTCCGGCGCCCTCTGCAAAATTATTGTCAGATCCATGTCGCACTTTGTTAAATAATTATCTTTTCAAAGCACGCCTTACCAGTGGGGTCTCTGTGGCTATGCCAAAGGGCCTCAAGTTGGGCCTTGCACTCTTGGAGCTCTGGGACAGATGGGTATTCTTCTCCGTAAGATCCAGATAACAATTGATCCTTAAATCAGTTATTTCAACTATTTTAAGTCTCGGGGCTCTTGGCATATATAAATATTAAAATTACTTACCCGTATGTCTTTCACATACTGCTCCGTGGCTGGTTAACCCATCTTGAGCGGCATGGAGGTGCGCGTTTCCCGCATTAAAGGCATTTAACGCCTCCGAGGAGAAACACGCCACACGAAGAACTGTCTGGCGACCTTTGTGATTCATGGCACTCTCCACCTCGGACCGGGTGGCGGACAGCTGTCGGCATCCTCCGTCGGAGGGCGTCCGCTCATGCCTTGTATTCGCCTCCCTCCCGGACCATGCGTTGGAGCATGGCTGGCGGAGGCTTGATTGGCAACCTCTCCGGACACCGTCCGCCAGCGCTCTTTCTAGAAAAGTTATGAGCATTAATATACCTCCGGGATCCTTCCCTTAAAAATAGCGGTGCTCGTGCCGCTATGCAACGTTTCGATTCGCGTCGTATTCCTCTTCCGCCCGCTGGGCCGGACTGACCCTTGTTGGTCTGCCGCCGCGGGTTCGGCTTCCCGCCTTAAAGGCACCTCCTGTGATACACCATCAGTATGGGATGGTCAGAATTGAGCGCGGATCAAATAATGGTGTCATGACCTCGGTCGTAGTCACCTGGGAGGCCGGAGACAAACCGGGGTAGTCAGCCGTAATGGCGACTAGGGCATTGTCCATGCTACGTTGGTGGAATACCCCGTCAATCAGCTCCACTTTTATGTCCATCCGGAGTGGGCGAGTAACCTAATCCGGCCCATCAGATAATGGACGCTCCTATCATCTTCCCGTTGAGGGCTCCGCGGGCGCCAATTCAGGCGTTTCTTCAAGGGAGCATTGCTGAACTCCGGGAGGCCGATCCGAACTGGATCCGGCAGAGGGGCGTCCTCCATATAGAACCATTCCGAAGGCCAGTCTTCGGACGCCTTCTTCGGGGTGCCGGATAGATATCCGGTCCCGGCGATGCGCCATATTTCGGCTCCGCCCACTTGATATATCGACCCCTCATGAGAACGGGGTACGAGACAAAATAGTCTCTTCCATAGCGCGAAATGGGGCTCGATGCCCAAGAACAGCTCGCAAAAAGCTACGAAGTCCGCGATGTGCAAAATGGAGGCGGGCGTGAGGTGGTGAAGCTGGAGTCCGTAGAACTCTAGGAGCCCCCGAAGAAACGGATGTATGGGAAATCCGAGTCCCCTTATTAGATAGGGGATGAAGCATACCTGCTCCCCTTTGGAAGGGTTGCGGACGCTCTCCTCCTGCTTTCCACCCTTGTAGGTGGCTAGTCCGGCTCGAACCGGAACCATGAAAGCTGGGGGAAGATATCCCTCGGTTTGGAGTGCCACTAGCTCATTGTGTGGAACTCGAGCATCTCCCCAATCTCCCGGCTTAGGGCTGGGAGCGCGAGAGGAGGAGCAGCGTCGGCTATCCATGATGGAATGGATTTTTGCGAGGCGCTTGATGAGAACTTCATGGATGGAGGATGGTGTGAGCTGGATCTAGATCCTCGCTCTCTTATAGGCGGCTCGCTCGCACAGCTAGGGGTAAAATATAAAAATACCCCAGCCTTTCGCATTCGTACGACACATGGAAGAAGGCCATTATTGGGCGTAGAAGCCAAGGAGCGCAACATTTATAAGGAAGCCGGACACTATTCGACGGGAACATGAAGTTTGAAGGAGAACCCGCCTTGCAACGCCGAAGACAATACACGCGCCGGACTCGTCGTCGCTGAAGCCCGGTTCGGGGGCTACTGAGGGAGTTCCGGACTAGGGGGTGTCCGGATAGCCGAACTATCATCATCGGCCGGACTCCAAGACTATGAAGATACAAGATTGAAGACTTCGTCCCGTGTCCGGATGGGACTTTCCTTGGCGTGGAAGGCAAGCTTGGTGATACGGATATGTAGATATCCTACCTTTGTAACCGACACTGTGTAACCCTAACCCTATCTGGTGTCTATATAAACCGGAGGGTTTTAGTCCGTAGGACGAACAACAATCATACCATAGGCTAGCTTCTAGGGTTTAGCCTCTTTGATCTCGTGATAGATCCACTCTTGTAACACACATCATCAATATTAATCAAGCAGGACGTAGGGTTTTACCTCCATCAAGAGGGCCCGAACCTAGGTAAAACATCGTGTGCCTTGTCTCCTGTTACCATCCGCCTAGACGCACAGTTCGGGACCCCCTACCCGAGATCCGCCGGTTTTGACACCGACAGAGAGGCATAAGCTAACATACTTTCTCTACTTGGATCATATGCACTTATGATTGGAACTCTAGCAAGCATCCGCAACTACTAAAGATTCATTAAGGTAAAACCAACCATAACATTAAAGGATCAAGTCCCCTTTTATCCCATACGCAAACAACCTACTTACTCGGGTTCGTGTTTCAGTCACTCACGCAACCCACCATAAGCAAATCATAAACATATTGCAAACCCTACAACGGGAATCCCTCACGCTTGCGCGACACGGAGGGCACAATAGGACAGCACCAATAATAAAATATGCAACTCAAACCAATCATAGCAATTCATCAATCACCGATAGGACAACAAAAATCTACTCAGACATCATAGGATGGCAACACATCATTGGATAATAATATGAAGCATAAAGCACCATGTTCAAGTAGAGGGTACAACGGGTTGCGGGAGAGTGGACCACTGAATATAGAAGGGGGAAGGTGATGGAGATGTTGGTGAAGATGAGGTGGTGTTAGTGAAGATCGCGGTGATGATGATGGCCCCCGGCAGCGCTCCGGCGCCACCGGAAGCAAGGGGGAGAGAGGCCCCCTTCATCTTCTTCTTCCTTGACCTCCTCCCTAGATGGGAGAAGGGTTTCCCCTCTGGTCCTTGGCTCCCATGGCTTGGGAGGGGCGAGAGCCCGTCCGAGATTGGATCTATCTCTTTGTTTCTACGTTCCTTTCTAGCTCTGTTTCACCGTTTCGCGTATATATGGAGATCTGTAACTCCGATTGGCCTGAAACCTTCGCCGTGATTTTTTTCCGAATATTAGCTTTCTTGCGGCAAAAAAAGAGCGTCAACCGCCTTAGGGTGGGCTAACGAGGGTAGGGGGCGCGCCCAGGGGGTCAGGCGCGCCCCCCTACCTCGTGACCACCTCGGGCACCGTCTCGCGTGGATTTTTCTTCCGGAATTTTCCATATTTTCCAAAAATAAGCTCCGTCTGTTTTACCCGCTTGGACTCCGTTTGATATGGATATTCTGTGAAACATAAAACATGCAACAGATGTGAACTGCACTGAGCAATCGGATCAATATGTTAGTCCCAAAATAATATAAAAAGTTGCCAAAAAGTATATGAAAGTGAATAATATTGGCATGGAACAATAAAAAATTATAGATACGACGGAGACGTATCAGCATCCCCAAGCTTAATTCCTGCTCGTCCTCGAGTAGGTAAATGATAAAAAAGAATAATTTTTTATGTGGAATGCTACCTAGCATAATCTTGATCATATGTCTAATCATGGGATCAATATTAAGACACGAGTGATTCAAAGCAATAATCTATCCTTTGACATAAAAAACAATAATACTTCAAGCATACCAACCAAGCAATTATTTCTTATTGAAATAACATAGCCAAAGAAAGCTCATCCCTACAAAATCATATAGTCTGGCTATGCTCCATCTTCACCACACAAAAGCATTCACATTATGCACAACCCGATGACAAGCCAAGCAATTGTTTTATACTTTTGATGTTCTCAAACCTTTTCAACTTTCACGCAATACATGAGCGTGAGCCATAGACATAGCACTATAGGTGGAATAGAATATGATGATGGAAGACAAAGAGGAGAAAGTCTCACATCAACTAGGCGTATCAACGGGCTATGGAGATGCCCATTAATAGATATCAATGTGAGGAGTAGGGATTGCCATGCAACGGATGCACTAAGAGCTATAAGTGTATGAAAGCTCAAACTGGAAACTAAGTGGGTGTGCATCCAACTCGCTTTCTCATGAAGACCTCGGTCATTTGAGGAAGCCCATCATCGGAATATACAATCCAAGTTCTATAATGAAAATTCCCACTAGTATATGAAAGTGATAACTCAAGAGACTCTCTATATGAAGAACATGGTGCTACTTTGAAGCATAAGTATGGTAAAAGGATAGTAACATTGCCCCCATAAGTGTGGACTTCTTTGGCCTCTTTTTTTATTTGTAAAGTCCGGAGTCTCATCCCGACTTGTGGGGGAATCATAGTCTCCATCATCCTTTCCTCACTGGGGCAATACTCTAATAATGATGATCATCACACTTTTATTTACTTACAACTCAATATTACAACTCGATATCTAGAACAAAGATATGACTCTATATGAATGCCTCCGGCGGTGTACCGGGATGTGCAATGATCTAGCGTAGCAATGACATCAAAAAATGGACAAGCCATGAAAACATCATGCTAGCTATCTTACGATCATGCAAAGCAATATGACGATAAATGCTCAAGTCATGTATATGATGATGATGGAAGTTGCATGGCAATATATCTCGGAATGGCTATGGAAATGCCATAATAGGTAGGTATGGTGGCTGTTTTGAGGAAGTTATAATGAGGCTTATGTGTGATAGAGCGTATCATATCACGGGTTTGGATGCACCGTGAAGTTTGCACCAACTCTCGAGGTGAGAAAGGGCAATGCACGCATCAAGAGGCTAGCAATGATGGAAGGGTAAGAGTGCGTATAATCCATGGACTCAACATTAGTCATAAAGAACTCACATACTTATTGCAAAAATATATTAGTCATCGAAACAAAGTACTACGCGCATGCTCCTAGGGGGATAGATTGGTAGGAAAAGACCATCGCTCGTCCCTGACCGCCACTCATAAGGAATACAATCAATAAACACCTCATGCTCCGACTTCGTTACATAACGGTTCACCATACGTGCATGCTACAGGACTTGCAGACCTCAACACAAGTATTTCTAAATTTCACAATTACTCGACTAGCATGACTCTAATATCACCACCTTTATATCGCAAAACTATTGCAAGGAATCAAACATATCATATTCAGTGATCTACAAGTTTATGTAGGATTTTCTGACTAACCATGTGGATGACCAGTTCCTGTAATCTCTCTAAATAGATATAAGTGAAGCAAGAGAGTTTAATTCTGTCTACAAAAGATATGCCCGTGCTCTAACAAATATAAGTGAAGCAAAAGAGCATTCTACAAATAGCGGTTGTCTATGTAAAGAGAAACAGGCAATCCAAACTTCAAATGATATAAGTGAAGCACACGAAGCATTCTATAAAGCCATACACAAAAGATATAAGTGAAGTGCATAGAGCATTCTATAAATCAACCAAGGGCCATCTCATACCATAATGGTGCATAAAATAAAATAAAAACCTAATTGCAAAAGACGCTCCAAGACTTGCACATATCGCATGAACGAAACGAATCCGAAAACATACCGATATTTGTTGAAGAAAGAGGGGATGCCTTCCCAGCATCACCAAGCTTAGATGCTTGAGTCTCCTTGAATATTTACTTGGGGTGCCCTGGGCATCCCCAAGCTTGAGCTCTTGCCTCTCTTCCTTCTTCTCACATCAAGACCTTCTCAATCATCAAACACTTCATCCACACAAAACTTCAACAGAAAACTCTGTAAGATCCGTTAGTATAATAAAGCAAATCACTACTCTAAGTACTGTTGCAAACCGATTCATATTTTGGTTTTGCATTGTGTCTACTGTAATATAAATTTTTCATGGCTTAATCCACTGATATAAATTGATAGTTTCATCAAAACAAGCAAACTATGCATCAAAAACAGAATCTGTCTAAAACAGAACAGTCTGTAGCAATCTGAACATTCACCATACTTATGATACTTGAAAAATTCTTCCAAAATTAGGACAAATAAACAATTTGTACATAAAGACAGTGCAAAAAGAATCAGAACCATTTGACGTTCCAGTAAAAAACTAAAATTCTTGCACTACAGCCAAAGTTTCTGTCCTGCACCGCACAAACCAACAAGCATTGTAAACATCCTAAAGGCAAACCGTGGCACATTATTTTTATAATACAATGGAATTGTACAAGGGGATAATTATTTTTTTGAAAAGTTTCTGTAATCAAGATTCACAAAGTTGCCGTGATCATGAACAAAGTTCAAGGAGCTCTCCCACTTAAAAAATGCTTGTCTTTCTCACTTTCACTTTCCTTTTTGAAAAGTTTTTAGGTTCCCCTCTTTATTTTTTTTAAACTATATGAAAGCACTCAACAGAAATAAATGACTCCCTAAAACTTCCGGGCTGTCTCCCTGGCAGCGCTTTCTTTAAAGCCATTAAGCTAGGCATATAGTGCTCAAGTAGTGAATCCACCCAGATCCCAAGGTATATCAAAGCCAATTTTAATTAGCAATGATTTGTAATTTAGTAGTGAGCACAAAGTAACATATATCATGTAATGACGAAGTCTAAATCTCTTCCTATGCATCGGCATGTCATAAAAGAACAATTCATGCACACCTAGTAAAGGCCAATGCATAGTATAAACAGTTTCTTGCAATTTTATTGTATTGGAAACATAGAGAGGTGGAGATATAGTTCCTCTCTCATAATAATTGCAAGTAGGAGCAGCAAGCACATGCATATTATATCTATCAAAATCATTATGTGCATCGGTAAAAGGCAACCCATCAATATAATCCTTAATAAGGGCAAACTTCTCCGATATAGTATATTCAGGAGAATTCAAAAAGATAATAGGACTATCATGCGTGGGTGCAATAGCAACAATTTCATGTTTAACATAAGGGACTATAGCAAGTTCATCTCCATAAGCATAATTCGTATTGGCATCTTGGCCACAAGCATAGCAAGCATCATCAAAAAGGGATATTTCAAAAGAATCAATGGGATCATAACAATCATCATAGCATTCATCCTTCGGTAAGCACGAAGGAAAATTAAACAATGTATGATTTGAAGAGTTACTCTCATTAGAAGGTGGGCACGGGTGATCAATCCGCTCTTCCTCCTTTTGTTCTTCGCTCTCCTCCTCATCTTTTTCATCCAATGAGCTCACAGTTTCATCAATTTCTTCTTCCATAGGCTCCTGCAAAATATTAGTCTTTTCTTGAACAGCGGAGAATTTCTTCATAAAAGCATTAATATAGTAATTGTATTCATAATTTTCATAGCAATATCCAAGTATTGCAAGATTTTCAGGCCTATAAGAATCATCATCTAAAGCTTCATACTTTTCAAACAAAGATTCAATTTCATAAGCAGCCTTAAAAGCAACAAATTCTTCTATTTGTTCCACATCATAGTAATCATTTATACCATTAGCATAAGAAGCTAAGGTTTCATTATCATTAAATTCGCATGAAAAGGAAAGGTGTGGAGCCTCCATCCTAGAGCAACAAGTAATATCATATTTCAAGCATAGATTCCAGGCATACCAACGCAACATAATAAATTGATCCCATAATAGTTTCCCTTTTTGTGTCGAGCGATAATCCCTAAAGTATTCACGTTGATCCAATGTGTCTCCCATTATAAGTTGAATGGGGTTTTCTCAGGATTATCAAAGTAGTACATAATATCTCTCACATAATGAGAATCGGGGGTTTTAGGAGTTACCCCATCCTCATGACTAGCAAGTAAACCTAATTTTTTTGGTATTTCATGTTCCATATCCATAACTAAAGATAGAGAACAACTAAGAACAGCAAATAAAAATTACTTAGTGATAAAGCAAACAAGCACACACGAGAATATTCACCCCACGCTATTGCTCCCCGGCAACGGCGCCAGAAAAAGGTCTTGATAACCCACAAGTATAGGGGATCGCAACAGTTTTCGATAAGTAAGAGTGTCGAACCCAACGAGGAGCTAAAGGTAGAACAAATATTCCTCAAGTTATATCGACCACCGATACAACTCTACGCACGCTTGACGTTTACTTTACCTAGAACAAGTATGAAACTAGAAGTACTTTGTAGGAGTGATAGGATAGGTTAGCAAGAAAATAAAGAACACGTAAATAAAAACTAGGGGCTGTTTATATAAAGACACAACTAAAGTAAATATGGCGAGTGTGGAAAAGTGGTGGTAGGAGTTGTGGAATTGTCCCTAGGCAACTGACTATATTATTAGACCGGTAATCACAATTGCAATTCTATTTGAGGGAGAGGCATAAGCTAACATACTTTCTCTACTTGGATCATATGCACTTATGATTGGAACTCTAGCAAGCATCCGCAACTACTAAAGATTCATTAAGGTAAACCCAACCATAGCATTAAAGCATCAAGTCCCCTTTTATCCCATATGCAAACAACCTACTTACTCGGGTTTGTGTTTCAGTCACTCACGCAACCCACCATAAGAAAATCATAAACATATTGCAAACCCTACAACGGGAATCCCTCACGCTTGCGTGACACGGAGGGCACAATAGGACAGCACCAATAATAAAATATGCAACTCAAACCAATCATAGAAATTCATCAATCATCGATAGGACAACGAAAATCTACTCAGACATCATAGGATGGCAACACATCATTGGATAATATTATGAATCATAAAGCACCATGTTCAAGTAGAGGGTACAGCGGGTTGCGGGAGAGTGGACTGCTGAATATAGAAGGGGGAAGGTGATGGAGATGTTGGTGAAGATGACGGTGGAGTTGGTGAAGGTCGCGGTGATGATGATGGCCCCCGGCAGCGCTCCGGCGCCACCGGAAGCAAGGGGGAGAGAGGCCCCCTTCTTATTCTTCTTCCTTGACCTCCTCCCTAGATGGGAGAAGGGTTTCCCCTCTGGTCCTTGGCTCCCATGGCTTGGGAGGGGCGAGAGCCCCTCCGAGATTGGATCTATCTCTCTGTTTCTATGTTCTGTTCTGGCTATGTTTCACCGTTTCGCGTATATATGGAGATCCGTAACTCCGCTTGGCCTGAAACCTTCGCCGTGATTTTTTTCCAAATATTGGCTTTCTTGTGGCAAAAGAAGAGCGTCAACCGCCTTACGGTGGGATCACGAGTGTAGGGGGCGCGCCCAGGGGGTTCAGGCGCGCCCCCCTACCTCGTGACCACCTCGGGCACCGTCTCGCGTGGACTTTTCTTCCGGAATTTTCCATATTTTCCAAAAATAAGCTTCGTCCGTTTTCATCCCGTTTGGACTCCGTTTGATATGGATATTCTGCGAAACATAAAACATGCAGCAGACAGGAACTAGCACTGGGCACTGGATCAATATGTAGTCCCAAAAATAATATAAAAAGTTGCCAAAAAGTATATGAAAGTAAGTAATATTGGCATGGAAAAATCAAAAATTATAGATACGACGGAGACGTATCACATGGGCGCTTGAGTTCATCCACCAATGCCAAGCCTCCAAAAAATAAATTGTTCTGCTAAAACTTGACTTTGCCAAAGCCTTTGACACAATAGAGCACTCGAGAATGATTCAGATCATGAGGCTAATGGGTTTCAATGAGCGTTGGATCAGTTGGATACAAGGCATTTTCTCTTTTGGAAAATCCTCGATCCTTCTCAATGGTGTACTGGGACGTAAATTCCCCTGCAAATGCGGTGTTCCACAGGGACACCCGTTATCTCCATTGATATTTGTCCTGTCTGCTAAGCTCCTTCAAGCTGTTATAAATGATGCACTACGTAAACACCTTCTACAACATCCAATCAGCACCAGAGAGGATGTGGACTACCCAATGACTCAGTATGCAGATGATACACTAGTTATCATGCCCGCATGCCAGAGACAAGCCACACTGATGAAAACTATACTTGGGGATTATGCAGCTTCAATTGGACTCAAGATTAACTTCCAAAAATCCACGGTGGTATCGATCAATACTCTTCCGGCCCTATGTCAAGCTATTGCTAATATTTTCGGCTGTACCACCGCAACCATGCCGTTGATGTATTTGGGACTCCCCCTTGGCACTACTAGAACGACGGTCCAAGACCTCAACCCTCTGGTGTGCAAAGCTGAAAGAAACATCATGACAACTATGTTGCTCATGTCGTATGCGTGCAAGATAGCGCTCATCAACTCGATTGTCACTTCCCTAGCGATCTTCTCCATGGGGACCACACGGTTACCCCTGAAAATTGAGGCGCAATTGGATAAAATTAGATGTCACTGCCTATGGCAGAAGAAGACTGAAAATGGAGAGAAAAGCAACTCCTTGGCAGCCTAGGATATGATCTGTCGTCCCAGAAAGCAAGGAGGATAGGAGTGCTCAATTTGCAACTCCAAAATGATGCAATGCTACTGAAATTTCTGCACAAATTTTACAACCACCATGACATTCCTTGGGTGCGCTTAGTCTGGGAAACATACTATGACCACTCCATCCCACATGCCTCAGACCCGTGTGGCTCATTTTGGTTGCGAGATGTGATGCAAATCAGCCTGATTTTCACAGAGATCACGTCAGTCCAAATTCATTGTGGTAGCTCGGTCCTCTTTTGTAAGGACTATTGGAATCATACAATTTTCTTCGAGAAATTCCCAAGATCATTCTCCTACACTAGTCGAGAAGATACTTCTGTCAGGGATTTTTTAAGCAACGATAATCTCAATGATGTGTTCCACCTCCCACTATCTTTGCAAGCAAGTGAGGAATTGAGGCAAATGCAAGCAGACACCAATACAACGGACATCTCTGGACACTCCAAGGACATCTGGTCCTATACTTGGGGAGCTAAGGAATTCAAAACTAAAGCGTACTATGTATTTTATTTCAGAGAAATACAAATTCCCGTGGCATCAATTGGTTATGGAAAACCTCTAGCATACCAAAACACAAAGTGTTTGGCTGGTTCCTTCTCTCTGACAGGTTAAACACAAGAAACATGCTGTGACGGAGACACTACAACATCGGTAACAATTTTGACTGCCTACTATGTGGGACACATGTTGAGGAGACAATAGAGCATTTATTCTTCCACTGCAGCTTCAGCACCCTCTGCCGGGAGACCCTAGACATTCACTGGGCATAACAAGGTGATAGACTGAGACTCATCGAGCTAGCCAAGGAGGCTCATGACAGGCCCATGTTTTTTATATATTCCTGATCGTGGCATGGAACCTTTGGAAGGAGAGAAACAATAATTATTTCAGGGGAATACCTCCCACTATGATAGCCTGGAAGAGAAGATTCAAAGCTGATTTTGGTAACTTGAGCTATAGAGCTCTTGAACACAAGTGACATTCATTACTGCGCTTGTAAACTCCATTTCATAACTGCCACCCTCTGACTCCTAAGAGCAGGCCTTTTCTTCTCACCCCCATCTCCCCATGTAAATTGTAACATTCCGATATATTTAATGTACATGCAGTAGGAGCCTTTCCTACTGTTTAACCCCTAAAAAAGATATAAATTTCAACACTCTCTTATTGAAACAAAAAACATTTGTGTGGGTTGCCTCCCATGAAGCAATTGTTTTGGTCTGATAGCTCGACCATACTGATGATCACTTGGGAATTAATACACCGAGCCTAGCATTGGCGATAATGTTGTCTCTGGTGTATATCTTCATCTCCTTTTCCCTAGGGAAATCTATCACAAAAAGATCCTTTGCAGGAAGGTCAACTCTTACATTTCTCCCAAACACATTAATAACAACCTTTATGGTCCTAAGAAAAGGCTACCAAGGACCTATAGGAGCAATGGGATTTTGAGGCATATCAACTATACAAAGATCAACCATGATAGGACAATCATTAATTTGAATGATAACACCATGCATCCCTACTACTTGTGTAAAAGTAGAATTTCCCATATTCAATCTAATCTCAGTAGTAGCATAATGACCAAGATTGGGACTACCATAAACAGATTTGGGGATAGTGCAAGCACTAGCACCTAGATCACATGAAGCACTGAATTTATTCAAACCAATCTCAATCTCAATAGTAGGCTCCAAAGTATGTTCTTGTTTAACGAGTAACTTACCGAATAGCTCCTTTGTTTCATTACCCAACTCACGTACCTTGGGTGCAACATGATCAACAAAGACATTATATGCCTCATCATTTCATACCTCAGGTAGTGAGTCTTTCATTGCTATCATCTTCACGAAGTCTGCAACCGTAGAAGTGTATTTTGTCACATGGCTTTTATCAAGCTCTTCCGCATTCTCTTCGTTACTTCTCATCATCTTGACATCTTCAACCGGGGTGCGTTCTGGTTTACCTGCAAACTTGGCTAGAATTAAAGTTTGACTCTCTGCAACTTTAGCCACTTGTGCTTCCATGCTCTTAGTTCTCCCGTCTAGAGCATGCACATCGTAAGTGAGTCCAGCAATCTTACCAGTCAATTGACCAAGTAAGCTATCATGATTCTTTAGGATATATCTAATTGTTTCATTTTGGTCACTTTGACTAGCAATAAAAAAATTCTAAGTTTCCTCTAAAGTATTTCTATTTCCATTGTTCATCCCGTTATAATTATTAGGTGCTCCACTATTATTAGAATAAGGCAATCTAGGAGCATATCCATTATTTTTCCAGTTGAGGTTATAGCTATTACGAGCAATAAAATTGACATCATTAAGTTCTTCATCGTTAAGAGCATTCACATTTACCTCTTCTTTACCTCTCATTACGGAGATGAGTTCATCAATCTTAGCAGTCATCTCTATATACCTTTCTTCAATAGCATTGACTCTCTTGGTGGCAACCCTCTCAATGTGCCATTGGGCGTGGTTTTCTTGCATTTCATCAAGCAACTTTTTAACATTTGTGATGGTCTTACCCATATAGTTCCTCCTACAGTAGTATCAAGCATAGTTTTTGAACAGGATTTAAGCCATTATAAAACATACACAAAATTAACTATTCTTCCATTCTGTGATTAGGACAATTCCTTATAGCCTCCTTCATGCGACCGGACGCAAGCGCTAGTGGCTCACGGTCTTCCTGCTTAAAACTTGTTATATGCGAATGAAGTTACACAATTTTTGCAGGTGGGCAAAACTTAGCTAAGAACTAACTACAACAATCAGTCCATGAAGTTATATTACCTTTAGGCAAAGCTACAAGCCATTCTTTTGCTTTTCTTCCCAAGGAGAAAGAAAATAGACGCAACTTCAAAGCGTTAGGATCATAATACTTAAGGCATGTCATGTTACACAATTCAGATTTTTTTTTGGCAAATGCATACCGACATCCTCAGAAGCAGAGCCTCCAAATTGGTCTTGTTGAACCATAGAGACTAGGTTTAGATTTATCTCATACTCAGCGGCCGCAACATCAGATTGTGCAATCCGTTCATGCATGAAAATATTGCTACGAGTAGCAAAGCTTCCAAGATTACAAGCCATGGTGATCTTTTGGGGTTTTCTACTAACAAGACATGCAAAAAAAATTAGACCAAAAACTGAAACAAAACTCTAAACACAAAGACTAGGCACACAAATCCTCCCCGGCAACGGCACCAGAAAAAGAGGTTTGATTAGTCCCCTTAGTGATCTGGTAAAGGAGCAGGATTCTCACCTTTTTCCTGAGTGGTGACCCTGAGTTATCGAACCCATGAGAGGACGGTGCCTTTAAGCAAGGGTTTCTAACAAGATTTTGCTAGTGAGTTAAATTAATTCCACCTTTTGACCAGATCAGAATCAAGCTAAAACTGAAAACTCTTATAATAAGAATAGGCATTGGTATGAGGACTTATGCTTAGAACCATATATTTGTGTCGGGGTCATCATGATCTTAATTTGTGCTAAGGAAGTCACCTATAAAGATGTGCTTGCTACATATCAAAGTGAGGGATGTCTCCAAATTACTTCTTGACCAGCACGCGTCCTGCATAAAGAGTCAGTTGTCCAACTGAAGGCCCTATCTGTCGTGCGAGGTTGCCCCAGTAATTAAGATAGCAATAGTCGGACAAGAGTATTGGGTGGTTAATGACTACACCTCTTTAATCCCCAGGGATAGGATCCGCGTTACCGTATTAAACCTTTCTATCACTAGTGTCCATAATAACACTTCACGGTTTCCCTACCCTTAGCCTCTCCATGACTTGGTCTCCATGGTCCTAAGTACCTGCAGGGATGAATAATGCGAAAGAGACAAGAGACAACTACGAAGCAAATTTATGCTACACATATGGGACGTTAATTCATAGTACTTCCATCAATCCCTCCAAAAAATACATTGGGTTGCAAGGCCTTGCCTCAGCCCATGATCGTGCCGAACTACTCACACATGGATATCAAATCAGCTAAAGAACTCAATGAAGAACACGTCATGGGGATTGATTGATTGATTATCTTCCAATGGATGTCGGATGTGATAAACGATTCCAAGTATGGTTAGACGGTTGAGAACTATGATCGTGATGTAGGTGGTGGCTATGGAGATGGGAAATGGCGGTGGCTAGGGTAGATGGAGATGACTCCTGCGAAGATGACGATGCGGCGGCTTGTTCTGTTACTCATTTGGCGCTGGGCCTTTTATAAAGGTTTTTTCAGGTGGATCAGACGCCTCGGATGGCACTCGATATGACCATCCATACAAGCGGCGATGGTCCTATCACTACTGCAGGATGCTGCTAACGCGACACTACGATCAGAGACCCTTCGATGAAACTATGTGCGATGCATTAATCGCAAACGAGGATGTAAAAAACCGTCAAAAAAGATGCAAAACATTTGCGATGGCGGAGACATCAAACAAGGTTCAGATTTTAGTTACGTGTGCGATGTGGGGCATACGCTTGATCCATACAAACTGTTTGCAATTAGACAGAACAACAGAAACAGGCAGCCATATCAATGTGTGTGCGATATACGGCATACAGTTTGCTCCGATGAACTGTTTTCTATTAGGGAATGCAACAGAAACGGTCAGCCAGATCAAGGTGTGTGTGATATATGCCATACGCACTACAAAAAAAATACACTTCCGTGACGATACGTGTTTGTCACAGTAGGTCACGTTTTCTGTCACGCATGCACATCCATGACGATTTTATGAAAAAATCAAGATAGTCATACATGTGCTCTCGTAGAAGCGTTCCATGGCATTACCAAAATTATCATCACGGAAGTATCCACTTCCATGACGATAAATGGCGCGTCATGGAAGTGCTTTCGTCAAGGGTAACCGACATGTGGCATCCACCGTAATGGGTCACCGTTAAGCTATGGCGTCCTGTTTTGGATCAAATAACCCGCTAACAGCCATGACCAATGTTGATTTTCCATGTGTAAAATTATCATTGGCTGACGGAACCACGTGTCAGCTCCGCGTTGACATAGGTATCACTCATCCAATGGGCGAGATGCGCCTATGATATGTTGACACGTGGACCAGCCAAAAAGTGGCCCATAAAGATTATATGGGCGGGCCTAACTAAAGGCCCACATGATTTTGTGAACCATAATGGGCTGGCCCAGCTAAAGGCCCACAAGATTTTGCAGACCATAATGGGCCGGCCCAGCTAAAGGCCCACAAGATATTGAAGATACTAGTGGGCCGGCCTGTTAACACGCTGCCATGTTTTGGGCCAAATGTCGGCTCATATTTGATCCGGTCCATTAATAGCCTGCCACGTTCTGGGCCTAATAAGGGCCCATATGAGATGCGACCCGTTAATAGCCTACCATGTTCTGGGCCATATTACGGCCCAGATCAGATCCGGCCCTTTAAGAGCCATTGGGCTAAATTGTGGCCCATATCAAATTCGGCACGTCAACTGGACATTGTGCTTTTGGGCCCACTCGAGGCCTGGTCAGGGTTATGTTTGCTAAAGTCCCATTTAGTAATACGACCTTGAAAGGATCGAAAAGAGGTGTCTAGAGGGGGGTGAATAGACTCTTAGCAAGAAAAGTGACAGTTTTTAATTTCTTCAAGTTGAAGTGGAGTTTTAGCACATGTTTCACAATTCACAATACATATCAAGCAAGCATGATAAGAGTACATGAGCAGCGGAAAGTAAAGCATGCAAATTGCAAGAATGTAAATGGATGGGATTGGAGTGTGCAAACGCAATGTAGACTCGGAGATTTTTTACCCGTGGTTCCGATAGGTGGTGCTATCGTACATCCACGTTCATGGAGACTTCAACCCACGAAGGGTAACGGTTGTGCGAGTCCACGGAGGGCTCCACCCACGAAGGGTCCACGAAGAAGCAACCTTGTCTATCCCACCATGGCCATCGCCCATGAAGGACTTGCCTCACTAGGGTAGATCTTCACAAAGTAGGTGATCTCCTTGCCCGTACAAACTCCTTGGTTCAACTCAACAATCTTGACGGAGGCTCCCAAGTGACACCTAACCAACCTTGGAGACACCACACTCCAAAAGGTAATAGACAGTGTGTTGATGATGAACTCCTTGCTCTTGTGCTTCAAATGATAGTCTCCCACACACTCAACTCTCTTTCATAGTATTGAATTTGGTGGAAGGATGATTTGAGTGGAAAGCAACTTGGAGAAGGCTAGAGATCAAGATTTATGTGGTTGGAATGGAATATCTTGACCTCAACACAAGTCTAGGTGGTTCTCTCTCATAAAATGTATGTTGGAAGTGTAGGCATGTTATGATGGCTCTCTCCACGAATGAAGAGTGGGTGGAGGGGTATATATAGCCTCCACACAAAATCTAACTGTTACACACAATTTACCAAACTCGGTGGGACCGAATCAGAAAACTCGGTCAGACCGATTTAGTTCATAATGTGATCGTTAGGCATTTTGGTGGGACCGATATGATCAACTCGATAGGACCGATGTGCTAGGGTTAGGGTAAAGCCTCATCTCGGTTTGACTGATTACACAAACTCGGTGGGACCGATTTGGGTAATAAGTGAAACAGGGAGTTGGCCAAGCAAACTCGGTGAGACCGATTGCATATTTCGGTGGCACCGAAATTATCGCAATAGGCAACAGAGAGTTTGCAAGCCCATCTCGGTGGGACCGAGATCCCATCGGTGAGACCAAATTGATTAGGGTTTCTGGCAGTGGCTATGTCAACCGAACTCAGTGGCGCCGGATAGAAAGATTCGGTGGGGCCGAGTTTGACTTTTGGTTTGTGACATATGTGGATATGAGAAAGTGGTTAAGGGCCTTGGAGCATATCACTAAGCACTTTGAGCAAGCAATCCATTAAGGAACACCTCATCCCCTTTTAATAGTATTGGCTTTCCTATGGACTCAATGTGATCTTGGATCATTAAAATGAAAATGCAGAGTCTTGAGATTTTGAGCTTGAGCCAATCCTTTGTCCTTATCATCTTGAAGGGGTTCCACATCCTCTAGTCCATGCCACTCCATCTGTTGAACTTGTCTGAAATATACTAGATGAAAACATTAGTCCAACAAGAGATATCTTGACATTATTTACCAAAACCACCCAGGGAGCACTTGTGCTTTCAATCTCCCCCTTTTTGGTAATTGATGACAACATACATCAAAGCTTTAGATAATGATAAAGAGAATAACAAGTAAAGCTTTGGAAAGACATGTAACATGCATAGGCCCCCCCTACATGTATGAAATCATGTCAATATGGAATGTAAGAGCATGTGAATGCATAATCATGACAAAGCAGGCAATGTGTTACATGTATCTTGGCTATATGCATCAGAGCAAATGATATGAAGTGTAACTTCATGTTCATGATTCTTCTTGCAAACAATATGTACATTAGCAAGAAATCCTCATGCACATGAGTGTGATGCATATACTTACCTTGTGGTCTTGAGCTGGCTTAGGAAGAGATGAAGCTGAGTAAACAAGGTTAGATAACACAGATACATCTACTAAACTGAGCAAACACACGAAACCACAAGAGTACCAAGACTGGGATGACATGTAGAGAGTGATATAGACATGTCCCCAAAGATAAAAGATATGCAATGAATTCAAAGACTTCCTTCCCTAGCAGTCTTTCTCCCCCTGAATCTCATATTGGATAATGGGAGAAAATAGGGAAACAACATCAGAGCAAAACAAATCATAACATAATCATGTCTTTCCCCCCTTAAAGACATGTGACTTCTCTCCTCTTGAACACCAAGCATCTGGGCATTTGATTATATTGCCTCTCTCCCCCTGTATGAAGTATTCTCTCCCCTTTTGAAGGATTTAAGCTTTAATGTGATCTCTCTCTCCCCCTTTGACATCAATTTCCAAGAAGGGATCTTCTGGAGTGTGAGTAAAAATAGGTTTGGTCCTTGAGTCACAGAGCAAAGCAGCATGTAAAATGCGATGCTGGTAGAGGACAAGAATCATTGAGTGGAGCTGGAAAAAAAGTGCAGGAACAAGTGGCAAGTTGTCTTCTCTGCAGTGAAACCGGTGACACCGAGTTGTGTTCTTCGGTTGCACCGAAATGGGTCGGTTGGACCGAAAGTAGCAAACCGGTGTGACCGAGCTCAACACAAAGAAGGAACAATAGTTACCACAGCTCACTAGGCAAATAAGATCTCACAAAGATTTGCAAGGAATTAACTAAAGGATTTGCAATGAATTGGATGCAGAAAATGCAGAACAAAACAGATAAAAGAAAATCTAGATGAAGTTTTTTTATAGAAGAAGGGGAATAAATATGCAAAGGACAAATGCACAAACTCAGAGAAACACTAGAGAACTTCATCTAGAATTGGGCGGTGACAAAGTCACCTATGTTAGAGTATATTGACTAAGGAGTCAAGTGAGAACACTTGATCATAAGTCATACTCATCGTTTAAGCTCAAAATGGGGTTACCATTTTTCGTTCAAGCATTCAATGTATTCACATCTTGTTGAGCTGCTTTGACCCATATCTTGGGGTAAAGCTTCTCTAAGATGGGATATCATACCTTTGGTGGTGGTGTTGAACTTGATCATGTAGTTGAACTTGTGTGGAGTGCTCGAGGTTGATGTAGCACATCAATGATTGGGAGCACCACTTGGAGTTGAGTTCATCTACCTACATGGGTTAGTTTTGCAAGGAAGAGCACTTGTGTATCCAAAATGACAATCATGAAACTTGGTATAGAATTTGTCAAAGGATATGTTTGAATTTCGTGCTTCCTTGTCTTCAGCCACCATGTTGTAGAGACTTGGTGATGTAGAGATTGCTCAAGATGTGAGTGAGTTGCAATCTCATAGATTTAGATTCATCCAAGTACCTACGAGGGTTAGATAGCATGCAAGGGTGCAAGTATATCCAAGAGATATGGAAAGCATGATGAAAGAAATATCAAGGATTTGTTATAGGCTCATGCCTTGCATGTATCCAAATGGAGTTTCTACTCCAAGTTTGAAGCATCAATGATGTTCAATTCACCTCTCAAACGGCAAAAGACTTTCTCATCAAGCGGTTTGGTGAATATATCCGCCAATTGCTTATCGGTACGAACATGCTTAAGATCAATGTCCCCTTTAGCAAAATGATCTCGAATGAAATGATGACGAACTTCAATATGCTTAGTTCGAGAATGTTGCACGGGATTGTGAGCAATCTTAATAGCACTCCCATTGTCACAAAGCAATGGAACATGTTTCACATTGATCCCATAATCTTTAAGAGTTTGGGTCATCCAAAGTAATTGAGCACAACATGAACCGGCGGCAATGTATTCCGCTTCGGCGGTGGATAAGGATACCGAGTTTTGTCTCTTGGAGGACCAAGACACAAGAGATCTACCAAGAAATTGACACAAGTACCCGAAGTGGACTTTCTATCAACCTTGACTCCGGCATAGTCCGAATCGGAGAAGCCAACAAGATCAAAAGAGGACCTCTTACGATACAAAATGCCAAATTTTTTTGTATGTATTAAGTATCTCACTATCCTTTTCACAGCCTTAAGATGACATTCTTTGGGGGGAGCTTGATATCGTGCACACATGCACACACTTAGCATAATATCGGGACGGGAGGCACATAGATATAACAATGAACCAATCATAGAAAGGTAAACCTTTTGGTCAACCGATTTTCCATCCTTGGTCAAGTCAAGATGTCCACTAGTAGGCATGGGTGTTTTCATACCTTTGCTTTCTTGCATGTTGAACTTCTTGAATAAGTCCTTGGTGTACTTTCTTTGAGAAACCAAGAAAGAACTTGAGCTCACTCATCATAGACATCTGAAACTTCTTCGATATTAGCTTTCCAAACTTTTCACTAAAATGAGGGTTAGTCGAACCAAATATGATATCATCAACATAAATTTGGCACACAAATAATCCACCATTAACCCTTTTAGTAAAAAGAGCAGAATCTATTTTTTCAATCTCAAATCCTTTCCCAATAAGAAACTTGGTCAAGCATTTATGCCACGCTCTAGGAGCTTGTTTAAGACCATAAAGAGCTCTGTGAAGTTTGTAAACATGATCGGGTTTCTTAGGATTGACAAAGCCGGGAGGTTGTTTAACATAAACTTCCTCCTCAATTTCACCACTTAAAAAGGCACTTTTAATGTCCATTTGGTACAAGGTAATATCATGGTGATTAGCATAGGCAAGTAATATGCGGATGGACTCAAGTCTAGCAACAGGGGCATATGTCTCACTGTAGTCCATACCTTCGACTTGAGTGTAGCCTTGGGCTACGAGACGTGCTTTGTTGCGGACGACTTGACCATCTTCGTCTTGCTTGTTGCAAAACACCCATTTGGTACCAATGATGTTGTGGTTGTTGTCGGGCTTCTCGACCAATGTCCACGCTTGATTTCTCTCAAAGTTGTTTAGTTCTTCGTGCATGGCATTTATCCAATCCTGATCTTCCAATGCTTCTTCAACCTTCATAGGTTCAATGCTAGAGATGAATGAATAATGTTCACAAAAGTTATCCAAATGAGTTTTAGAGCGAGTGATTCTCCCGGTTTGGATATCATTGTAGATTTGTTCGACGGGATGGTCTCTGGCGACTCTTGCTCGAACTCGCGAGAGCTTTTGTTTCGATCAGGGTGGAACATCTTCTTCATCCTCTTGTTCTTCTTCTTGGCCTTCTTAATTGTTGACGTTGTCGTTCCCTTATCGTGGTGGAGAAGGAGGTTGATGAGGTTCATCTTGGTGTACTTCCTCGTTTTCTTCATCTTGGTGTGTCCCACTTGTGGATGCTTCCATATCAAGTCTTGGTTCACCTTGTCGTGAGGTAGAAGCTTCCACATGGACGGACGAAGTACTCTCCTTCACCTACGTTGGACGGATCTTGCCAATAGACAAGTCTTGGATTGCTTCCGAAGGATCTTTACCTCCTACATCAGTTGGAAATTGCTCTACTTGCGAGCCGTTAGATTCATCAAACTTCACATCTACCGTCTCTTCAACCTTTCGGGTGAAATTGTTGTAGACACGGTAAGTGTGAGAGTTTGAGCCATAACCAAGTAGGAAACCCTCATGAGATTTAGGAGCAAATTTAGAACGATGATGCTTATCAAGAATGTAACACTTTGAGCCAAATACTCGAAAGTATCCAACTTGGCGTTTTGTTACAGGTGAGAAGCTCGTATGCCGTCTTGCCGAGTAGCTTGTGAAGATACAAGCGATTTGTTGCATGACAAGTTGTCTCAACCGCCTCCACCCAAAAGTGTTTTGGAGTCTTGTACTCATCAAGCATCGTTCTTGCCATCTCAATAAGAGTTCGGTTCTTCCTCTCAACAACTCCATTTTGTTGAGGCGTGTACGTAGCCGAGAACTCGTGTGAAATCCCTTCTTCGTCAAGAAAGGTATCCACATTTGTGTTCTTGAACTCCGTTCCGTTGTCACTGCGAACCTTCTTGATCTTCACTTTAAATTGATTTTGGGCCTTCCTAGCGAAGTTCTTGAAGATCTTTTGGACCTGCGATTTATCATCAAGAAAGAACACCCATGTAAATCTTGAAAAATCATCGACTATGACTAGACCAAATGAGTTACCACTGAGACTCTTGTAGGCATTGGGACCAAAGAGATCCATATGAAGTAGCTCGAGCGGTCTTCTCGTGGTCATGATGTTCTTCACTGGGTGACTCCCTCCAGCCTATTTTCCTGCTTGACAAGCACTGCACAATCTATTCTTGTCAAATATAACATCCTTTACTCCAAGGATATGATCACCTTTAATAAGCTTATCAAGATTTCGCATGCCCACATGACCTAACCTTCTATGCCATAACCAGCCTTTTGAAGATTTAGCAATTAAACAAGTTCTAGGTTGAGCCTTTTTAGTGAAGTCAACAATGTAAAGATCACCTCTACGAATACCGGTAAAGACCATTTTATGATTATCTCTATGTAACACTTGGCAATCTACTTCAGTAAATAGGACGTTGAAACCAAAGTCAGCAAGTCTAGATACGGAAAGTAAATTGATCATTAGCCATAAGACCATAGTGTAGATTAGCCATAAGACTACAGTGTCTCATAGACTCATCGAGATCAAAGTCACTATCATCATACTAATCATAGTATCCATGTTCAACATCATCTTGTAATTGATCATTCCCTAGAGAAGGTGATCCATTAGAAGTGTGACCGTAACAATGTTCATCTCTACGGATTCTAATGACTTCGAAATGATATTGCTAATAATTCCAACATCTCCTTTGGCACACATGAGATCACGAAGCTCAAACAGGCAATCATCAAACTTAGGATCACCAGTACTCATCCTATTCAAGGCAATAGACTTATGGAGAATCTCATCTAAATTTTTGAAGGAATAATTCGGGAATCGTTCCTCTAGAAATCTCCATATGGTGTAAGCATAATCAAGAGCAGGTAAGCTAGCAATCAAATTTTTGGGCAATCCTCTAACAACAAGATTGATAGTTCTAAGATTGTGAATCATGTCAAGGTCCTCATCGGGAGTGGGATGCAAAGGATCACTAGGGCGAGCGCAAGGAGTAGTAATGTACTTGCTCAAATGATATTCATTGAAAATCTCAAGATCTCATTTTTCCACTCATGGAAGTACTCTTCATCAAGCATAGGCACTCTATGTCTAAGACTCCCCAACGTAGACTCATCCATCTTCCTCCAATGGTGATTAAACCAAAGCAATGGAGACCAAAGCTCTGGTACCAATTGAAAGGATCGAGAAGAGGTGTCTGGAGGGGGTGAATAGACTCTTAGCAAGAAAGGTGGCAGTTTTTAATTTCTTCAAGTTGAAGTGGAGTTTTAGCACATGTTTCAAAATTCACAATACATATCAAGCAAGCATGATAAGAGTATATGAGCAGCAGAAAGCAAAGCATGCAAATTGCAAGAATGTAAAGGGATGGGATTGGAGAGTGCATCCACGTTGATGGTTCTGATAGGTGGTGCTATCGTACATCCACGTTGATGGAGACTTCAACCCACGAATGGTAACGGTTGCGCGAGTCCACGGAGGGCTCCACCCACGAAGGGTCCACGAAGAAGCAACCTTGTCTATCCCACCATGGCCATCACCCATGAATGACTTGCCTCACGAGGGTAGATCTTCACGAAGTAGGCGATCTCCTTGCCCGTACAAACTGCTTGATTCAACTCCACAATCTTGACGGAGGCTCCCAAGTGACACCTCAATCTAGGAGACACCACTCTCCAAAAGGTAATAGACGGTGTGTTGATGATGAACTCCTTGCTCTTGTGCTTCAAATGATAGTCTCCCCAACACTCAACTCTATTTCATAGGATAGAATTTTGTGGAAGGATGATTTGAGTGGAAAGCAACTTGGAGAAGGCTAGAGATCAAGATTTATGTGGTTGGAATGGAATATCCTGACCTCAACACAAGTGTAGGTGGTTCTCTCTCAGAAAATGTATGTTGTAAGGTGTAGGCATGTTCTGATGGCTCTCTCCACGAATGAAGAGTGGGTGGAGGGGTATATATAGCCTCCACAAAAAATCTAACCGTTACACACAATTTACCAAACTCGGTGGGACCGAATCAGAAAACTCGGTCAGACCGATTTAGTTCATAATGTGACCGTTAGGCATTTCGGTGGGACCGATATGATCAACTCGGTAGGACCGATGTGCTAGGGTTAGGGTAAAGCCTCATCTCGATTTGACCGATTACATAAACTCGGTGGGATCGATTTGGGTAATAAGTGAAACAGAGAGTTGGCCAAGCAAACTCAGCGAGACCGATTGCATATTTCGGTGAAACCGAAATTATTGCAATAGGAAATAGAGAGTTTGCAAGCCCATCTCGGTGAGACCGAGATCCCATCGGTGAGACCGAATTGATTATGGTTTCTGGCAGTGGCTATGTCAACTGAACTCGGTGGTGCCGGATAGAATTCGGTGGGTCCGAGTTGACTTTTGGTTTGGGACATATGTGGATATGAGAAAGTAGTTGAGGGCTTTGGAGCATATCACTAAGCGCTTTGAGCAAGCAAGCCATTAAGCAACACCTCATCCCCTTTTAATAGTATTGGCTTTCCTATGGACTCAATGTGATCTTGGATCACTAAAATGAAAATGCAGAGTCTTGAGATTTTGAGCTTGAGCCAATCCTTTGTCCTTATCATCTTGAAGGGGTTCCACATCCTCTAGTCCATGCCACTCCATCTGTTGAACTTGTCTGAAATATACTAGATGAAAACATTAGTCCAACAAGAGATATGTTGACATTAATTACCAAAACCACCAAGGAAGCACTTGTGCTTTCAGACCTGATATTAATTTCGACCTGTTAAAGGCCCATTTAACATTTCAGCCCTATATTTATTTCGTCATGTTAAAAGCCCGTCATATATTTGGGCCTAACTACGGCCAGCTTTGCATCCGGCCTGCTCACAGCCGATAATCTTATTAGGCCAAACAAGGACTGAGACAATTTTGGCCTGTTAACGGCACATGATGTGATTGGCACAATCATGGGCCGGGGTCTATTTTGGCCTGTTGTCGTCCCGTGAGTTGTTCGACACGTTTCAAGCCCAACCTACTTTTCAGCTTACTAAAAGCCCATTGCATTTTCTTGCAAAAATAGGGCCAACATTTTACTCGGCCTATTAAAGGCCCGAAACTACTAGTGGGCCAATTTACATTTAGGCATATTAACGGACCAAGATGACTGGGCCCATGATGCGGCCCATATATAGTGATTTGCATGACAACCCGATTATGTACCATAATTTTATGGTTTGGCGGTTCTTGTGAAGGCAGGATATATATATATATATATATATATATATATATATATATATATATATATATATATATATATATATATATATATATATATATACATAAAATAACTGCAATATCGTGAATAAGAAAAAAATCTAGACTATAAGATAAAGAAATTATGGCATATTACATCCATTGGGCATCAAAGTTTGCCACTATGATAATAAAGCACAAGCACACAGAAGATTACATACACTGGACATCAAAGATCACCACCAGTGCAAATAAACACGCCGACAAAATAATATACAAAACTAACAGCACTTCAATAGAGTTCAAGAAAGGTTAGCCCTACTCAGGAGCTGCACCACAAGCAGCTGAGCAAGCTGATGAGACTGCGCTTGTTTCACGCTTATATCCTCCTTACTCTGAAAGAGAAACAAGAAGACAGATGACAGGTTTTGCACATATAAGTATCAGTGCTGACAATTCATCACATTTCTTATTGACGAATAAAGTGACACAGTTTAAAATAGCATTAACACAATATGGTATTGTTCAGGTTAAGACATGGCAGGAAATGACATTGTGAAGGAGTTGGCAGCTTCACGATGCCACTGGATTACAGATCAAGAACTCATAAGTATCAATGGTTAGTGTGCTGTCAGTTTATCCCATTCCAGATTGGCAAATAAAGAGACGGTTTAAATAATAGTAGAATGATATGACATTGTTCATAGCTAAGACATTGCAGAATATGACATTGTGTTGTAGTGGGTACGTTCGCCACACCACTGGATTACGGATCAAGAACAGCAGCATACATGATGTGCAAAAGAAGACCACTTGTTCTGTATAGTTTAATTTACATGGTATGAAGAAGGAACATGGTTGTACAACTGAAAACTTAAATTGAGAAGGACAAACTTTTGTTTAGGAACTACATAATAAACTTTAAACACGTAATTTGATGCAAACACCAAAAATAAACAGCTTTTGCAGTCATGCCTAACCAAATATACAAACTTAAATTAGTGGTGAAGACAGGCTCTATAAAGCCCTTGTCCATGCTGATGGGGGGGGGGGGGCAATTCAAGTAGTTTACCACATAATCTTCTTCATAAGCACTGACTTTATTCTACATTTTGTTAAGAGTAAATATAGATGTGATAATATAAGAAAAAATGAAGAATATTTAAGATAAGATGAAGAGAGATGCTACATAACCAAGTAGCTATAAATGTAAATACAGCGATACAGGCAAAAGGTACGGCCAAGAGCAATGCAGAGCTAAAAAATTTCAGTATCATCGGTGTTATCCAACCTTATGGTAAGAGTAAATATAGATCTGATGTGTAGAAAATGGAGGGCAAAGTAAAATAATTTGTAGAGTGATGGTACATGAACAACTAGCTGTTAATATAAGTACACTGATAAAGGACAGCGGTTACTTACAAGAACAATGCAGAGCTAAATTTTTTCATTGGCATTGGATATATTCTGCACTAATGTAACCATTCATACAGATCAGATAATTTGGAGCGAACAATTGATAAGCAAGCTATCATGCATACTGCTGTCACATAAGGAACCATGTATGAATGCAAGTACAGTGATACAGGACAACAGGTACTAACAAGAGCAAAGCAGCGGGCAGCATATTTGCGATATCCTGTCAGCCTTTTCAAACCGGAATTCTTCTACGAGCAGATTTCCTGCAAAAGAGATCCGTAAGGCACGTGCGAAAAAGTAGAAGTTTAAATTTTCATGTGATATCATAGACAGTACGTCATCCTAGGAACGAGACCAGTGCATAACAAGCTTTTTCCATTCAATGTCTTCTAAATTTAGCACATGAGACTTCACCGAAAATTCGTTTATAGACTTTCCATCAAAGTGTGATTTCCTCAGGTAACACCGATACTGCTGCAATGCTTCCTTGAAAAGCGCAAGAAAGCTTTGCTTGTCATGACTATCCAGATTGACCCTCGCCTACTTACAACAATGTAATGTAATGTAAATCATTGATGTGTTCAATCAGCAGAAAACAGGAAAATAATCACCATGGATAATAGCAGTTACACCTAAGTGGGATAGGATGATGTGAAAATGGTGTTTGCTTTCACTATAATCTTCCCATGTTGGGAATATATGCATGTAGTCTCTAACAACATTGAATGCATTGTCTTTTAAACTAGGAATGACTAGAATGGGGTTCCAATCTACAGGAATTGGCCGTCTCTGTAGTTGGGATAGGTCTTCGGCCGGTGGACTTGCTGTACTTTTTGCTGGTGTAGGATTTTTCTGCGGTACGGCTGGTGCTATGGCAACTGAAATCGGCATACCTTTTGCTGGAGTGCAGGTCCTGTGTGGTGGGGCTAGTGGTGTGTCCAGTGAAGTATGGGTACAGTCTGTCGGAGTCGGTCCTACGTTTTGTGTCACTGGTTGTGGAGCCAATATAAGTGGAGTGATGTCTGATTTCTCCGGCACCACCATGTTTTTCAAGGACTTTGCTGGTGCTCCTCCAGGTTCGGCAATCACCCTCTTCATTTTTGATATCTGATGCACAAGATTAACATTTGAGTGTGAGAACATGGTATGATGATAGATGAGATATAAATTGATAATGGATGGGCATGGCATCTTGACATATATGATGAGTAAACTAAGCAGATGGCGGTGCAACAAAGTAGAATAAATGCAAAACACCTTATCCAAGATATGCGCAATCAATAAAACCTTGCCAAATTAGAACAGGCACCTTGATGGGTGAACATGACAGGCAATCTGCCTTCGACTCCTCGAGGTCAGAATAGTCATTAGGATCGTATTCTGAACAACAATCTGCAGGTGGGGAGGGTATGAGTTCCATTGCATCCAGAATGGCACTCAATGCCTTGGTGCCAATTTTGTTAGTCGTTGCAGTGTTCCACAATATTCTTCTGATGTGTGTGTTCTGATATCCACTGTGATTACGTACAATATCTGAGAAGCATGAAAACATAAATAGTAGTGATATTATCTTTGTAATGCAGAGGATATTCTAATATAGGGGCTCCCTGTAAACCCTTGTGTCCTATCACTGGATTCTGATGAGAGAGCCCATGTGTGCTGTAATATGGTGCGTGCATTAATATAATCTGGCACAAGTACACAAAAATAGGCTCCAGATGTAAGGATAGTTGGCAGATGATAGGTTCATAATATAATATATAGAGAGTTTATTGCCAAACCATGATAACAAGAGCCCACAGCAACTAGGCAGATCATAGTGTACATAAAAGGGGTACACCATAACCAGGATATATAAATCGAGAAAGTGGAACTGGCTGGAAAATGCGGTGTTGTATTGCCGCCACTAATTGAAAGCCTATCGATCACATACAGGCCAACTCTATCAGTTGTTGACTGCAGATGTCCCTTCTCCCCTTCCTGACAAGGAACATACTGTACGTACTAAATACAAAATAACAAAAGAGGAACATGTTAAAGAACAGAAGAGGAAGCATATTCTTGAGGTTCCGCTTCTTTGCATACAATTTTGGTTTCCCACACATGATGAATCACAGCGCCCAAAGAAATGCAATTCCTTGCTGTCACTCTATATGTGGCCACATGCATTTGGAAAATCAACTGGGAGCATTAGCTGACCAATAAAATGTGTTTCTGTTAACTAATATTAGCATCATATCACAATTTGTATTTGAAGAAGTAAGCTTTGGACTTATGATTGGTGTGTTGTTTAGGAGTTAATTGCAGGGAACTACCACACTTCAGCACGTCGTAACGAATTAGTACCATTAGTCATTTTTTTGTCATGCAGTACGAACTCTAAGCCTAAGTGTTGCAAAACGGTCTGACAGCCGTATAAGCATGTATCTGACTGAGTGGCCCCACCTGTCAGGCGACACATGGCATATGTTTTTTTGCAGCAAAGCACCTTGCACTACTATTAATCAAGCACATGCCCATTGCGGAACACTAAAAGTAATGTCGTATTCGAACCGGCGACCTGCCGCGTCACGCGCGCACGACCTACCACTACACTAGCCTCGGTGGCTTGTTCAAAGGACGATACTATACTTATATTGTTATACCTTTGAAAAAATAAAACAAAACGAAAAAATGATGCTGCATCAGGATGTGATCCTGCCCGAAATTCTTACCGCGCGCGCACCCTAACCAACAAGCCACGCACATGCTCGAGTCAAGCTCGAGGCATATCTAGTTCGGACACATCCTGACCTTTCGCCTTATTTGTTAAGTATTTTTTATTTCTTTTATCTTTTTACAGATCTTCGTTATTACTCGGGTTTTCATGTTTTCATTTTTTACGTTTCTTTTGTATATATTACAGGTTTAATATGCAATATTTTTGCAAATATACACTGAACATTATTGTATACACAATGTACATTTTTTTAGGATCACAATTAACATTATTGTATAATATATGATGAACAATTTTATTAAATACATTGAACATTTTTTAAATATACGATGAACTTTCTAAAATATATAAATTCTATATTTCTGTTTTGGATTTCTTTCATCCTTTTTCAGATCTTCATTATTCTTCGGGTTTTCATTTTTTTCAATTGCTTTTTATATAGGTTTAGTGTGCAACATATTTTGGTAAATACACATTGAGAATTGTTGTATAAATACACAATGAAATATATTGTTTAATGTACGATGAACAATTTTGGTATATACATTGAGGATTTTCTAAAAATAGGATGACCTTTTTTATAAAATATATAAATTCAAATTATTTATGTGTTTTTTGTTTCAGATTTCTTTTATACTTTTTCAGATCTTCGGATTTTAATTTTTTTGCAAAAGGGCCCTGCCGCACGTTTAGTAATGTAATAATGTGAAGGTATTTTATCTAAAATGTACAACAATTTCGAGCCGGTGGCTGTAGACGCGTGCACCTATTTAATTAATTAGTATTTGCATTCATCTAAAAAACCTAGCTATGCAAATGGTCCTGCAGCCCGTTTAATGCAGACATGTATAAAACATGCATGCCCTACCTAGATTGAGTATCTCTGTGTTGTAGTGGATAGAGCGCGCTCTCGGTCCGGCTCGGGCTCAGGTTCGAATCATGGCAGCCGCATCATTTTTTGTTCCGTTTTATTTGTTTAAAGGCGAAAGAATATAAGGCTTTAGTATCCCTTTTTAACAACAGAATGAGACTGGTGTAGTGGCTGGGAGGTGCGTACGTAATGCGGCAGGTCGCCGGTTCGAATCCCGACCGCGCGGCATTATTTTTAGTTTTCCGCAAAGGGCATGTGCGTGATACGTGGTTAGTACGTGCTTATATGGTTGTCAGACCGTTTTGTAACACTTAGGCTTAGAGTTGGTATTGCATGGCAAAAAAAGTGACTAATGGTACTGATTCGTTACGCCGTGCCGAAGTGTGGTACTGCCTTGCAATTAACTCGTTGTTTAGCTTTAAGAGTGGACTGCTGCTAGTGCGACAAAAAGCAGCTACACAGATAATAGTGTAGATATATCCGGAAAACTGTAAGCATCACAAGTAAAATTAGCAAAGTGGAACTTGCTGGAAAATATAGGCTACTATTGCCGGTACGTCTAGAAAGGCTTCGGATACCAGCTCTCTTCAACTGAAGGTGTGGTACCGTTAATATCAGTGTAACTCTCAAAGGCGACACAACTCCCAGCATTTCCTTGCTAATCTTATAGGATTCAAGTGGGTAGGCCACTACAATTCCTATTCATATGTTTACAAAATCCTAAGAATCAAAGAGGCCCAAAGAGTTGAAAGTGTCCATCAGAACCGACCGAATAGACCTCTACACTGCAAATGTCCTTGCTCCTCTTCACTACAAGGAATATAATGTACTACTATCATACTCCCTCCGTTCCAAAATATAAGTCTTTGTAGAGATTTCCACTATGGATCACATACAGATGTATACGTATACATTTTTTAGTGTAGATTCACTCATTTTGCTATTTTTAGTTTTCCGCAAAGGGCATGTGCGTGATTAAATAGTAGTGCAAGGGGCTTTTCAGCAAAAAAACATATGCCACCTGTCACCTGACAGGTGGGGCCACTCAGTCAGATACGTGGTTAGTACGTGCTTATATGGTTGTCAGACCGTTTTGTAACACTTAGGCTTAGAGTTGGTATTGCATGGCAAAAAAAGTGACTAATGGTACTGATTCGTTACGACGTGCCGAAGTGTGGTACTGCCTTGCAATTAACTCGTTGTTTAGCTTCAAGAGTGGACTTCTGCTAGTGCGACAAAAAGCAGCTACACAGATAATAGTGTAGATATATCCGGAAAACCGTAAGCATCACAAGTAAAATTAGCAAAGTGGAACTTGCTGGAATATATAGGCTACTATTGCCGGTACGGCTAGAAAGGCTTCGGATACCAGCTCTCTTCAACTGAAGGTGTGGTACCGTTAATATCAGTGTAACTCTCAAAGGCGACACAACTCCCAGCATTTCCTTGCTAATCTTATAGGATTCAAGTGGGCAGGCCACTACAATTCCTATTCATATGTTTACAAAATCCTAAGAATCAAAGAGGCCCAAAGAGTTGAAAGTGTCCATCAGAACCAACCGAATAGACCTCTACACTGCAAATGTCCCTGCTCCTCTTCACTACAAGGAATATACTATACTACTATCATACTCCCTCCGTTCCAAAATATAAGTCTTTGTAGAGATTTCCACTATGGATCACATACAGATGTATACGTATACATTTTTGAGTGTAGATTCACTCATTTTGCTCCATCTGTAGTCCATGGTGGAATCTATAAAAAGACTTGTATTTAGGAATGGAGAGAGTACTTATTAAACAAGAACAGAAGAGGAACATGCTAAAGAAGAGCAAGCAGATTTGGAATAATAACATGTTCATTGCATAGTGCCCACACATGATGAACCAGAGCGCATTAAGAATGCAACTCCCTGTTGTCTCTCTCTCTATATGTGGTGCACGTGCTTTTAAAAAATAAAGTAGGAACATTAGCTGAACAATTAAACGTTATCTGTTTTAATAATATCAGCATCATCTCAGATTCGTATTTGAGCAACAAGTTTGGAATTATGAGTGGCACGTTGTTTAGCTTGATTGATTGAGGAGCAGTGCTAAGCAGCTACGATGATGGTACTGAATATAAAGGAATGTCTGCATGCAAGTCGCGTGACTTTTGTCATTTGGGTTAGTCGACCATTTCAGGCGGTTGGATGAAGATCCTACGTCTCCTAACCCTTCTTCTTCCTCGTATGTGATTCTTCCCCTACAAAACACCGCACAGGCCGCCGACCAAACCACCGGCCCCGATCCCCCCGCCCTTCCCTGAACCGCCCCCACCGCCTGTGTTCCTCCGCCACCCCACCCCCGCCCCCACTCATGTCGAGTTTTCTTCATTCGATGAGGCCCCACCACCGCTAGGCCACTGCCCCCCCCCCACAACCATTGTCCCCACCCGAGCCCCTTCCTTCCCACCGGCAAATTCCGGCAAGCTCTCAAAAATCGGCTGACCCAATTTTGAAATTTAGTCTACTGTCATTTAACTATTGTGGAATATAAAAGGGGAAAACCATAAGCATTGCGAGTATAGTGTTGAGCATGCCATGGCGGATCTAAAGGTGCAAACCAGACAAAGGCAACTTCGCAACCAATGTTTGCTTTCAACTAACAAGTAAGATCCTAAGTGATGGTCAAGAAATCACAGTAAAGCAGTGGCGATCTATTTTCTTGTTGTGATAAATAAGTTGAGCATATATGAAAGAGTACTGCCTCTGGTGCGGCACCGTGTATGCATCTACTAAGAATTTCACGGTTCTGCGGTAGCGACGGCTGTCGGCGACATCGAAGCAGATCTAGGAGGGTAGATGGTGGCGGCGGGGGAAATATCCCGGTGCAGTGGACGAGACGGTCGTAGGAGCGGCACCAACAAGGTGGACTACAGCAGGGATGAAGCGAGAGGATGGGATGCAAGGATCCTGGACCGAAGCCGTGGATGAGAGAGGTCGATCTCTTGTAATGGACGACGGCGTCGGGGTATCAGCTCCGGCATGGTGGAGGAGGACGGCGGTGGATGGGGTGGCGGACGGAGGAGGCTCGGGCGGAGAGGGTGTTTTGGCGCTCACAGAGTATGAATGGGGAAATGGAGGGAGAGAGGAAGGGGGAACCATGTCTTCAGGGCGCGCTTGTCTCAAATGCGAGCAAATTTACAAACTTAGCCCCCGTTTAAAATTTCCTACATCACATCAATATTAGTCGGTTGGGGATAGGACGGTAATCTCGCATACACCAAATATTTGCCGACAGAGATTTCGGCCTACGAGAGTTTGTTTTGGCACCCACCATGTATGAATCGGGGAGGGAGGCGATTTCGGCCGAGGAGACACTGTGTTTTGGCGCCAACCGTGTATAAATTGGGGAGGGAGGCGATTTCGGCCGAGGAGACACAGTGTTTTGGTGCCCACCGTGTATGAATCCGGGTGAGAGGCGGTTATGTCACATTTGAGTGAAACTACAAACCTGCCCTATCAAGACCTATTGAAATCGAGCCGACATGTGTTGCATGTCAGGGACAGGCAGTAATTTCCATCTCCCTTATTTTGGTTTCAGGCGGTTGCTGCGAGTTTCATTGCTACGTTCAATTTTTTAAGAAAAAGCTTGCACGTTTACCGTGCCAACTCAATTCGAATCCATTTTGTATTCTATTTTTGTTCGGGCAGGATCCATTTTCGGTTGGAATAAAATTCTATATACATCATATTTTATATATACTTTCAAAAGCAGAACAAAGAATTCTGCTCCTTTATATATATAATATGATATACAAATACAATGATCTCAACATCATAAGGTTGAATTCAATTTTTTTAAACCAAACTATGTTCTACTAAAATGTATGGATCAGTAATATTTACATATTAAATAACATAGATGCGCGTGAATTCATATGAGTATGCATGTTTGATAGATCAATTTGGTTCAAGTATGAATTACATGTATCATCATCTCGAATTCAAATAATTGAATCCCTTTTATGTTGACATTTTCTATACACGCAACTATTCATGCCCATCTCTCTCGCATGCTCCATCATGTAGCTATCACTCTCTTTTCTCCAGCTCACCCGCACGCTCACTTCATGTTTCTCCTATTTTCGCAAACATGGTCTCTCGACGTCTCCCTTGAGAAGTGTCACACTCTCCCTATCATTATACATTACACGGTTTTCATTATCTCTCACGTCTCTATCGTTCTATGGTATCTCTAGGTACCTAAGCTTTCTTTTTCACCGCCACACACACACACTCTCTCTCACTCGTCTTTCACTTTGTCTTTATCCCTATAGGGTTCTCTCACGCACCCTATATCTCTATAGATATGAATCATACCACTAAAATTAGTCTTTCCCGCAGACACAACATTTGTTGCGGTCTCCTTTCCGTCTCCATCCCAGTTATAAAACTGTCATTATTCATTTGTTTACCGATCAGACAAACTCCCCCCTCTCTCACACACACCACTCCTGCTTCCCTCCCCTTCCGACTACCATCTCTCTCTCTCTCTCTCTCTCTCTCTCTCTCACACACACACACACACACACACACACACACACACACACAAAACTCTCGCTTTCGCACCCCCGACTCGTATTTCTCTCACAAACATTGATCGACTAGCCTCTAGATAGGTTTATACACCCGCATACTCGTGCTTCCACTATTTTGTCCCTTCTTGAGACACGCCCTCTCGATCGTGCACACGCATACTATCGCCTCATTTTATGGTGATACCTCTCGCACACACACTCTTTGTGTCTTTGTCAGACACGCACTCCGTCCTCCACCTCTCTCCCTCTCTCTCACACACACATGGGCTTTTTGCAACAACTAGCAAGATGCCCATGCATTGCACGGAACATCAAGATGCATTTTTATGAGTAGTTTATCTTGTGGGAGAAAAGGATGAACGAGGGAAGGCCTTATTTGCAAATGTGGAGAGGGGTGTGGGTATCTTTTTGCAAAATTGCCATAGTTTCCTTCCTATTCGTCAGATATAAATCGGACGACCTATATTGCAGGATGGCAGGCACACCATCATCACCAAATCTGTTTTTTTATAAGACTAGAGATTAGAGATATACCACTTCTCGAATCTTGAAACCAACCACATTCCTCCCTTATCTCATCAAAACCGCCAAAGGAATATATTTTGAGTGAAACATAACATATTTTTAGTGATATACGTATTTCAAAACTAGACTCTTTTTTCTATCAAATTGGTGAATATGTACTAATCTACTTTGATCGTGTGGCAACGCATTAGCACATTGCTAGTTATTACTACTGTATAATTTTTTGGACACCAGACAAACGTTGGAGTACATATACGAAGAGAAGAGGCGCACGCATGCAGTCGGTCTCTCGCTGTCTCGCACACATGAGAGTTACGTAAAGGCACCGTAAACAAATAAACCCAAAAACCCTAGGTGCATGATTGCTACATCCGCGGGTACCGGGTACGTGGTGGAGCGCACCTTTGTAGGAATAGTCAGCTCACGTGATAATTTGATCCGTAGGAGTTGATGATCGGGACCACAGGTGAACGACCTGGAGGCGGTGGCTCGCCAGTCGCCACTGATCGAGTAGCCATGTTTAAAATATCATTTTAGTGGGGTAAGAGTGCCGATTTTCAATGGCGCGTTATAAGTACTAAGTAGTTTTTAGAACAATTGGCATGGAGCGAAAATGGAATTCATAACTACTTCCTCCGTCCTAGTTTACTAGTCCCCATCGTATTTTGGGTCAAAGTTTGTCCACGAATTTTAATTGTAAAATGTGAATGGAAAATGAGATTTTGTTATACCCAAACAAGAAAGGATTGGAAGGAGTGATTGCTCTGATATGGATGCGACCTCTTATAGCGCAGTCATTGAACTGGCGTGCTAGCCAAGAGGGCCCCACTTGCTGCAAGCCAGGCTGAACACACCTCCTCGCCGCATACAACCGACTTCAGACTGCCCCACCTGCCCCCATTGAATCCGTGCGTGTGCCGGCAACATGTCCTTCCGCGAGTCGGTCGGCATTTTTAGAACACAACGTTAGCTGGCTCCTCTCGTCCGCTTGCTATTTAAACGAGGCCAGACGCCTAGCAAGAACCGCACCACATCGCTGCTCCCCATATCCTCCTTGCACCATTTTCTCCACACTCTCCATAGCATTCGGTGAGCAGGAAGACGAGTTCTCCGGCGTAAAAGCCGGCTGGGCGCCCCAACAAGCCAGGAAACTCGATGCCCCACCTCCCTCCCTGCCCCAGGCCGTCAGTAACACGGGCGAGGTTGCAGGCGGGCAAGCGGAGGAGCAAGCCACCGCTCCAAGCTGGCCCCTGGTGCATCAAGTCGACGCTCCAAGCCTGCTCGCAGAGGAGTGGCCAGTTGCTGCATGCCAGCAGACGGGGGACCACGACATCCAGTGCACCCTGGTTGGCCGTTCCATCCGATGCAAATGTTGGCGGAACCGCGGCATGCTAGCGGATGTGGCCAACACGTTTGCGGCCACCACCGACACCGAGGAATAGTAGACCACGGGAGCCGCCGCCGCTCTGAACCCACGAATGCTACGACCACTGCGTCACCGACATAGACACCCGGTGTGTTGCCTGGTTTGGCTCAAAACATAATGGACCCCAGCCGCGGCCGGCATTAGAAATTATACCTGCTTCCAGAAGTTATCCGCGTATAGTCAAAAAATGACCAATATATAATTAATTACGCATGGTCTTGACTTGTTGTGCTCACACTAGTAGTAGGCACTAGAGGTTTTTCTTTATTTATGACTCTCCTCACATTGTTGTTGGCTTTGAAGTGAATCATGGTTGTGGACATTATCTATGAATGTGTAGATATCTGTGAACATGAGTTTGATGTGGAAGTTGAACTTGGAAAGTTGGGCTTACATGTGAACTATACCATGTACAATGCTTCATCTGTTATTGTTTGGAAAGTAGTTGCTGTTATTACATGACCTGAAAAAAAATTATTTTGTGCTGCATCAGTAGATGCACGTACATCACAACAGGCATGCTGACTGGATAAATATTTGAACCTAGCTATTATGAAGGAAAATTTGTATTGACAATAGTTTTAGACAGCAGGAGACGCCTAGCCTGCTCTGCCTCTGCTAGCTTCTTTCTGGCTTCTTCCATCTCTTCTTTGGCTTTGGTGAAGAGAGCATTTGATTGCTCTTTTCGCTTCTTCAGGAACTCAGCTACATTCTCAAGGGTTGCTGCACTCTTTCTTTCAGCCTTTACTAGAGCCATGCGGACATGAACAGTTGACGACTCCACCTGGCTTGTGTGTAATCTAGCATCATCTGGACCTTGTGTCTAATCCAGCATCATTAGGGAACGGGCACCTTGTGTGTAATCTAGCCTTAGTTTGGAAACATGATCTCGAGGTTGACCATACTTCCTTCCTCGCAGGAACTGCATCCTGACATGAAGTTACTTATTTTTTAGATCAATACTCAGAGCAACCCAGATCCATTTAGTAGAAGCCAGATAAATAGGACTCGGAGGAGTGAATTCAAAAGGAGAAATATAGAAACAGGCTCCAAGGTGAGAACACCCACTTCCTACATCAAGCTCAAAATGAAAGCACTAGGACGATTAAGACTCTTCTTATTACACATCGAAGAACATGAGGCTAAGAGAAACAGAAACTACAACATATACACATCGAAGAACAGGAGGCTAAACGAAAGTAATTGAAAGGGTGTTACTTACCAAAGCTCGTTTTATAGGTTCGGTGCAGGTCCTCCTTAACTTGCCACGTTCCTTGAAGATGTCCCCAATATCCCGTGTTTGGTTTCATTGCTCCTCTGCATGTTCGTACTCGTGGTTTTAAAATCTCAACATGGCAAGAAAAATATAGTAATACTCATGCATCGTGTGGGCAACATTAAAGCGCTCATCTGCCATGTTATAGCATCTCCAACAGAAGCGCATTGTGCGACGCGTTAAAAAGCGTTTACAACATCGAAATAGATAGTTTTTGCGGGCCGCGGAGTGCTGGCTCCAGAGGCCACTGGAAGAAAATTGCGCGCGCGCACCGCTCCAGCAGATGCGTTATATTTTTTTCTAATTTCTATTCTGACTCGATACGCATTCGACTCCAAGTCGATACTGGCGTAGATAGATACATAGATAGTTCTCAGCATAGATAGATAGGAAAATAGATAGTTCAACTACTCCACGTCGTCCGACTCTGCCTCGGTGATGTCCTACTCCAACGTCTCAATATAGGTGTCCAGATACCGATCGTCATAGGAGTCCCAGGGCGACGCTCCTCCTAGCTTGATGTTGAATTGAGCGGTCGCCTTCTGCGTATGGTTGTCCTCGCGATAGGCGGCTCGCTCCGCCCTCCTCTTCTCCCTCTCCACCCTCCCTTGCGCGTAGAAATCGCGCTCGTTGATGACGTCCTGCGGGAAGCGTTAGCGCCACAGCGCCATGGCTTCCTCATCCATCTCGGCGATGCCGAGACGGTGCTCCCGCGTCCGGTTGCCGCGATGATCCTCGTCCGTGATAAGCCGCGACGGAGGCGCGAGATCCTGCGCCCGCTCCCCCGTCGGCACGCTGGGGAAGTTCATCTCCCTACGAGGCCATGTCGTACGCACGGCCGGCCTTGTGGGCGATGTCGAAAGTGCAGAGGCCGAGGCGCATCTCGCGGAATTGGATCTCGGCGGAGAAGCCGCCGGAGGGGCGCGCGCGGACGCCGTGGTAGCCCCAAGTTTCTCGGCGGCGCGGCGGCGGCGAGGCGAGAAAGAATGGGTAGAGAGCGGTGGCGAGGCACAGATCGGTGGGAGGGCTTTGGATTTTATAAAGCGTGCCGGATGCCGGGCGCCAAAACTAGTGCCCGCCCGGTCGCTTTTTGCAGCGCGCACGATTCTTTCCCGACGTCCCTGCTATCTCTACTCTCTTCTCTACTCTTATATATATTATTATATATTTATTTTTATCACTACTTCTTATATATTATATATCTCTTGTATATATTATATATATCTACTACTCTTTACTCTTATAAAAATACAGTTGGTGATGATGGTGTGCCTGCCATCCTGCAATATAGGTCGCCCAATTTATATCTGATGGATAGGAAGGAAACTATGGCAATTTTGCAAAAAGATACCCACACCTCTCTCCACATTTGTAAATAAGGCGTTCCCTCGTTCATGCTTTTCTCCCACAAGATAAACTACTCATACAAATATATCTTGATGTTCCGTGCAATGCATGGGCATCTTGCTAGTTCTAAAAAACATTCCATCATTTGCCACACTACTGGTTGTAGATGAAGAACCTACCCAAGCACAGCGCAATACAGGAGCGACTCAAAATTAAAAGGTGATATTTTGTTGGACAATGCAAGCTATAACCAATTACTTTTACGAGAACACTAGCAACCATGAAATTTGAAGGGTAGGTATGAACAAAATTGGAACTGCACATGTACTGCTAAGAGATTCAATCCACACATTATGAATCGAGGAGGAGTACGATGGTCGCGGCAGCCTCTGTGCATCATGGTCGACAAAGGGAGTCAGTTCATTGTCCACGACGATGGTGCTTCTGTGCTTGGCCTCTGCTTCTGGGAAGCAGATCCGAGACTGTGGAAGACGATACCGGGGTAGAGGCTCCGTGTACGACAACGACGGTGGACCGGCTCCAGTGCGGCGTACGCCATCGTTGATGAGGCAGATACGTTGCGGTGGACGAGTGCGCCGATCTAGAAGGGGAGGAGCACGAAGGTTGCGGTGCCGTGGAGAAGTCTATTTTGCGGTGGGGATTGAAATGGGGATTATTCAGGTGTACTACTATGGGTGCCGGGGTGGGGTTGGCTGGGTAGGGTGAACCTGAAGTTACCAAAATAGCCCCCTACCTAGCATCATCCTTAGGTCTGTTCTGAAGGGTATGATGGTAAATTCACACTGCTCGAATCAGGGTCGCGGGAGATTTTCCCACCGACCTCAAAATTTTGTGACGCTGAACTCCCCGTGTGGCGTGTTGGGTGATTGGGCTAAGCAACTAGCGAGTAGTACTAGTAGTTAGTAGTACTAGTAACTACTAGTACTCCCTCCGTTTTTATTAAATCTGCATATTAGGTTTGACCGAAGTCAAACTTTCTAAAGTTGACCAAGTTTATAGAAAAATATAAACATTTACCATAAAAAATATGTATGCTGTGAAAGTACATCCAATCATGAATCTAATGGTATTTATTTGTCATTGTATATGTTAATATTTTTTGTTATAAACTTTGTGAGTGTTTACAAAACTTGACATTGACCAATGCTAATACACGAACTTAAATAAAAATAGAGGGAGTACACACTTGGTTTCTTAGTTTGTAGTGAGTTAATCATTTCTTGTAATCGTGAAATAAATATATTAGGCTACTGACTTCGAATGTAATGGTTTATACAATTCAATAGTTAGAATCATTGTTGAATTCCAAGATGTATACGAGGTCTATAGTACTTCACAATATGCTCAAACTCACATAATCCCAGTGAAATGAAAATCTAAATGCATTTCATAGTTATTACTTTGTAGAATGCAACAAAACCAACCATAACTCTACATGATCCATTATAAAAGCAAATTTTGAACACATCCCAATGTGTGAATGAAACGTGTAGAGAGAGCTTGCGAAGATGGAGCAGATAGGGTGGGAAAGATTGTATGTATGTGGGCGAGAGAGTAGGAGACAAACCTAATGAGAGAGAGAGAGAAAGAGAGACGAAGAAGTTAGGTCTGTGAGAAAGATGGAGACATGTAATATATGTGAGATGCATGTGCATCCGGATTTTGTACACGTGGAAGGAGAAGAGACAACAGGTTTGATGAGAGAGCTGAAAAAACATGGACGAGAGGGGAAGGATCTCGTGGGTTGAGGGATTGATAATGTTGTGCGGGTGAGAAATGGACTGGTAATTTTGTGCGGGAGAGAGAGAGAGAGGGGGAGGGAGGAGTCAGTCAGTCGTCGTCACATCATCCTGCTTCCAAATGGCCCCGCATTCTCTAGTGCAGTGTGGTCGCCGTCTTTGATCTCCTTGATGCCCTCTTTGAAGATTGAGGTGGTGTGCATGCTAGGGTGCAGAGAAGCACAAGCGAGAGTGGTCGCCATATAACCTTGGATGGGGATGAATTGTGTGCTCGGGGGAGGGGGGAGTGTGCATGCAGTGTGTGTGTGTCAGATATTGAGAGAAATCAAACCTATGGAGAGAACGTGTGTTTATGTGACAGAAAGCTACATTCTAAATAGGGTTTTCATGAAGAGATTCTGCATGCGAGATAGAGAATGATGTGCGGGCCGTGAGGTGATGAGGGACCGGGTGAGGGTGTCAAAATGTGTGCATTGATGCATGTGTTACATGCAATCGTGTGAGGGACGGATGAATTGAGAGAGATGGTTGTTGTGTTACGGATGCTCCTCTCTCTCTCCCTCCCTCCCTCTCTCTCTCTCTCGCACACACAAGTACAAATAGAAGACCGTTCTCTCATGTATACACAACGTATCGGCATCTCTCTATGTCTCACTCATGCATGATCATTTGCGCATTCACACCTCTCTATGTCTGTATCACACGCACACCGTCTCCACATTGCCCTTCCGCCACAACACACATATGGACACATACACACGTTCTCTCTCAGTCACACACACACAGAATCAGTATTAAAAAAACTATGGCACACCTAAAACGTCCAAATCCAAATAAATGCAAACTGAAGCTAAATTCAAATATATGTAAATATTGTAGGGTGAAGAAATTTTCCAGGAATAAAAGTTGAGTAATATTCGAGGATTGTTTTCACACACACAAAAAGGTTTGGTGGATGTCCTTCGAGCGCGACACGGCGACATGCGCTTGCATAGGATTCCGTGTCGTTGTTGTGCTAACTAATATGTTAGTATAAGCATCGCCTCAGTATAATGTTTATTTGTACTAGTATGGTGTTCTTTTAAGTTTGACCAACCCAATATAAAACTAAACTAAACTCCCATACGGGCACTCATCAATATGCCACCACTGCCGTTGCGCATGTCGGCGCCCGCCTGCTTCGGCCTACCATTTCCTGCCCATCACCACCATGTCCCCGCCATTCCTGTGCCATGCAGCCGAAGGATCGCCCGCTCACGTCGTCTGCAGTCCCTCCTTGTGATGCCGCCGTGCTGCCAAGCACGCGAGCAGCTGGTGGAGCCGCGTCTATGCCCACAGGCATACGAAGAGGAGGACGAGCGTGTGCTCCAGCACGCCGATGAGGAGGAGCTAGCGTGTCATTGTCATCTCCGCCCGTGCGGAGGAGGCGTGCATGGTGGCTGTCGCGGTGGAAGCCGGTCGCGCCCCCACCGAGCCCGCAAAATGGGTGCGTACGCGGAATCTACCTTCGAGACCTTGAATGCCATGTGGATCCTGTAATCTGAAGGAACAATTTGGGTCAGTCGACTCTTGTGAGCCGTTAGATGCAACATGGACGGCCAGATGGGCTTCTTCAACCTCCGAAATTGATGCACTATTCATCTTCTCTCTCAAGCATCGAGCCACCAGCCCGCCACACACCTAACCGCCTGCCGCCGTCGGCCGCCCTCCCCTGAACCGCCTGCCACCACCATGCTCCCCCACCCCCGCCATCCGTTTAACCCCCGGGCATGATCCATTTTTTATGGCGAACTACATTCCACATGACGGTGTCCTGGACTAGGGGGTACTCACCACGTCGTCTCCCGACCAGCTGGATCGGGCCGAGGACCCCCATGGCGGTTCACTCATGGGCCACTTCGGGGAGCCCATACCACATACAAGAGAGATCCCACCAGACTTGGCGCCGAAGACGAGGACTCTCCTAAACCCTAGGCCTCTGGTGTGTTATATAAACCGAGGCCAGGCTAGTCAATAGACAAGCCAATATTCATTATGACAATCTCGTGGTAGATACATGTACTCTGTACTATACCCACATCGAATATAATCAAGCAGGAGTAGGGTGTTACCTCTTAGAGACGGCCCGAACCTGGGTAAAAACTGTGTCCCTCTTCTCCTATTACCCATCGCTCCAAGAGGCCTAGCTTAGGACCCCTACTACGAGATACGCCGGATACAGAACCGACATTGGTGCATTCATTGAGAGCCTGCTAGGTGATCGTCGCGGTTTGATGGGAGTCAAAATTAACCGCCAGGTGATGTTTTTCCAGCCTGTCTGTTTAATGTATATTATCTTGTTTGCAAATTACTGCTCCAGGCTCGCAACTATGTTCGCAGAACTATAATTAGGTCATAACTTTTTAGGCGGCTGTTCTTCGCGAGGGATCGTATTGTCGGGTTCGGAAACAATATGGCTTCTCAATCAATTCGAGTGGACGAACAGCTGGCGGAGATCCGTGTACTGTCAAAGCGCATGGAGAAGCCGGCGGAGATCCTTGTATAGTCCGAATCCCAGGAACAACCATGGACCGGGTCAGCACGGCGCCCAAGACCAATCTGGCCAGCTGCTACAAATCAGTTGTAGAGTTCGAAGGGGTCACGCGACATGTTGCTTTTTGTTGGGGAACGTAGTAATTTCAAAAAAATTCCTACGCACACGCAAGATCATGGTGATGCATAGCAACGAGAGGGGAGAGTGTTGTCCACGTACCCTCGTAGACCGAAAGTAGAAGCGTTAGCACAACGCGGTTGATGTAGTCGTACGTCTTCACGATCCGACCGATCAACTACCGAATGTACGACACCTCCGAGTTCAGCACACGTTCAGCCCGATGACGTCCCTCGAACTCCAATCCAGCCGAGTGTTGAGGGAGAGTTTCTTCAGCACGATGGCGTGGTGACGATGTTGATGTTCTACCGACGCAGGCTTCGCCTAAGCACCGCTTCTGATGTATCGAGGTGGACTATGGTGGGACGGGGCACCGACACGGCTAAAAGATCAAACGATCAATTGTTGTGTCTTTGGGGTGCCCCCTTCCCCTGTATATAAAGGAGCAAGGGGGGAGGCGGCCGGCCTAGGAGGAGGGCGGGCCAAGGGGGGAGTCCTACTCCCACCGGGAGTAGGACTCCTCCTTTCCTTGTTGGAGTAGGAAAAGGGAAGGGAGAAGGAGAAGGAAGGAAGGGGGCGCCCTGTAACATCCCAAATTTTCAATTTGGAATGTTATACATTAGGTCATCATGCATATCATATTTTCTCGCATTTTTCCGATCCTAGAAATTTCACGCAACTCAAGGACCCTCGGAGAGAGTTGGAAGTTTCACAATTTTCATATTTGGGATCTCTCAAATTTTGAAAATAGGATCATTGGATTATTTAATTATCTTCATAAAGTTTTCCTACAAAAATATCTTGAGAGGGAATAATATGACTTTCCCAAACAAATAGGAAAAATGAAGATATTATAAATAAACCAAATTTGGTTTTGAAAGATTTATTTTGCTTAGGCAAAAATGAGCATTTTAAAATTTTTATGCATGTATTTTGTTTTTAAAGTTCATTTTGTTCGACTCATTTTAGGAGTCGGAGAAAATTTGTTTTAATTAATTTGGAGTTCATTTGATATTTATTTTATTTGTTTTGTTTTAAATTTTATTTAAAAAAAACGCCCCCTCTGGACCGAGGCCCACCTGCCCAGACCAGCCGAGCCCAGGCCCAGCGCCCCCGGCCCATCTCCCTCTCCCTCCCTCCTTCCTGCGAAGGAGGCGGCGTCCGCCGCCGCCTTGCGGCAGCCGCCGCCGCCCGAGTCCGCCTCGCCCGGGACCCTCGCCCCCTCTCCCAAGCAACCGGCCCCCCTCCTCCTTAAATACCCCCGGCCCTCTCTCTCACCCCAAGCCACGGAGCCGCCGCCACCCGCCCCTCGCGCCCGGCCGCCCTTGTGGGCGCCCGCCGCCCCGCGCCGACGCCGCCCTCGGCCGGACCCGCCGCCCTCGCCTCCCGACCCGCCGCCCCAACCGAGCCCGGAGAGCCGCCCGGCGATCGCGGAGTAGCCCGCCCGCCGCCGATTCGGTTTTATCCCTCGGACCGATCCGGTTTTTAAAAAAAATATGTTCGGTTTTTAAAAAACCTAGATTGGTTTTTTTTTTTTCGGTTTTCTTAATTAGCGGACGTTCACCGAACCGTTCGTTTCAATGAACGCGTTCGTTAGATTCGTTCATTACTGACGTTCGCTTTTTAACTCGTTCGTCGTTTTTCTTTTTATTCGAATTAATCCATTATTTTCGATTTGATTTGAGATCTGATTTTCAAACTGTTTTATTTCTCGCTCGTTTATCGGAATCGGTGATTCAAGCGCTGGAGTTTCAGAATATGAAACCGCCGTTCGACTACCCTACTTTCACAGAGTTTTGCCACTGTGAAATTTTGACCTAATTTCAGATCGCTAAACCGAGACGTTTTCTCTCGAGTTTCGACTTTCGGAGTTTGTTTTGATTCGATTCTTTTGCAACCAGGGTTCTTAAGTTGAACTTTCTGGTTAGATCTTTTATTCGAGATTTCCTGTGCGTTAGATGAGTACTTATTGTATGCTTGTTGTTTGTCTGCGTTAGATCACCGAGTGCGCCGCTTGTTACTTGAATCTCTAGGACTCGCGGATCATCGACAAGGCAAGTAACACTTTGATCATACCCTTCTCATACCCAGTTTTATGCATTAGATCTAAACCTCAAACACTTGCATGATTAGGATCTAATTAAATTGTGGGTTTGGGAAGTAGATTGAGTAGTACCTATTACTGTTTTACTTATGAAACCTTGGGAGTTACTTCTCGTTTGCTTATTATGCCATGCTATGCTAGTAGGCGTGGATTGGGTGAGTGAATATCCATGACAGATGTGAGATTGTTAATTAATGGTTTATCTAAGGTGGCAACCTAACACACATCTGGGTGGATTGAGGCACCTGGTTTCTATCGAGGACTTGCTGTATTTCTTGGACCGCCACCGGGCTCTAAGGGATCATAAGATTATTCAAACTGGAAACTTCCGTGTGCAGCCACAAGCCAATTATGGGCTCTGGCGTAGTTGACTAAGTCGTCATGAACTCTTACGGGCAGACTAGCTGATGTAGGGGATATAGGTTGGTACGGTCTACCCACATGTAAGGTGCTAAGCGCTTACGAAAGACTATGTCTCGGTTATCCGTTTCTCAAACACCATGCGGTCACGAGAACCAAGCGGAGGCGATCGAGTCTTGTGGGGAAAAGTGCGCTAACCTCTGCAGAGTGTATAAACTAATCATGATTAGCCGTGTCCCGGTTATGGACAATTTGAGTATCCGTACTTGATTATCATGTGAATCTCAACATGTTACTTCTAAATAAAAGTTATTGGGTTTTGATGAGTACTTTTTAATTGGGATTGAGGATCTTGTCAACCATCTTCAATGTTTAACAACCACCATGATAGTTAAATAAAATTATTCCTTTGATGTAGGGAAAAATCAGCTTTGTGCAAATGTAACGTAGAGCCTTACCACCAGCCAAATATGCATGTAGTATAGGCTTATTCATTCATTGCTCTTTATGTGTTACATTGCCAGCCTATTCCATGTCTTGACCCGTTTTTGGCTGCAACTTTTCACGTTGCAGACTTTTGAGACGATGAGTAAGGTGTTAGGTCGTGGTTCTATACTCGGTGATGCCGTTGGAGTTGATGGACTCGCTTATCTTCCAAGCCTTCCGCTGTTATCTTTAGATGGCCTTAAGCCATATTTTGTATTCAGTTCCCTTGTGGACAACGATGTAATAAGTGTGTGATTGCTACTCTGCTATAAATCCTTGATGTCTTGTGTGGTGTCGGCATTCTTGATCCAGGATGACACCGAGCACGAGCGCTAGATCCATTCGGTCTGGTCGCTCAGAGAATGGTATCGAGCACACGCTGATGTAGAGGACACGACCACTAAGTTAAAGCCATAGATCACTCTCTCTTCCCATTTTCTAACTCCTCATCTTTTCTACTCTCTTTAGGATGACGGACGCGAAGATCAAGTACACCCAACCGGATGAAGGCACACCTTTTGGATTTCACTTGAAGGAAGTTACTAAGTACACGAACATTGGATTACCAAGCTTCACGGGACTTTCAACGCCACTCTGCTGAAGAGGAGCGCTGGAAGATTCATGCTCACGTTCGGGAAGGACATTCGCCCCAATCACCAAGCCAATAGATAGTGTTTTGATTGCACCAACTTGGAGTGCAGGAAAGAGCATGGCAGCTCACATCACCATGGGACGCATTGGAGAAGTCTATCAAGAAGATCTCAAGGACACCATCTACCAGATTTGCGGACGCCGAGATGACAAGCTGGACGTCGTCAACACCAAGAAGGATAGATCCATTGCAGCGTTCATCCAGAGTTAAATCAGCACATTCGGCGCCGGGAGAATCAAATGTGCAATGACATGTTGGAGTTGCGAAGGCGAAGGAAAGGATCATCGAATTGGAAGAAGAACTAAAGACTACACGCAAGGACTACATGGACGAGATCGTAGCTCTGGCAAGACACAATAACGATCTTAAGTACGAGATCGAAGAACTCAAGAAGAAGTTGGCACTCAGGAATGAAGACCAGTATGTCGAACACCCAATCGACTACATCAACATCGATGACACAGATTCGGATCCAAGTGAACCCGATTTTGAAGACGAAGCTGGAGCAGACATCATGGAGTCTTCCACCGGTTCAAATTAGTAGAAGTCCCCCACATATTAGTAGTATTCCCTCCATGTAAACCTTTATAGTACACGCACTTTTGCGATAGTTAGATCGTTGTAGCTCTTGTTTGATTGAATGAAGTGATTTGTGTGCAATTGCTCATGTGCATTTGGGTAGTGATTTCCCCTTAGACCTCATTCTATTCTACTTTCTCTCCTTTTCTAAACCCATCAGATGCCTCCGAGACGCGACCCCGGATTCGTTTTCCCGCCAGAGATCACCCAATTGATCCAACAGCAGAATACCCTGATTCAAACATTGGTGCAGAACAACAACAACAACAACAACCCACCGCCACCACCACCACATGCGGATCATCTGACTCGTTTCCTTAGACTGAACCCGCCGGTGTATTCCAGTAGCACCGAGCCTATTGTAGCAGATGACTGGCTCCGCAAGATAGGAAGGGAGCTGACTACTGCAGGATGCACGGATGGTGAAAGAGTGAAGTTTGCAGACATCAGCTTGAAGGACCCGCAAGAAGCATGGTGGGAGAATTTCACAGCCACTTATCCGTGAACACCGTCACATGGGACCAGTTTGACAAGCTTTTCGCACAGCCCATGTTTCAGCAGGAGCCATGGCCATGAAGAAGCGTGAGTTTCGCAACTTCGCCAAGGAGGAAGGACTGTTGGCGATCGTGGATGACTTTAGTAAACTAGCACGTTATGCCCCGGATAGCGTTGCTACGGATGCAGCTAAACAGAGAAGTTTCTAGAAGGACTGAATGATGAGTTCAGCATGCCGTTGATGGTAGCAAGTTTCAATAACTACCAGGAGCTAGTAGACCGAGCTCTCATGATTGAGGAAAGCAGCGACAAATTGAGAACTGCATAGCGGAAGTATGGACAAGGGAAGTATAACTCGGGATCGGCGAAGCCACGTTATACCCCTAAATCAGAATTCAGTTTCAGCATACCCATGGAGGAGGTAATTCGCACAACCATAATGGCACCAAGAATGGGAGCGGAATGGAGGAAGCAGCAGACAGAACCGCACCAACCCGTCTACACCATCCAAGGTAGACCTGAGTCACATTACTTGCTTTAAAAGCCGCAAGATGGGCATTATGCAAATGATTGTCCGAAGGCGAATGGAAATGGCAATGGAAGCTCGGAAAGAAGCCCAACCCTTTCAACAGGGGACAGGTGAACCACATTGATGTAGAGGAGGTTGAAGATCAGCCCGATGCACGATGTCGGTAAGTTTTTGGTTAAGTCTTTTCTGCGGTTGTTCTTTTTGATCTTGGTGCATCGCATTCATACATATCAAGGGATTTGTGGATAAGTACAAGTTACCAACCCAAGCCCTTAGGTCACCCATGCTAGTAACCTCACGGAGCAGAGTACATGGCTAGTAAATGGTGTGATCGGCGCCACTAAGGATCGGACACTATGTTTTCCCCTCGGACCTAATAGTTCGGAATCCCAAGGATTGGATGTGATATTAGGAATGGATTGGTTATCAAAGTATGGAGGAAACATAGATTGTACCACAAGGTCAATTTTGCTCACCACACCGAAGGAAGAAGGATTAAGTATGTATCACGGCACGAGCCGAGGAGAGCACAAGTTAATTGCTTAACAGAGTGGTACAGGAAGAAGTACCATGGTGAAGGATTATCTGATGTATTTCGGAAGAGTTGCGGGAATGCCGCGGATAGAGACATTGAGTTTTGATCGAGCTGTTGCCAGGAACAGGCCCGATATCGAAGCGACCGTACAGGATGCCCGCAAAGGATTTGGCAGAAATTAAGAAGCAGATTAAGGAACTATTGGATAAAGGTTTTATTCGCCCAAGTTCTTCACCTTGGGGATCACCCGTTTTATTGGTGGAGAAGAAGGATGGATCTTTGAGAATGGTTGTTGATTATCGTGGATTGAATGAAGTAACGATCAAGAACAAGTACCCACTACCGATGATAAATGATCTGTTTGATCGTTTGCAAGGAGCCAAAGTGTTCTCTAAGATCGACTTGCGATCAGGGTACCATCAGTTGAAGATTCGGGAGCAAGACATACCCAAGACAGCATTTACCACGAGATATGGACTGTATGAGTATACCGTTATGTCATTTGGACTGACTAACGCACCAGCCTATTTCATGAACCTGATGAACAAAGTGTTTATGGAGTTTTGGACAAGTTAAATCGTGGTGTTCATTGATGGCATTCTGATTTTCTCGAAGAATGAAGAGGAACACAAGGAACATTTGAGATTGGTTTTGGAGAAACTGAGGGAACACCAATTGTATGCCAAGTTCAGCAAATGTGAATTTTGGTTAAAGGAAGTTGGATTTCTCGGACATGTTATATCCGGAGAAGGGATAGCAGTTGACCCCACAAAAGTTGAGACCGTAACCAAATGGGAAGCACCAACGACAGTTGGAGAGATTCGTAGTTTCCTTGGACTCGCAGGATACTACCGAAGATTCATTGAGAATTTCTCAAGGATTGCAAAACCTATGACAGAATTGTTGAAGAAGGAAAACAAATTCATATGGACTAAGGACTGTGAGGCAAGTTTTCAGGAGTTGAAGAAAAGATCGGTTACCTCACCGGTTTGATATTGCGAGATCAAACTAAGGATTATGAGGTGTATTGCGGCGCTTCACGTCGAGGACTTGGAGCAGTGCTTATGCAGGAAGGAAGAGTTGTTTCGTATGCTTCCGACAACTTAAGCCCCATGAGTTGAATTATGCCACTCATGATTTGGAGTTAGCAGCCGTTGTGCATGCCTTGAAGGCGTGGAGACATTTTCTCATTGGAAATCATTGTGAAGTATATACGGATCACAAGAGTTTGAAGTACATCTTCACACGAAGAATTGAATCTCAGACGAGAGGAGATGGTTAGAGCTAATCAAGGATTACGATATGAGATTGCATTATCACCCGGAAAGGCTAATGTCGTAGCAGGCGCATTGAGCCGTAAGAGCCACGTCAATACCCTAATGATGGGAGAAATACCCAATGAGTTAGCCGAGGACCTTCGAGAGCTATGTTTGGAAATAGTTCCAGAGGCTATGTAGCAGTATTGGAGATTCGATCGACGCTAATGGACAAAATCGAGAAGCCCAAAAGGCGATAAGGAAGTTGCCTCTATAAAGGAGAAAATGAGCAAAGGAAAAGCTAAAGGATTTCGTGAGGATGAGCACGATACCCTATGGTTTGAAGACCGTGTTTATGTGCCCAATGACCCGGAGATCGGAAGTTGATTTTACAAGAAGCCCATGATTCACCCTATTCGATTCACCCAGGAATACCAAGATGTATTTGGATTTGAAGAATATTTTCGGTGGACGGAATGAAGAAGGATATTGCGGAGTATGTAGCAATTTGCGGCGTATGTCGAAAGTAAAGGCGAACATCGAAACCAGCAGGATTGTTACAACCATTGCCGATACCGAATGGAAGTGGGATAAACTAGGTATGGATTTCATCACAGGTTTGCCAAAGACTCGTTCAGATATGACTCGATTTGGGTCATAGTCGACCGTTTGACCAAGGTAGCTCATTTCATTCGGTCAAGACTACCTATAGCAGTGCTAAGTTGGCAAAGATATACATGACCAGAATTGTGTGTTTACGGAGTTCGAGGAGCATCAGATCGACGAGAGGAACCCAATTTACTTCAAATTTTGGAACCAGTTGCACGAAACATTGGGAACCCGATTGGAATTCAGCACAGCTTTCCACCCACAGACCGATGGACAGACCGAGAGAGTCAATCAGATTTTGGAAGACATGCTGAGAGCTTGTGCACTAGATTATGGATCTAGTTGGGATGACAATTTGCCGTATGCAGAATTTTCCTACAATAACAGTTACCAAACCAGTTTAAAGATGGCACCTTTCGAGGCCTTGTATGGAAGAAGGTGCAGGACACCGTTGTCATGGGACTAAACGGAGATCGTCGATTGTTTGGACCAGATTTGATTAAGGAGTCGAGCAGAAAGTTAAGTTGATTCGAGACAGGCTCAAGGTAGCCCAGTCCGAATGTAAGAGCTATGCCGATTCAAAGCGCCAGCGATTGAGTATGAAGTTGGAGCAGAGTATATCTCGAGTATCCCGCTCGAGGTGAAGCGTTTTGGAGTTAAAGGAAAGTTAGCACCCGTTTGTTGGACCATATAAGATTTTGCAACGCATGGGAGAAGTTGCGTATAAGTTGGAATTGCGGAAGGACTGTCGGGAGTTCATGATGTATTCCATGTTTCTCGATTGAAGAAATGTCACCCGAGATAGCAGAGGTACCGTTAAGAGACACAAGTGCCACTGGAAGCAATTCAGTTGAAGGATGACTTGACATATGAGGAAAGACCGGTTAAGATTCTCGATTATGCCGCAGAGTTACCCGCAGCAAGGTTATCAAATTTTGCAAAGTTCGGTGGAGCCACCACACCGAGGATGAAGCCACCAGGAAAGAGAGGAAGTTTTGTAAGGACCACCTCACCTATTTTCTAGCCAACCCGAATCTCGAGGGCGAGATTCATCTTAAGAGGTAGGTTTGTAACATCCCAAATTTTCAATTTGGAATGTTATACATTAGGTCATCATGCATATCATATTTTCTGCATTTTTCCGATCCTAGAAATTTCACGCAACTCAAGGACCCTCGGAGAGAGTTGGAAGTTTCACAATTTTCATATTTGGGATCTCTCAAATTTTGAAAATAGGATCATTGGATTATTTAATTATCTTCATAAAGTTTTCCTACAAAAATATCTTGAGAGGGAATAATATGACTTTCCCAAACAAATAGGAAAAATGAAGATATTATAAATAAACCAAATTTGGTTTTGAAAGATTTATTTTGCTTAGGCAAAATGAGCATTTAAAATTTTTATGCATGTATTTTGTTTTTAAAGTTCATTTTGTTCGACTCATTTTAGGAGTCGGAGAAAATTTGTTTTAATTAATTTGGAGTTCATTTGATATTTATTTTATTTGTTTTGTTTTAAATTTTATTTAAAAAAAACGCGCCCCCTGGACCGAGGCCCAGCCAGCCAGCCCCCAGGCCCCCCCCGCCCATCTCCCTCTCCTCCCCTTCGCCCGGGGAAGGCGTCCCGCCAAGGCAGCAGCCGCCGCCGCCGAGTCCGCCTCGCCCGGGACCCGTCGCCCCCTCTCCCAAGCAGCGGCCCCCCCCTCCTTAAATACCCCCCCGCCCCTCTCTCACCCCAAGCCGCCGGAGCCGCCGCCACCGCCCCTCAAGGCCAAGCCGCCTTGCCGCCGTGGGCCGCCGCCCTCGCCGCCGACGCCCCCCTCGGCGCGGACCCGCCGCCCTCGCCTCCCGACCCGCCGCCCCAACCGGAGCCCCAGAGAGCCCGCCGGCGATCGCCGGAGGTAGCCCCGCCCCGCCGCCGATTCGGTTTTTATCCCCTCGGACCGATCCGGTTTTTTTTTAAAAAAAATATGTTCGGTTTTTTTAAAAAAACCTAGATTGGTTTTGTTTTTTTTTCGGTTTTCTTAATTAACGGACGTTCACCAAACCGTTCGTTTCAATGAACGCGTTCGTTAGATTCGTTCTGTTAACGAACGTTCGCTTTTTAACTCGTTCGTCGTTTTTCTTTTATTCGAATTAATCCATTATTTTCGATTTGATTTGAGATCTGATTTTCAAACTGTTTTATTTCTCGCTCGTTTATCGGAATCGGTGATTCAAGCGCTGGAGTTTCAGAATGAAACCGCCGTTCGACTACCCTACTTTCACAGAGTTTTGCCACTGTGAAATTTTGACCTAATTTCAGATCGCTAAACCGAGGCGTTTTCTCTCGAGTTTCGACTTTGGAGTTTGTTTTGATTCGATTCTTTTGCAACCAGGGTTCTTAAGTTGAACTTTCTGGTTAGATCTTTTATTCGAGATTTCCTGTGCATTAGATGAGTACTTATTGTATGCTTGTTGTTTGTCTGCGTTAGATCACCGGTCGCCGCTTGTTACTTCGAATCTCTAGGACTCGCGGATCATCAGCAAGGCAAGTAACACTTTGATCATACCCTTCTCATACCCAGTTTTATGCATTAGATCTAAACCCTCAAACACTTGCATGATTAGGATCTAATTAAATTGTGGGTTTGGGAAGTAGATTGAGTAGTACCTATTACTGTTTTACTTATGAAACCTTGGGAGTTACTTCTCGTTTGCTTATTATGCCATGCTATGCTAGTAGGCGTGGATTGGGTGAGTGAATATCCATGACAGATGTGAGATTGTTAATTAATGGTTTATCTAAGGTGGCAACCTAACACACATCTGGGTGGATTGAGGCACTGGTTTCTATCAGACTTGCTGTATTTCTTGGACCGCCACCTGGCTCTAAGGGATCATAAGATTATTCAAACTGGAAACTTCCGTGTGCAGCCACAAGCCAATTATGGGCTCTGGCGTAGTTGACTAAGTCGTGCGAACTCTTACGGGCAGACTAGCTGATGTAGGGGATATAGGTTGGTACGGTCTACCCACATGTAAGGTGCTAGCGCTTACGAAGACTATGTCTCGGTCATCCGTTTCTCAAACACCATGCGGTCACGAGAACCAAGCGGAGGCGATCGAGTCTTGTGGGGAAAAGTCGCTAACCTCTGCAGAGTGTATAAACTAATCATGATTAGCCGTGTCCCGGTTATGGACAATTTGAGTATCCGTACTTGATTATCATGTGAATCTCAACATGTTACTTCTAAATAAAAGTTATTGGGTTTTGATGAGTACTTTTAATTGGGATTGAGGATCTGTCAACCATCTTCAATGTTTAACAACCACCATGATAGTTAAATAAAATTATTCCTTTGATGTAGGGAAAAATCAGCTTTGTGCAAATGTAACGTAGAGCCTTACCACCAGCCAAATATGCATGTAGTATAGGCTTATTCATTCATTGCTCTTTATGTGTTACATTGCCAGCCTATTCCATGTCTTGACCCGTTTTGGGCTGCAAATTTTCACGCTTGAGACTTTTCGACGATGAGTAAGGTGTTAGGTCGTGGTTCTATACTCAGTGATGCCGTTGGAGTTGATGGACTCGCTTATCTTCCAAGCCTTCCGCTGTTATCTTTAGATGGCCTTAAGCCATATTTTGTATTCAGTTCCCTTGTGGACAACGATGTAATAAGTGTGTGATTGCTACTCTGCTATAAATCCTTCGATGTACTGTGTGGTGTCAGCATTACTGATCCAGGGATGACACTGAGCACAGAGCGCTAGATCCATTCGGGTCTGGTCGCTACACGCCCCCCCACCCTAGTCCAATTCGGACTAGTCCATGGGGAGGGGTGCGGCCTCCCTTTGGGGCCTTTCTCTCCTTTCCCGTATGGCCCATTAAGGCCCAATACGAATTCCCGTAACTCTCCGGTACTCCGAAAAATACCCGAATCACTCGGAACATTTCCGACGTCCGAATATAGTCGTCCAATATATCGATCTTTACGTCTCAACCATTTCGAGACTCCTCGTCATGTCCCCGATCTCATCTGGGACTCCGAACTCCTTCGGTACATCAAAACACATAAACTCATAATATAACTGTCATCGAAACTTTAAGCGTGCGGACCCTACGGGTTCGAGAACTATGTAGACATGACCGAGACACGTCTCCGGTCAATAACCAATAGCGGAACCTGAATGCTCATATTGGCTCTCACATATTCTACGAAGATCTTTATCGGTCAGACCGCATAACAAAATACGTTGTTCCTTTGTCATCGGTATGTTACTTGCCCGAGATCAATCGTCAATATCTCAATACCTAGTTCAATCTCGTTACGGCAAGTCTCTTTACTCGTTCCGTAATACATCATCCATAACTAACTCATTAGTTGCAATGCTTGCAAGGCTTAAGTGATGTGCATTACGAGTGGGCCCAGAGATACCTCTCCGACAATCGGAGTGACAAATCCTAATCTCGAAATACGCCAACCCAACAAGTACCTTCGGAGACACCTGTAGAGCACCTTTATAATCACCCAGTTACGTTGTGAGGTTTGGTAGCGCACAAAGTGTTCTTCCAGTAAACGGGAGTTGCATAATCTCATAGTCATAGGAACATGTATAAGTCATGAAGAAAGCAATAGCAACATACTAAACGATCAAGTGCTAAGATAACGGAATGGGTCAAGTCAATCACATAACTCTCCTAATGATGTGATCCCGTTAATCAAATGACAACTCATGTCTATGGTTAGGAAACATAACCATCTTCGATTAACGAGCTAGTCAAGTAGAGGCATACTAGTGACGCTCTGTTTGTCTATGTATTCACACATGTATTATTTTTCCGGTTAATACAATTCTAGCATGAATAATAAAAATTTATCATGATATAAGGAAATAAATAATAACTTTATTATTGCCTCTAGGGCAAATTTCCTTCAGTCTCCCACTTGCACTAGAGTCAATAATCTAGTTCACATCGCCATGTGATTTAACATCAATAGTTCACATCTTTATGTGGTTAACACCCATAGTTCACATCGACATGTGACCAACACCCAAAGGGTTTACTAGAGTCAGTAATCTAGTTCACATCGCTATGTGATTAACACCCAAAGAGTACTAAGCTGTGAACATGTTTTGCTTGTGAGATAATTTTAGTCAGCGGTACATCACATTCAGATCCGTAAGTATTTTGCAAATTTCTATGTCTATAATGCTCGCTTGCGGAGCTACTCTAGCTAATTGCTCCCACTTTCAATATGTATCTAGACCGAGACTTAGAGTCATCTAGATTAGTGTCAAAACTTGCATCGGCGTAACCATTTATGGCGAACCTTTGTCACTTCCATAATCGAGAAACATATCCTTATTCCACTAAGGATAATTTTGACCGCTGTCCATTGATCTACTCCTAGATCACTATTGCACTCCTTGCCAAACTCGGTGGTAGGGTATGCAATATATCCGTATACAACATGGCATACTTTATAGAACCTATGGGTGAGGCATAGGGAATGACTTCCATTCTCTTTTATCTTCCGCCGTGGTCGGGCTTTGAGTCTTACTCAATTTCACACCTGTATGTCAGGCAATAAACTCTTTCTTTGATTGTTCCATTTTGAACTACTTCAAAATCTTGTCAAGGTATGTACTCATTGAAAAAACTTATCAAGCGTCTTGATCTATCTCTATAGATCTTGATGCTCAATATGTAAGCACTTCACGAGGTCCTTCTTTGAAAACTGCTTTCAAATACTCCTTTATGCTTTGCAGAATAATTCTACATTATTTCCGACCAACAATATGTCATTCACATATATTTATCGAAATCTTGTAGTGCTCCCACTCACTTTGTTGTAAATACGGCTTCTCCAAAAGTGCATACAAAACCAAATGCTTTGATCACACTATCAAAGCGTTTATTCCAACTCGAGAGGCTTGCACCAGTCCATAAATGGATCATTTGGAGCTTGAACACTTTGTTAGCTCCCTTTGGATCGACAAAACCTTCGGGTTGCATCATATACAACTCTTCTTCCAGAAATCCATTCAGGAATGCAGTTTTGACATCCATTTGCCAAATTTCATAATCATAAAATGCGGCAATCGCTAACATGATTCGGACAGACTTAAGCATCGCTACGGGTGAGAAGGTCTCATCGTAGTCAATCCCTTGAACTTGTCTAAAACCTTTCGCAACAAGTCGAGCTTTGTAGACAGTAACATTACCGTCAGCGCCAGTCTTCTTCTTGAAGATCCACTTATTCTCAATTGCTTGCCGATCATCGGGCAAGTCAACCAAAGTCCACACTTTGTTCTCGTACATGGATCCCATCTCAGATTTCATGGCCTCAAGCCATTTTGCGGAATCTGGGCTCACCATCGCTTCTTCATAGTTCGTAGGTTCGTCATGGTCTAGTAACATAACTTCCAAAATAGGATTACCGTACCACTCTGGTGCGGATCTTACTCTGATTGACCTACGAGGTTCAGTAACAAGTTGATCTGAAGTTTCATGATCATCATCATTAACTTCCTCACTAAGTTGATAGAAGTTGTACCCAACAGTCTCCTTTGGGTATCCTATGAAGACACATTTCTCCGATTTGGGTTCGAGCTTATCAGGTTGAGGCTTTTTCACATAAGCATCGCAGCCCCAAAATTTAAGAAACGACAACTTTGGTTTCTTGCCAAACCACAGTTCATAAGGTGTCATCTCAACGGATTTAGATGGTGCCCTTTTTAACGTGAATGCAGCTGTCTCTAATGCATAACCCCAAAAAGATAGTGGTAAATTGGTAAGAGACATCAAAGATTGCACCATATCTAATAAAATCTGATTCACGATGTTCGGACACACCATTACTGTTGTGGTGTTCGGATGGCGTGAGTTGCTTAAACTATTCGCATTGTTTCAAATGAAGACCAAACTCGTAACTCAAATATTCTCCTCGATGATCAGATCGTAGAAACTTTATTTTCTTGTTACGATGATTTTCCACTTCACTCTGAAATTATATGAACTTTTCAAATGTTTTAGACTTATGTTTCATCAAGTAGATATACTCATATCTGCTCAAATCATCTGTGAAGGTGTAGCGACCCGACCCGAATGGATCAAGTCTCTGTGCTCAGGTGTCTTCCCTGGATCATTAATGCTGACACCACACAGTACTTTGAAGGATTTATAACAGAGTAGCAATCACACACTTATTACATCGTTGTCCAAAGAGGACTTATTACAATAAATATGGCTTAAGGCCATCTAATAACAATAACAGCGGAAGACTTGGAAGATAAGTGAGTCCATCAACTCCGGTAACATCATGAGTATAGAACCACGACCTAAAGCACCTTACTCATAAATCGAAAAGTCTCGCAACATGAAAGTTGCAGCCAGCAGGTCAGCACATGGAATATCTTGGCAATGTAACACAGAGAGAATAATGAATGATAAGCCTGTACTACATGCATATGTGGCTGGTGGAAAAGCTCTCTGATTCTGTTTTGCATAAAGCCAGTTTTTCCCTACTGCAAAGGAATAAATTTAATTAACTATCACGGTGGTTGTTAAACATTGAGAATGGTTGTGACATCCTCAATCCCAATTAAAAGTAATCCTTAACAAACCCAACAATATTAAATTAGAGTAACATGTTGAGATTCACATGATATTCAAGTACTAGATACTCAAGATGTCCATAACCGGGGACACGGCTAATCATGATTAGTTTGTACACTCTGCAGAGGTTTGCGCACTTTTCCCCACAAGACTCGATCGCCTCCGTTTGGTTTCTCGTACTGCAGGGTGTTTGAGAAACGGATGACCGAGACATAGTCTTTCAGAAGCGCTAGCACCTTACGATGGGTAGACCGGTACACCTACATCCCCTACATCTGCTAGTCCACCACTATAAGAGTTCGACGACTTAATCAACTATGCGAGCCCATAATGGCTTGTTGCTGCACACGGAAGTTACTAGTTTGAATAATCTCATGATCCCTTTGAGCACGGGTGGCGGTCCGAAGAAAAACAGGCAAGTCTGATGGAAACCAGGTGCCTCAATCCACCCGGATGTGTGTTTAAGTTGCCACCTTAAATAAACCATTAATTTAACAATCTCACATCTGTCATGGATACACTCACCCAATCCACGTCTACTAGCATAGCATGGCAAATAAGCAAACATAGAAGTAACTCCCAAGGGTTTGATAATAAAACAGGTAATAGGTACTACCTCAATCTACTTCCCATCCCACAATTTAATTAGATCCTAATGATGCAAGTGTTTGAGGATTGATCTAATGCATAAAAACTGGGTAGTAGAAAAAGTATGATCAAGTGTTACTTGCCTGACTGATGATCCGCGAAACCTAGAGATTCGAAGTAACAAGCGGCGCACTCCGGGTGATCTATCGCAGACAGCAACAAGCATACAATAAGTACTCATCTAATGCACGGGTAAATCTCGAATAAAAGATCTAACCAGAAAGTTCAACTTAAGAACCCTGGTTGCAAAAGAAAACGAATCGAACAAAACTACGGAAAACAATCGGCTGAAGAAAACAGCTCGGGTCTAGCAAGTTGAAACTAGGTCAAATTTTACAGTAGCAAAACTTTGTTTAAGTTGATTAGTCGGAACGGTGATTTCGAAACGAAACTCCAGGCGCTTGAATCACCTGATTCCGATAAACGAGCGAGAAGATAAACTAGAACGAAGATCAGATCTGAAATCACGATCAGAAAAATAGCGGAATAAATCCGACTAACAGAAAAACGATGAACGGTTAAATGAGCGGACGTTCGTTAACCGGAATAACCGTGATCACGTTCGTTAAGACGAGCGGTCCGTAACGCTTCGCTAAACAACAAAATCGAAATAAAACCGATCTAGGGTTTGAAAAAACCGAACAACGGAAAAAGAAAACGGAATGGATTTTATAAAAAACGAACCGAGGGAGGTGGCTTGGCGCGCTACCTCGGCAATGCGGGGCTCGGCGGGCGGCGGTTAGGCGGCGGGCGGCGACGGCTCGGCAATGGCGGGCAAGCAAGCGGCAGCGGTGGCTGCTTGGTTGGGGAGGAGAGGGGGGCTTGGGTATTTAAAGGTGAGGAGAGGGTGGCTTGGGGAGGGGCAAGCAAGAGGAGGAGGAGGAATCCTCCTCGGATTCGGCCGGGCGGCCTTGGCTGCTGTGTGTGCCTTGAGGAAGAGAACTCTTGGGCAGCTAGGCCCTTGGCCCAAAGCGAAGCGCTGCGATTTTTTTAATAATGCACGAAAAATGAATAAAATAAAATCTAAACGATCTCCAAAAATTACAAAGTAAATTTTCCCCGACTCCTAAAAATGAGTCGAACAAAATGAACTTTTACTCGGGGCCAAAAATGCAACTTTTGAAATCACGCATTTTTCCCTAAGGCAAATAAACTCCGAAAAATCCAAAATTTGATTTATTTATTAAATCTTCATTTTTTCCCTAATTTTTGGGAAAGTCATATTATTCCCTCTCATATTTTGATATTGGAAAATTATTTGAAGATGAAATAAATACAATCAAATGATCCTCTTTTTCATAATTCGAGGAAACACAAATATGAAAATTTCGAAATCTCCAACTCTCTCCGAGGGTCCTTGAGTTGCGTGAAATTTCTAGGATCGGCAAAATGCAAGAAAATATGTAATGCATGATGATTTAATGTATAACATTCCAAATTGAAAATTTGGGATGTTACAAACCTACCCCCCTTAAGATGAATCTCGCCCTCGAGATTCGGGTTGGCTAGAAAATAGGTGAGGGTGGTCCTTGAGCAAATCTTCTTCTCTTTCCCAGGTGGCTTCATCCTCAGTGTGGTGGCTCCACTGAACCTTGCAAAACTTGATAACCTTGCTGCGAGTAACTCTGCTGGCATAATCGAGAATCTTGACTGGTTTCTCCTCATATGTCAAATCATCCTTCAACTGAATTGCTTCAAGTGGCACTGTATCTCTTAGCGGTACCTCTGCCATCTCGGAGTGACATTTCTTCAGCTGAGAAACATGGAATACATCATGAACTCCTGACAGTCCCTCTGGCAATTCCAGCTTATAAGCAACTTCTCCCATGCGTTGCAAGATCCTATATGGTCCAACGAAACGTGGTGCTAATTTTCCTTTAACTCCAAAACGCTTAACTCCTCGAAGTGGGGATACTCTAAGATAAACTCTGTCTCCAACTTCATATTCTATCGCCTTGCGTTTGAATCCGCATAGCTTTTACATGCGGACTGGGCTACCTTGAGCCTATCGCGAATCAACAACCTTCATTAGGACTCCTTAATCAAATCTGGTCCAAACAACTGACGGTCTCCAACTTCGTCCCATGATAACGGTGTCCTGCACCTCCTTCCGTACAAAGCCTCGAAAGGTGCCATCTTCAAGCTGGTTTGGTAACTGTTGTTATAAGAAAACTCTGCATACGGCAAGTTATCATCCCAACTAGATCCATAATCTAGTGCACAAGCTCTCGCATATCCTCCAAAATCTGATTGACTCTCTCGGTCATCCATCGGTGCGTGGGTGGAAAGCTGTCTTGAATTCAACCTGGTTCCCAATGTTTCGTGCTGGCCGATTCCAAAACTTTGAGGTAAATTGGGTTCCTCTATCGTCGATACTCCTCGGAACTCCGTGCAAACAAACAATTCTGGTCATGTATATCTTTGCCAACTTAGCACTGCTATAGGTAGTCTTGGTGGAATGAAATGAGCTACCTTCGTCAAGCGGTCGACTATAACCCAAATCGAGTCATAGCCTGAACGAGTCTTTGGCAAACCTGTGATGAAATCCATGCCTAGTTTATCCCACTTCCATTCGGGTATCGGCAATGGTTGCAACAATCCTGCTGGCTTCTGATGTTATGCCTTCACCCTTTGACATACATCACAAACTGCTACATGCAATATCCTTCTTCATTCCGGTCCACCAGAACGTTTCCTTCAAATCTAAATACATCTTGGTATTTCCTGGGTGAATTGAGTAGGGCGAATCATGTGCTTCTTGCAGAATCAACTTCCTGATCTCTGGGTCATTTGGCACATAAACACGGTCCTCAAACCATAGGGTATCGTGCTCATCCTCACGAAATCCCTTTGCTTTTCCTTCGCTCATTTTCTCCTTTATAGAGGCAACTTCCTTATCTGCCCTTTGAGCTTCTCTGATTTTGTCCATCAACGTAGACTGAATCTCCAATGCTATTACATAGCCTCTCGGAACTATTTCCAAACATAGCTCTCGAAGGTCCTCGGCTAACTCCTTGGGTATTTCTCCCATCATTAGTGTATTGACGTGGCTCTTACGGCTCAATGCGTCTGCTACAATGTTAGCCTTCCCGGGGTGATAATGCAATCTCATATCATAATCCTTAATAAGCTCCAACCATCTCCTCTCATCGAGATTTAATTCCTTCTGCGTGAAGATGTACTTCAAACTCTTGTGATCCGTGTACACCTCACAATGATTTCCAATGAGAAAATGTCTCCATGTCTTCAATGCATGCACAACTGCTAACTCCAAATCATGTGTGGCATAATTCAATTCATGAGGCTTAAGCTGTCGTGAAGCATCTGAAACAACTCTTCCTTCCTGCATAAGCACTGCTCCAAGTCCTCGGCGTGAAGCGCCGCAATATACCTCATAATCCTTGGTGCGATCTCGCAAAATTAACACTTTGGTGAGGTAACCAATCTTTTCTTCAATTCCTGAAACCTTGCCTCACAATCCTCAGTCCATATGAACTTGGTATCCTTTTCAGCAATTCCGTCATAGGCTTTGCAATCCTTGAGAAATTCTCAATGAATCTTGGTAGTATCCTGCGAGTCAAGGAAACTCGGATCTCTCAACTGTCGTTGGTGCTTCCCATTTGGTTACGGTCTCAACCTTCGTGGGGTCAACTGCTATCCCTTCTCCGGATATAACATGTCCAGAAATCCAACTTCCTTTAGCCAAAACTCACATTTCTTGAACTTGGCATATAAGCGATGTTCCTTAGTTTCTCCAAAACCAATCGCAAATGTTCCTTATGTTCCTCTTCATTCTTCGAGAAAACCAAAATATCATCTATGAACACCACGACAAACTTATCCAAAAACTCCATAAACACTTTGTTCATCAGGTTCATGAAATAGGCGGTAGCGTTAGTCGGTCAAATGACATAACGATATATTCATACAGTCCATATCTCGTGGTAAATGATGTCTTAGGTATGTCCTGCTCTCGAATCTTCAACTGATGGTACCCTGATCGCAAATCGATCTTGGAAAACACTTTAGCTCCTTGCAAACGATCAAACGGATCATTTATCATTGGTAGTGGGTACTTGTTCTTGATTGTTACTTCATTTAAACCACGATAGTCAACAACCATCCTTAACGATCCGTACTTCTTCTCTACTAAAAGTACGGGTGATCCCCAAGGCGAAGAACTTGGGCGTATATAACCTTTATTCAATAGCTCCTTAATCTGCTTCTTGATTTCCGCCAAATCCTGTGCGGGCATCCTATATAATTCGCCGATATTGGGCTGCACAGCAACAGCTCAATCAAAAACTCAATGTCTCTATCCGGTGGCATTCCTGGCAATTCCTCAGGGAATACATCAGGGTAATCCTTCACCACTGGCACCTCTTCCTGCACAACTCCTGATAAGGAATTTACTTGATTCCTATTTGGTCCATGTCGCGGTACATACCTAATCCTTCTTCCTTCTGGTGTTGTGAGCAAAATCGTCTTACTTGCGCAATCGATGTTTCCCCCATACATCGACAGCCAATCCATACCGAGAATCACATCCAATCCTTGGGATTCCAAAATGATCAAATCCGTCGGGAACACATGCCTTCCTATACTTAATGGCACTTGAAAACATCCTTGTCTGGCCATATACTCCGCTCCTGGTGAGCTTACTAGCATAGGGGTTTTAAGAATCTGAGTAGGCAGGCTATACTTTTCTACAAATCCCCTTGATATGTTTGAATCGTTGCACGGTATCGAAAAGAAATAGTGCAGTAAATGACTTAACCAAAACTTACCGATTCTTGCATCGGGCTGATCTTCAACCTCCTCCACATCAATGTGGTTCACCTGTCCCCTGTTGAAAGGGTTTGGCTTCTTTCCAGAGCTTCCATTTCCACCTTGGCCTTCGGGACAGTCATTTGCATAATGTCCGATCTTGGAACACTTGTAACAGGTGACATGGCTCAGGTCTTTCTTGGTTGGGGTTGATGGTGTGGTCCGGTTCTGGCCGTTGCTTCCTCCATTCCCATTACCATTTTTGTGGCCATTATGGTTGTGCGTACTACCTCCTCCATGGGTATGCTAAAACTGAACTCCCGGTTTAGGGGTATATCGGGGCTTCTGCTGGGCTCCAGAGTTATACTTCCCCTGCCCATACTTCCTCTTGCGATTCTCAATTTGCTGCTGCTTTCCTTCAATCATGAGAGCACGGTCTACCAACTCCTGGTAGTTATTGAAACTTGCTACCATCAACTGCATGCTTAACTCATCATTCAGTCCTTCCAGAAACTTCTCCTGCTTAGCTGCATCTGTAGCAACGTCATCTGGGGCATAACGTGCTAACTTACTAAAATCATCCACATACTGGCCAAATTGCGAAACTCACGCTTCTTCATGGCCATAGCTCCTGCTGAGACATGGGCAGTCGGAAAGCTTGCTGGCCCGATCCCATGTGGCAGTGTCTCAGGTGCGTGGCTGTAAATTCTCCCACCATCTGCTACGGGTCCTTCAAGCTGATGTGCAGCAAACTTCACCTTTTCTCCATCTGTACATCCTGCGGTGGTCAACTCCCTCCCTATCTTACGGAGCCAATCATCTGCTACAATCGGCTCGGTGCTCTTTGGAATACACCGGCGGATGCAGCCTAAGAAGCGAGTCAAATGATCCGCGGTGGTGGTGGTGGTGGGTTGTTGTTGTTGTTGCCTTGGTTACTGTACCAATGTTTGGATCAAAGTGTTCTCTTGCTGAATCAACTGGGTGATCTCGGTGGGAAAACAAACCGGGTCGCGTCTCGGAGGCATCTGAAGGGTTTAGAAAAGGCGAGAAATTAAGAATAGAGTGAGGTCTAAAGAAAACACTACCCAAATGCACATGAGCAAATGCACACAAAATCACTTCATTCATTTCAAACAAAGGGCTTACAGCGGTCTAACTATCGCAAAAGTGTTTGAACTATGATGTTACATGGAGGAATACTATTAATATGTGGGGTCATCTATTAATTTGAACCGGTGGAAGACTCCATGATGTACTGCTCGACCGTCTTCAAAGTCGGGTTCACTTGGATCCGAATCAGTGTCGTCGATGATGATGTAGTTGCTCGGACAGTCGACGTACTTGTCTTCATTCTTGAGCGCTAATTTCTTCTTGAGTTCTTCAATCTCATACTTAAGATCGCTATTGTGCCTTACTACAGCTACGATCTCGTCCATGTAATCCTTCCGTGTAGACTTTAGTTCTTCTTCAAGTTCGATGATCCTTCCCTTCGCATTCTTCAATTCGATCATATCATTGCACATCTGGTTCTCATGGCGTCGAATGTGCTGGTTTAACTCCTGGATGAAAGCTGCAATGGATCCATCCTTCTTGGTGCTGACAATCTCCCATTGTTCATCTCGGCGTCCGCAAATCTGGTAGATGGTGTCCTTGAGATCTTCTTGGTAAACTTCTCCAACGTGTCCCATGGTGATATGAGCTGCCATGCTCTTTCCCAGACTCCAGGTTGGTGCACTGAAAACACTATCTATAGGCTTGGTGATTGGGGCGAATGTCCTTCTGGAGCGTGAGCTTGAATCTTCGGCGCTCTTCTTGAGCAGAGTGGCGTTGAAAGTCGGTGAATCTTGGTAGTCAATGTTCGGTACTTGGTGACTTCCTTCAAGTGAAATCAAAAGGTGTGTCTTCATCTGGTTGGGCGTACTTGATCTTTGCGTCTGTCATCCTAAAAGAGTAGAAAAAGATGAGGAGTTAGAAAATGTGAAGAGAGTAGTGATCTATGGCTTTAACTTAGTGGTCGTGTCCTACAGTCAGCGTGTGCTCTGATACCATCTCTGTAGCGACCCGACCCGAATGGATCAAGTCTCTGTGCTCAGGTGTCATCCCTGGATTAGTAATGCTGACACCACACAGTACTTTGAAGGATTTATAACAGAGTAGCAATCACACACTTATTACATCGTTGTCCAAAGAGGACTTATTACAATAAATATGGCTTACGGCCATCTAATAACGATAACATCGAAAGACTTGGAAGATAAGTGAGTCCATCAACTCCGGTAACATCACTTGAGTATAGAACCACGACCTAAAGCACCTTACTGTAAATGCGAAAAGTCGCAACATGAAAGTTGCAGCCAAAGCGGGTCGACACATGGAATATCTTGGCAATGTAACACATAGAGAATAATGAATGATAAGCATGTACTACATGCATATGTGGCTGGTGGAAAAGCTCTCTGATTCAGTTTTGCATAAAGCTAGTTTTTCCCTCGCAAAGGAATAAATTTAATTAACTATCACGGTGGTTGTTAAACATTGAGAATGGTTGTGACATCCTCAATCCCAATTAAAAGTAATTCTTAACAAACCCAACAATATTAAATTAGAGTAACATGTTGAGATTCACATGATATTCAAGTACTAGATACTCAAGATGTCCATAACCGGGACACGGCTAATCATGATTAGTTTGTACACTCTGCGAGAGGTTTGCACTTTTCCCCACAAGACTCGATCGCCTCCGTTTGGTGTCTCGTCGCAGAGTGTTTGCGAAGCGGATGACCGAGACATAGTCTTTCGAAGCGCTAGCACCTTACGATGGGTAGACCGTACACCTACATCCCCTACATCGCTAGTCCACCACTATAAGAGTTATACGACTTAATCAACTATGCGAGCCCATAATGGCTTGTGGCTGCACATGGAAGTTACTAGTTTGAATAATCTCATGATCCCTTTGAGCACAGGTGGCGGTCCGAAGAAACACAGGCAAGTCTGATGGAAACCAGGTGCCTCAATCCACCCAGGATGTGTGTTTAAGTTGCCACCTTAAATAAACCATTAATTTAACAGTCTCACATCTGTCATGGATACACTCACCCAATCCACGTCTACTAGCATAGCATGGCAAATAAGCAAACGTAGAAGTAACTCCCAAGGGTTTGATAATAAAACAGGTAATAGGTACTACCTCAATCTACTTCCCATCCCACAATTTAATTAGATCCTAATCATGCAAGTGTTTGAGGATTGATCTAATGCATAAAAACTGGGTAGTAGAAAAAGTATGATCAAGTGTTACTTGCCTGGCTGATGATCCGCGAAACCTAGAGATTCGAAGTAACAAGCGGCGCACTCCGGGTGATCTATCGCAGACAACAACAAGCATACAATAAGTACTCATCTAATGCACGGGTAAATCTCGAATAAAAGATCTAACCAGAAAGTTCAACTTAAGAACCCTGGTTGCAAAAGAAAACGAATCGAACAAAACTACGGAAAACAATCGGCGGAAGAAAACAGCTCAGGTCTAGCAAGTTGAAACTAGGTCAAATTTTACAGTAGCAAAACTTTGTTTAAGTTGATTAGTCGGAACAGCGATTTCGAAGCGAAACTCCAGCGCTTGAATCACGATCTTGATAAGCGGCGAGAAGATAAACTAGAGCGAAGATCGGATCTGAAATCACGATCAGAAAAATAGCGGAATAAATCCGACTAACGAGAAAAGCGATGAGCGGTTAAGCGAGCGGACGTTCATTAACAAGAATAACCGGTGATCACGTTCGTTATACTGAGCGGTCCGTAACTTCGCTAAACAACAAAACCGGAAATAAAACCGATCTAGGGTTTGAAAAAAAACCGAAAAACAGAAAAAAACCGGAGCGGTTTTACAAAAAAACCGAACCGAGGGAGGTGGCGTGTGCTGCTACCTCGGCAATGGCGGGCTCAATGAGGCGGCGGTTAAGCGGCGGGCGACAATGGCTCGACAATGGCGGCGGCGCAAATGGTGGCGGCGGTGTGGCGGCGGGCAATGGCGGCGGCTGCGGGTTGGGAGGAGAGGGGGCTTGGGTATTTAAAGGGGAGGGTGGCTTGGGGAGGGCAAGCAAGAGGAGGAGGAGGAATCCTCCTCGGATTGACTTGACTCTGTGTGGCCTTGTGAGGAAGGCGGTGGGCCCTTGGCCCGAGCGGGCGACTACGTGTTTTTTAATAATGCATGAAAAATGAATAAAATAAAATCTAAACGATCTCCAAAAATTACAAAGTAAATTTTCCCCGACTCCTAAAAATGAGTCGAACAAAATGAACTTTTACTCGGGGCCAAAAATGCAACTTTTGAAATCACGCATTTTTCCCTAAGGCAAATAAACTCCGAAAAATCCAAAATTTGATTTATTTATTAAATCTTCATTTTTTCCCTAATTTTTGGGAAAGTCATATTATTCCCTCTCATATTTCGATATTGGAAAATTATTTGAAGATGAAATAAATACATTCAAATGATCCTCTTTTTCATAATTAGAAACACAAATATGAAAATTTGAAATCTCAACTCTCTCGAGGGTCCTTGAGTTGCGTGAAATTTCTAGGATCGGCAAAATGCAAGAAAATATGTAATGCATGACGATTTAATGTATATAACATTTCAAATTGAAAATTTGGGATGTTACAGAAGGTCAGAAAATAATGACACTTGCCGTGAGCCTCAACACTCATCGGATTGCATACATCAGTATGTATTATTTCCAATAAGTCAGTTGCTCGCTCCATTGTTCCGGAGAACGGAATCTTTAGTCATCTTGCCCATAAGGCTTGGTTCACAAGCATCAAGTGATTCATAATCAATTGATTCCAAAATCCCATCAGCATGGAGCTTCTTCATGCGCTTTACACTAATATGACCTAAACGGCAGTGCCACAAATAAGTTGCACTATCATTATTAACTTTGCATATTTTGGCTTCAATATTATGAATATGTGTATCACTACGATCGAGATCCAACAAACCATTTTCGTTGGTGTGTATGACCATAGAAGGTTTTTATTCATGTAAACAGAATAACAATTGTTCTCTAACTTAAATGAATAACCATATTGCAATAAACATGTTCAAATAATGTTCATGCTCAACGCAAACACTAAATACACTTATTTAGGTTTAATACTAATCCCGAAAGTATAGGGAGCCTGCGATGATGATCATATCAACCTTGGAACCACTTCCAACACACATCGTCACTTCACCCTTAACTAGTCTCTGTTTATTACGCAACTCCGCTTGAGTTACTAATCTTAGCAATTGAACTAGTATCAAATCTTTGAGGGGTTGCTATAAACACTAGTAAAGTACACATCAATAACATGTATATCAAATATACCTTTGTTCACTTTGCCATCCTTCTTATCCGTAAATACTTGGCGCAGTTCCGCTTCGATGACCAGTTCCTTTGCGGTAGAAGCACTCGGTCTCGAGCTTAGGTCCAGACTTGGGCTTCTTCACTTGAGCAACAACTCGCTTTCCATTCTTCTTGAAGTTCCCCTTCTTCCTTTGCCCTTTTCTTGAAACTAGTGGCCTTGTCAACCATCAACACGATGTTTTCTTGATTTCTACCTCGTCGATTTCAGCATCACGAAGAGCTTGGGAATCATTTACATTATCCTTGCATATTATAGTTCATCACGGAGTTCTAGTAACTTGGTGATAGTGACTAGAGAACTCTGTCAATCACTATCTTATCTGGAAGATTAACTCCTACTTGATTCAAGTGATTGTAGTACTCGGACATTACGAGCACATGCTCACTAGTGAGCAATTCTCCTCCATCTTGTAGGCAAGAAATCTTGTCGGAGGTCTCATACCTCTCGACACGGGCATGAGTATGAAATACCAATTTCAACTCTTAGAACATCTTATATGCTCTGTGGCGTGCAAAACATTTTTGAAGTCCCGATTCTAAGCCGTTAAGCATGGCGCACTAAACTATCAAGTAGTCATCATATTGAGCTAGCCAAACGTTCATAACGTGCGCATACGCTCCTGCAATAGGTCTGTCACCTAGCGGTGCATCAAGGACATAATTCTTACGTGCAGCAATGAGGTTTATCCTCGGATCACAGACCAAGTCCGCATCATTGCTACTAACATTTTCAACTTATTTTCTCTAGGAACATATCAAAATATAAGCGGGGAGCTGCTTGAGCCATTGATCTACAACATAGATATGCTAATACTACCAGCACTAAGTTCATGATAAATTAAAATTCAATTAATCATATTACTTATGAGCTCCCACTTAGATAGACATCCCTCTAATCCTCCAAGTGATCACGTGATCCATATCAACTAAACCATGTCCGATCATCACGTGAGATGGAGTAGTTTCAACGGTGAACATCACTATGTTGATCATATCTACTTTATGATTCACGCTCGACCTTTCGGTCTCCGTGTTCCAAGGCCATATCTGTTATATGCTAGGCTCGTCAAGTTTAACCTGAGTATTCCGCGTGTGCAACTGTTTTGCACCCGTTGTATTTGAACGTAGAGCCTATCACACCCGATCATCACGTGGTGTCTCAGCACGAAGAACTTTCGCAATGGTGCATACTCAGGGAGAACACTCATACCTTGATAATTTAGTGAGAGATCATCTTATAAAGCTACCGCCGAACTAAGCAAAATAAGATGTATAAAAGATAAACATCACATGCAATCAAAATATGTGACATGATATGGCCATCATCATCTTGTGCCTTTGATCTCCATCTCCAAAGCATCATCATGATCTCCATCGTCACCGGCCTGACACCATGATCTCCATCATCTTGATCTATATCAATGTGTCATCACATGGTCGTCTCGCCAACAATTGCTCTTGCAACTATTGCTATCGCATAGCAGTAAAGTAAAGCAATTATTTGGTGCTTGCATCTTATGCAATAGAGAGACAACCATAAGGATTTTGCCAGTTGCCGATAACTTCAAAAAAACATAATCATCTCATACAACAATTTATATATCATCACGTCTTCACCATATCACATCACAGCAAGCCCTGCAAAAACAAGTTAGACGTCCTCTACTTTGTTGTTGCAAGTTTTACGTGGCTGCTACGGGCTTCTAGCAATAACCGTTCTTAGCTACGCATCATAACCACAATGATTTTTTGTCAAGTGTGATGTTTTAACCTTCAACAAGGACCGGGCGTAGTCAAACTCGATTAAACTAAAGTTGGAGAAACTGACACCCGCTAGCCACCTGTGTGCGAAGCACGTCGGTAGAACCAGTCTGATGAACGCGGTCACGTAATGTCGGTCCGGGCCGCTTCATCCAACAATACCACCGAATCAAAGAAAGACGTTGCTGGTAAGCAGTATGATTATTATCGCCCACAACTCTTTGTTTTCTACTCGTGCATATAACATCTACGCATAGACCTGGCTTCGATGCCACTGTTGGGGAACGTTTCAAAAAAAATCCTACGATCACGCAAGATCTATGTAGGATAAGCATAGCAACGAGCGGGGAGAGTGTGTCCACATACCCTCATAGACCAGAAGCGGAAGCATTTAGTAACGCGGTTGATGTAGTCGAACGTCTTCACGATCTAATTGATCCAAGTACCAAACACACGGCACCTCCGCGATCTGCACACGTTCAGCTCGGTGACGTCCCTCGAACTCTTGATCCGGTTGAGGCCGAGGGAGAGTTTCGTCAGCACGACGGCGTGGTGACGGTGATGATGAAGTAACCGGCGTAGGGCTTCGCCTAAGCACTACGACAATATAACCGAGGTGTGTAACTATGGAGGGGGCACCGCATACGGCTAAAAGATCAACTTGTGTGTCTTTGCGGTGCCCCTCTCCCACATATATAAAGGAGGGGGGAAGAGGATGCCTGCCCTAGAGGCGCACTAAAGGGAGTCCTACTTAGACTCGGTCCAAGTAAGTTCCGCTCCCCCCCCCCTTTCCTATTCCAACTAGGAGAAGGAAGGGAAGGATGAAGATGGGAGAAGGAAGGAGGGGGCGCTGCCCCCTCCTAGTCAAATTCGGACCAGCCCATGGGGGGGCACGCGGCCACCCCTTGAGGCCCTTCTCTCCTTTCCCGTATGGCCCATTAAAGCCCACTACTTCCCCCGACGAATTCCCGTAACTCTCCGGTACTCCCAAAAATACCAGAATCACTCAGAACCTTTCCAATGTCCGAATATAGCCTTCCAATATATCGTCATTACCTCTCGGCCACTTTGAGACTCCTCGTCACGTCCGTGATCTCATCTAGGACTCCGAACGACCTTCGGTCATCAAATCACATAAACTCATAATACAAATCGTCATCGAATGTTAAGCGTGCGGACCCTACGGGTTCGAGAACTATGTAGACATGACCGAGACACATCTCCGGTCAATAACCAATAGCGGAACCAGGATGCTCATATTGGTTCCTACATATTCTATGAAGATCTTTATCAGTCAAACCGCGTAACAACATAGTTTGTTCCCTTTGTCATCGGTATGTTACTTGCATGAGATGCGACCGTAGGTATCATCATACCTAGTTCAATCTCGTTACCGGCAAGTCTCTTTACTCATTTCGTAATGCATCATCCCGTAACTAACTCATTAGGCATATAGTGATGTGCATTACCGAGAGGGCCCAGAGATACCTCTCTGAAATACGGAGTGACAAATCCTAATATCGATCTATGCCAACCCAACAAATACCTTCGGAGAAACCTGTAGAGCATCTATATAATCACCCATTTAGGTGACGTTTGATAGCACACAAAGAGTTCCTCCGGTATTCGGGAGTTGCATAATCTCATAGTCTGAGGAACATGTATGAGTCATGAAGACAACAGTAGCAATGAAACTGTAACGATCATAATGCTAAGATAACAAATGGGTCTTGTCCATCACATCATTCTCTAATGATGTGATCCCATTCATCAAATGACAACACATGTCTATGCCTAGGAAACTTAACCATCTTTGATTAACGAGCTAATCAAGTAGAGGCATACTAGGGACACTCTGTTTGTCTATGTATTCACACATTTACTAAGTTTCCGGTTAATACAATTCTAGCATGAATAATAAACATTTATCATGATATAAGGAAATATAAATAACAACTTTATTATTACCTCTAGGGCATATTTCCTTCAGTCACCCCATATTAAACGACAACTGATGCATTTGCCAGAGTGCCTAGAGCTCAGAGGTCAGCTGAAGTGCCAACTCTAGACACGAGCCACTTCTTGACTCGGCTACAGCTCCAGCTCAACCAGCTCCAGCTCCAACTTCTTCAGCTCCTACCATGTCTACTGATGCGTTCATCCTTGGAGTCATGTCTACACCACCACCAGAAGACCAAGCCTGAGAGACAAAATAGTACTATGCATTTTCTATGAACTTTTTGGTAACTTGTTGCCAAAGGGGGAGAAAAATGTATAGATCATAGGCTTCGAGAGAGAGATTTGCTTTTGTTCTCTCTTGTCTTTTTGGTTGAACTTTATTTGTGTTTGATTGCTTGAGATACTATGAATTACCTGTAAGACATTGATGATCATGTGTTTGATCATAAGCTACACTTATGCCTTTTATGATATTATCTTATTTATCCTTATATGATCATTCACTGTGCTTGGAGTGCATGTATTCAATCGTTATTATTTTGAGCGCTCCACCAAGATGTATGTGACATGGAAGAGTAACCCATGAGCCTAATTTCTTGTGCATTTGCAGTCCAAAGCAAATCTTAATCTATGCACAAATTTAGGGGGAGCTCTTGCTTATCACATACTTCTCAAAGTGACGATGTTTTTCAATTTTATTATCATTTGTCGAAGCTTTGATCTATATGTTGTCATCAATTACCAAAAAGGGGGAGATTGAAAGTGCAACTATCCCTAGGTGGTTTTGGTAATTCATAACAACATATAGCTCATTGAGCTAATACTATTCCAAGATGAATATTTCAGGAAAGCTCAATGAATGGCATGGCATGGATGATGAAAGTGGATCCCTAAAAATATTAAGGACAATGGATTGGCTCATGCTCAAAAGCTCAAGACTCTACATTTTACATTTTAGTGATCCAAGATCACATTGAGTCTATAGGAAAAGCCAATACTATCAAGTAGGGATGAGGTGCTGCTTAATGAGCCTTTTGCTTCATGTGCTTAGTGATATGCTCCAAAACCCTCCACTACTTTCACACATCCACATATGACCTAAACCCAAAGTCAAACTCGGCCCTACCAATTCTTTCTATCCGGCGCCACCGAGTTCAGATGTCATAGCCACTGCCACAAACCCTAGGCAAATTGGTTTCACCGATAGGGATCTCGGTCTCACCGAGATGGGATTGTAATCTCTCTATTTCCCTTCGTAACGTTTCAGTCTAACCGAAGTGAGTGATTGGTCCCACCGAGATTACAATGTAAACTCTCTGTTTCCCTTTTGTAACTTTTCGGTCTCACCGAAAGAGCGAATCGGTCCCACCGAGTTTACCTGACCAACTCTCTGGTTGGCTAATTACCAAAATCTATCTCACCGAGTTTGTGTAATTGGTCTCACCGAGATTACGTTATGCCCTAACCCTAACCAAATCGGTCCTACCGAAATGCATGTCAGTCCCACCGAAAATCCTAACGGTCACTAGGTTTACTAAATCGCTCCGACCGAGTTTGATGATTCGGTCCCACCGAGTTTGGTAAATTGTGTATAACGGTTAGATTTTGTGTGTAGGCTATATATACCCCTCCACCTCCTCTTCATTCATGGAGAGAGCCATCAGAACAAACCTACTCTTCCAACTTACCAGTTCTGAGAGAGAACCACCTACTCATGTGTTGAGGCCAAGATATTCCATTCCTACCATATGAATCTTGATCTCTAGCCTTCCCAAGTTGCTTTCCACTCAAATCTTCTTTCCACCAAATCCGAATCCTGTGAGAGAGAGTTGAGTGTTGGGGATACTATCATTTGAAGCACAAGAGCAAGGAGTTCATCATCAACACACCATTTGTTACTTCTTGGAGAGTGGTGTCTCCTAGATTGGCTAGGTGTCACTTGGGAGCCTCCGACAAGATTGTGGAGTTGAACCAAGGAGTTTGTAAGGGCAAGGAGATCGCCTACTTCGTGAATATCTACCGCTAGTGAGGCAAGTCCTTCATGGGCGACGGCCATGGTGGGATAGACAAGGTTGCTTCTTCGTGGACCCTTCGTGGGTGGAGCCCTCCGTGGACTCGCGCAACCGTTACCCTACGTGGGTTGAAGTCTCCATCAACGTGGATGTACAATAGCACCACCTATCGGAACCACGACAAAAACATCCGTGTCTCCAATTGCGTTTGAATCCTCCAAACCCTTCCCTTTACTTTCTTGCAAGTTGCATGCTTTATTTTCCGCTGCCAATATACTCTTTGCATGCTTGCTTGAATTGTGTGAAGATTGCTTGATTTGTTCTAAGATAGCTAAAATCTGCCAAAGTCTAAAATTGGGAAAATGTTAGGTTTTTATTGGTCAAGTAGTCTAATCACCCTCCCTCTAGACATACTTCAAGGTCCTACAAGTGGTATCAGAGTGTTGGTATCCATTTGCTTTGATTTCCATAGCTTTTGGTGGTCATAGCCTTGGTTTCACAACCTAGGAGAGTATGGCGTCTAGCAAGGGAAATTATCATCATAGAGGTCCTTACTTTGATGGCACTAATTTTGCTAGTTGGAAGCATAAGATGAAAATGCATATTCTCGGACATAACCCCGCCGTTTGGGCTATTGTGTGTATTGGCTTGCAAGGTGAATTCTTTGATGGGAGAGAACCGAACCGTGAAGCTAGTGCGGATGAGTTGAAGATGTTGCTATACAACGCTCAAGCTTGTGATATCCTCTTCAATGGATTGTGCCCCGAAGAATTCAACAAAATCAGCCGTCTTGAGAATGCAAAGGAAATTAGGGATACTTTGATTGATATGCATGAAGGAACCGACTCCGTCAAGGAATCCAAGTTGGATGTGCTCCAAAGTCAGCTTGACAAGTTCAAAATGAAGGATGGTGAAGGTGTCGCTGAAATATACTCTAGGCTTGCTCTTATCACAAATGAGATTGCCGGCTTAGGAAGTGAAGAGATGACCGATAGATTCATCATCAAGAAGATCCTAAGAGCATTGGATGGAAAATACGATACCGTGTGCACATTGATCCAAATGATGCCCAATTACAAAGATCTCAAGCCTACGGAAGTCATTGGAAGAATTTTTGCTCATGAGATGTCACTCAAGGATAAGGAGGAACTTCACAACAAGTCGAGTGGTGCTTACAAAGCCTCATGTGAAGCTCCCACATCCTCAAGTGAGAAACAAACCTTCAACGAAGAATTGAGCTTAATGGTGAAAAACTTCAACAAATTCTACAAGAGTATAAGCAAAGAAAGAAGCTCTAAGTCAAGGTCCTACAATGACAAAAGATCTTCTAGTCGAGAGCGCAATTGCTACAATCGTGGGAGACCCGGACACTATTCCAATGAGTGTACGACACCCTACAAAAGAAGAGAAGAATCACCACCAAGAGAGAAAAGGAGTATAGATGATCGTTATGAACGAAGACCCTCACGGAGAAGCAAGGATTCGGAAAGGAAGGACAAATCATCAAAGAGCTACACAAAATGAAGACATCAAGCTCATGTTGGTGAATGGGTATCCGGCTCCGACTCCGACCAACACTCCGAGAGAAGCTATCACTCCGACTCCGAATACACTCAAGATGAAGGTGTTGCCGGTCTAGCACTTGTGTCAACCAACTCCTATGACATATTTGAATCACCAAATGAAGGAATTGTAGATGCTTCATGGCCAAAGGTCCTAAGGTAACACACCCCGAGTATGTTGATTTTGATGTTGATGAAGATGACTTGTGTAACATCCCAAATTTCCTATTTGGAATGTTTTACAATTATAGCTAAGCATCTATGCATTCTGTTTGAATTTAAGTGGCATTTGAAGTTTCAGAAGTTTTGGAGTTGTTGGAATTTGAATTCAAATTTTGGCAGTGGAAATTATTTCAAAACTATGCCTAATAAATACTTGAGAAAAAGTATAAGAGGAGTAAACATGACACTCCAGAAATATCAGAGGAAAAACATTGCCAAAAAGTTTGAATTCAAATTTGAGTTTTATTTGGAATTTTAAAAAAATGATTTTTTATAAAGTTTGGATTTTGCCCCTGGAAAAATGTTCAAATTGTAGGGAATATTCCCCTGATCATTTTGATATATATATATATATATGTCCTATATAAAATATTTATATTTATTATATTTTTTCCTCTCTCAAATATTCAAAAATAATGGAAAAGGAGGACCCGAGGCGCCCGGCCGAACCACCCCTGACCAGGCCCGATAGCAGCCACGCCCGGCCACGCTGAGCCGACCGAGCGCCCGAGGCGAATCGGCCGCACGATCGCCCGCCAGCCGCGCCTCCCCCTCACCCGCCGACACCGGGCCCCACCTCCTTCTTCCCTCGCCCAAGTCACCTTGCGCGCTTTCTTCGGAACCGCCGAGATCGAGGATCCTCGATCTCCTCGCCCGATCGCCCCTTCTCCAAGTCGTGCCCCCTATTTATACCCCCCCTCGACCCGTTCCCCCTCGCCCCTCGCCTAACCCCTCCCTCTCGCCGACACGCTTCGCCGAGCACCCGAGCTGCCGCCGCCGCCATTAGCCTCGCCCAGCCACCCCGAGCTCCATCGACCCCACCCGAACTCCCTCGTCACGCCGCACCGCGGGAGGTCCCGCCGGCGTCCCCGACCACCGAGCCACCGGAACCGTCGCCCGCCGAGCCGCCGTCGCCGTCGCCGCCTCGATAAGTCGCCGAGCTCCCGCCGTTAGATCTAGATCGGACGAGTTAGGTTAGATCCCGAAGAATGCGGTTTAGTTTTAGTGAACGGGTTTTGTCCGGTTAGTTCGGTTTAGTTAGGGTTTTATTAAACGGCCGACTCGATTTAACCACTAGGGCCCGATTAGTTATATTACGCCGGGCGCTAGTTAGGCCCATTAGCGCCGATTTTCTTTTAATTTTATTTTCGTTTCTGTTTTAACAGAATAGTTGCAATTTGAAAAATTCATATCTTTTAATCTACTTAATATTTTTAAGTGATCCTTTTTTGTTGGTTTGCAAATTTCTTATAGTTTCTGTAGAAAATATAATTTGTCATGTTAAAATTATTTAAAATTGCTTTATTTTAGATTTAGACAGAATAGTAAATCTGCTATAAAATGAGTTAGGAATATTATTTTTAGTGATTCTTTTTGTCACAACTTTGTTTTGACATTGCCTAACCGTAAGAATTTATTTGGGCAATTTTAGAATTAATAAAAATTAGTTTTAATCAGAATCATGTTATTCCTATTTATTTACTTAGCTACTGTTTTCCTATTGTTTTAATTAGCAAATAATTTTATTTCTCCTATGTGATAGTTTATTCTTGATTAGTTTCTGTAACTTTAGAGCATGAACTTTTATTTATAATAAATAAAACTTTTATTTTATTTTTCTTATTAGAATTTGCTTTAGGCCTAATAGGAGTTTTATAATAGCTTTTAAGGTGATTCTTTTTGCTCCTAGTTGCTTGATGAATTCCTTTCTGTTAGTTAACAAAAACCCATGCTTAGGTTCTGTTAAGAAAATTTTTGTAATGTAAAATTATTTTTAGTTGTTGCTTGATGTAGGAAAACTTTGAGTTGGATTTCTTCGAGTTTTCTTTGGGTTTTGATTCGTTTGTTTTGTGTGTTATGTTAGCATGCTATTGTGTTAAGTGATCCTATGCTATATGCTTATTATGATTGTTGTTTGCCTCGGTAGAATTTCCGGAGTGCGAAGCTTGCTACCACGAGTCCCTAGCTTTCGAAGATCATGTTTCTTTATAATACCTATGATTTTTATTGCATTAGAATTATACCTCTCCACCATGCATGCAGTCGGTGAAATTTTGAAGTTATGTTCTTGAGTAGTATCATGAGGTAGGATGAACCAATTCCCTTGTTACCATGACCGGGGCGAAGTAGTTTATTTTGCTATGCTCGTGAAGCGGGGTTGGTTGAGTGAATTCATAAGGAGATATGAGATCAAAGATGATGACAACCCCATGAACTTCAAGCTCAAGATGGACTTGAATTCACTCTTGGGTGGAGGGCGGTTGTGGGCACCACTGGAGAACCCGGTGGTTGGCGGGATGCATGGAGAAGTGCCATGACATCTTGCGGAGCTTCACCCAGCCACGAAGAGGCGGATGGATACCCCATTGACGGAAGCTTACTGTGCAGCCGCAAGCCATTATGGGCTCGGCTTGGTCAACCCTAGTTGTGACTCTGGCGGACGGTGCTACGAGATGTAGAAGAGCGGTAGGATTGGATGGGTACGGCGGTGGCGGAGGAACTCTTGGAAGACCTGTTTACGTTCGTCCGTCTTCAAACACCATGAAGTGCGAAGACTTAAAAGGAGGAGCGATTCTTGCGGGTAAAGTGCACAAACCTCTGCAGAGAAAAGATCTAATCGATTAGCCGTGTCCCGATTACGGACAATTTGAGCCTCTAGGAACTTGGAAGTATTGAAATCTCAACATTGAAATTAATAAATTAATTGAGGGGTTATGACTTAATAAATTGGGAATGAGACATTGGTTGGTGGAACCATCTCAATAATTACCAACAATTTTGTAGTATTTACAAGCAAGTCCACTATTATAGGGAAAAGCGGCTTTTAGCAAAATGATGAAACTTAGAGCCCCTGACCAAATTGCATATAGTATTAGTAATATTTTATTGTTCTCTCTTCATGACTTGCCGGCATATTCAAAATGCTGACCTACGGCTGCAACGTCTTATGTTGCGGAGGAGTATTCGATCGGGAGTGAGGCTACGCTCCGCACTTGGCGATTGCCCTATGGAGTCGGATGGACTCGCTATTCTTCTCGCTTCGCAGCTTTACTTAGTTTATTTCTCATGAGTTGGCCTTGACGAATTTATTCTATTGTAATAAAGACTCGATATGAGAATCGTGTAATAAATTCAGGTGTGATTGAACTTTGATTATTTCATCAATGTCTTGTGAGTACTAGCATGATCTTGGGATGAATACAGAACACGAGACTTGACCGATTTTGGGTCGGGTCGTTCTGAAGATAGTGTCGAGCACTGCTGACCGTGGGGCGTAACCCCTAGGATCGGAAAGCCATAGGAAGAGACTATGTATTTTATGTCCTTATCATTCCGTAATTCTCCCTGTTCATTTCGACTTCTCTCCGATTTTCAACATTCTAGATGGCGCGAGTTCACCCAGTTTTGCTACGGAGTTTTGCGGCCGGATGAGGCGATGCCTTCGGCGGGAAGCTGGTCGAGATCGTGAAGAAGCTGAAGATTGCTCGCCCTCGATCACGGGAAGCCTACCAATGCGCTTCCAGCGGATACCCTTCTGAGGATTGAGGTGCACATTCGGGGAGGACCTTCGGAGGACATCTGAGCCTATTGACTTTGAGTTTACCGATTTCAAGCTGGATCCTCGGAAGAGACATGGCGATATATCGTGCACTTGGACATCTCGAGAAGAGTACAGGGCGAGCTCGATCCATCAGACCTCTCCATGGTTTCTCGCGAGCAAGGAATGGAGATATCATCCGTACCGTGAGGGCGACTCCATTCTCTCATATGTCCAAGACTTGGAGTGTCTCCTCGGAAGCGGAGATCCAGACTTCGCCCGTAACTTCGAAGGTACACAAGAGGCTGTTGTTCCGTGGCTGGGCTGGAGGAGAAGGCACCGCAGACTTCCTTGACCATGAGGAAGAAATCGCGGACTTCATGGAGAGTCGACAACCGAAGATGAATGTTGCCGCATTAGAGGAAAAGATGGACTTGGGAGAGGACCTTTTTCCGAGTGGAGATGACGGACCTCTCGTGAGCAATGATCAGGATTATGAAGGGAGTTCCACTGGAGAAAGCCGCAAGAGGAGGCGCCGCATCAGAGGACGCCACACCGGAGGACATCGCACCAGAGGACGCAAGGATTATTGATGAAGACATTTAGTCGACCGCCATGTTATTTTATTTTCCGTCGATCAGTTAGGTCGTTATTTTCGATTAGTCGTGAGCATTTTGTAATTGAGATTGAACCATGTTTGAGTGGATTGATGATTGGTGTGATTATGATTGTGCATTCATATGGGTAGTGATATTTTCTCATTAGACCATTGTTCTATTCTAATTTTCTCATCCACTCCAAAACACGGATGCCTCGAGGCGTGACCCGGTCTCAACTTCCGCGGAGCTCACCCAGCTGATCCAACAGCGAGAATGCCCTCATGCAAATGCTCATTCGAACGAACAAAAACAACAACAACAATCCACCGCCACCACCCCTGTTGACAACTTGACTCGATTCCTAAGGCTGAATCCGCGGTGTTCTCTAGCGACCTTGAGGCGATTGTGGCCGATGATTGGCTCGCAAGGTCGGAAGAGAGTTAGTCTTTGTTGGATGCACTTGATGCAGAGAAGGTGCGCTTTGCCGCACATCAACGATGGACCTGCAGCTTCTTGGTGGAAAACTACACGCCACTTATCCCATCGGCACCATCCGTGGGATCAGTTCAGCGAGCTTTCCGCACGCTCATGTTTCAGCTGGAGCCATGAGTGCGAAGCGTGAGTTCCGCAACTTACGCCCGGAGAACCGTCTTGTGGGGCGATGCGTGGGCGAGTTCACAAGTTAGCTCGCTATGCCCCCGATGATGTGGCCACAGATGCGCATAAGCGGAGAAGTTTCTCGAGGACTCAATGACGAACTGGGTATGCAGCTTATGGTGGCTACCTTCACCAACTACCGGAGCTGGTAGACAAGGCCACCATACTCGAAGGCAAGCAGCAGCAGATTGATAGCATAGCGGAAGTACAGCCGGGGAAGTACAACTCGGAGCTCAGTGAAGCCCGTTATGCCCCATACTCGGGAGGGCATACCCATCACAACCATGGAGGACATAACCATGGAGAAATGGGAACAACGCAACCAGGACAACAAGTCGGGCAATGGAAATGGCAATGGAAGCGGCAATGGCAACCAGACATCGTCCTGCCCGGCTCGAAGGATCTGAGTCACATCACTGTTTCAAGTGCGGAAAATAGGGCACTATGCCACCGACTACCCGGAGGCCAAGCGGAGGAATGGAAGCGGCAATGGAAGCTCAGCGAAGAAGCCCAACCCTTTCCCTCGTGCTCGGGTGAACCACATTGGCGTGGAGGGCGTCTATGATCAGCCGAACTTGTGGTTGGTAAGTTTTATTGAATTCACGTTCGATATTGGTACTCTTTGATTACGGTGCAAGCGCATTCATTCATATCAAGGGTAGTTGTGGAAAAATGCGGGTTGCCCACTAAAACCCTTAGAAGCCCCCTTGGCGTCGGTTCGAGGAGGAGAAATGATGGTAGGTTTAGGCTGTCATGCAACCCTCAACATCGGGAACCATAAATTTCCCACAGACCTCATAGTATTGGAAACCCGGACCTTGGATGTAATCCTAGGCATGGATTAGTTGGCGAAGTTTGAAGGAAACATAGATTGTGCCCCAAGTCGATTCTGCTCACCACCGGGCGCGAAGAGGATCAAGTATGTATCGAGGCGTAGCCATATGAAGAATCGGTGAATTCCCTCACGGGAGTTGTTCAGGAGGAAGTGCCGGTGGTGCAAGATTTTCCCGATGTGTTTCGGAGGAATTACGAGAATGCCACGGACGAGACATTGAATTTCTGATTGAGTTATTGCGGCACAGCCCCAATATCCAAGAGACCCTATCGGATGCCACGAGCGATTTGAAAGAGATCAAGAACCAAATTAATGAGCTATTGGAGAAAGGATATATTCGCCAAGCTCATCACCTTGGGGAGCCCCAGTTCTTTTGGTAGAGAAGAAGGATGGAACCTTGAGAATGGTTGTGGATTATCGTTCGTTGAGCAGCGTGACCATCAAGAACAAGTACCCTCTGCCAATGATTAATGACTTATTTGATCAGCTAGTTGGAGCCAAGGTATTCTCCAAGATCGATCTTGATCGGTATCATCGATTGAAGATCCGTGAAAGGATATACCCAAAACAGCATTCACTACGGTATGGTTTATATGAGTATACCGTCATGTCATTTGGATTGACTAATGCCCTGCATACTTCATGAATTTGATGAACAAGGTATTTATGGAATATCTGGACAAGTTTGTCGTGGTGTTCATCGATGATATCTTGATATTCTCCAAGAAGCGAGGAAGAGCACAAGGAACATTTCGTCTAGTTACGGAGAAACTTGAAACGTCGGTTGTATGCCAAGTTCAGCAAATGTGAATTTGGGCTGAAGGAAGTCAGATTCCTCGGACATGTTATTTCAGGAGAAGGAATAGCGATTGACCCATAAAGTTGAATCGATCACCGATTAGCGATCGCCCACCTCGATCAAGGAGATCCGCAGTTTTCTCGGACTCGCGAGGATATTATCGGAGGTTTATTGAGAATTTCTCGAAGATTGCCAAGCCCATGACTGAGCTGTTGAAGAAGGATGCCAAGTACATTTGGACCGAGGATTGTGAAGCCGTTTTCAGGAATTGAAGAAAGCGTTTGGTTACAGCCCGATACTGATTTTGCGGACATACACAAGGATTACGGTATATTGTGGCGCTTCTCGTCGGGGACTCGGAGGAGTACTCATGCAGGAAGGAAAAGTTGTAGCTTATACCTCCGGACAGCTCGACCTCACGAGATGAATTATGCCACACATGATTTGGAGTTAGCGGCCGTAGTGCATGCACTCAAGACACAGAGACATTTCCTCATCGGCAACCGTTGTGATGTTTACGAGATCATAAGATCTTGAAGTATATTTTCACGCAGAAAGAGTTGAACCTCAAGCGAGAGGAGATGGCTAGAGTTAATCAAGGACTATGACATGAGATTGCATTATCACCCGGGAAAGCTAATGTTGTAGCAGATGCTTTGAGCCGTAAGAGTTATGTGAATACTCTTGTAGCGGAGGATTACCCAGGAGTTAGTCGATGACCTCGAGATCTCCGTGGAGATAGTTCCGGAGGATATGTTGCAACTCTGGAAGTTCAGTCCACTTTGGCGAAAGAATTAGTGAAGCCGGAAGTCGGACAAGGAAATTGATGAGATAAAGAAAAAATGAATGAAGGAAAAGCTAAAGGGTTCCGTAAGGATGAATACGGAGCTATATGGTTCGAGGACCGTATTTATGTGCCCAATGATCCCGAACTCAGGAAGCTAATTCTTGGGAGGCTCATGATTCACCGTACTCGATTCACCCGGTAACACCAAGATGTATCTGGATCTGAAGGAAAATTTCTGGTGGACGGTATGAAGAAGGATATTGCGAGTGCGTAGCGATTATCGATGTTTGCCAGCAGTAAAGGCAGAACATCGAGAAGGCAGCAGGGTTACTTCAACCTTTGCCGATTCGAGTGGAAATGGGAAAACTTGGAATGGACTTTATCACGGATTACCGGGACCCGTTCAGGTTATGATTCCATCTGGGTAGTGGTTGATCGATTGACCAAGGTAGCTCACTTCATTCCGTGAAGACTACCTATACCAGTGCTAAGTTGGCCAGGATATACATGACCAGGATCGTATGTCCGCATGGAGTTCCGAGGAGTATCGTGTCGGATAGAGAACACAGTTTACCTCAAAGTTTTGGAATCAGTTGCATGAAACTTTGGAGTGCGAGGCGGAGTTGATACAGCTTTTCATCCATGAGCGGATGGATGACCGAGAGAGTCAACCAGATTACGGAGGACATGTTGAGAGCTTGTGTGCTAGACTATGGATCTAGCTGGGATGATAATTTGCCATCTGTGAGTTCTCATACAACAACAGTTATCGAGACCCGTCTGAAGATGGCCCCTTCGAAGCTCTATACGGAAGGAGGTGCGAACACCATTCTTTGTGGGATGGTGTTGGAGATCGAACACTTTTCGGTTCCGATCTTATCGGAGATTCGAAGAAAGTCAAGCTGATTGGGATAGGCTCAAGATAGCTCAGCCGAGGCGGAAGAGTTATGCCGACGATAGCGCAAGGAAGTAACTTACGAAGCGGGAGACCGAACATATCTTCGTGTGTCCCCGCCGTGGAATCAAGAGGTTCGGTGTCAAAGGAAAGTTAGCACCCGATTCATTGGCCCTACAAAATCCTCGGCGTCGTGGAGAAGTTGCTTACAAGTTGGAATTGCGGAAGGATTGTCCGGAGTTCATGATGTCTTTCATGTTTCTCGGTGAAGAAATGCCATGCCGACATGGCGATATTCCGTTGAGAGACACGGTGCCCCTAGAGGCCATACAGCTCGGCGGTGATCGACTTATAAGGAGAAACCGTCCGAATTCTCGAGACTGCGAAGAGTCACCCGCAGCAAGATCATCAAGTTTTGCAAGGTCTTTGTGGAGTCATCACTCGAGGAAGAAGCCACACGGGGCGAAGAAGACCTCCTTGAGACCACCGCACCTATTGCTAGCCAACCCGAATCTCGGTGAGATTCATCTTAAGGTGGGTAGGTTTGTAACATCCCAAATTTCCTATTTGGAATGTTTTACAATTATAGCTAAGCATCTATGCATTCTGTTTGTATTTAAGTGGCATTTGAAGTTTGAAGTTTTGGAGTTGTTGGAATTTGAATTCAAATTTTGGCGGTGGAAATTATTTCAAAACTATGCACGATAAATACTTGAGAAAAAGTATGAGAGGAGTAAACATGACACTCCAGAAATATCGGAGGAAAAACATTGCCAAAAGTTTGAATTCAAATTTGAGTTTTATTTGGAATTTTAAAAAATGATTTTTATAAAGTTTGGATTTTCCCTGGAAAATGTTCATATTGTAGGAATATTCCTGATCATTTTGATATATATATGTCCTATATAAAATATTTATATTTATTATATTTTTCCTCTATCTAATATTCAAAAAAATGGAAAAGGAGGACCCGGGCGCCCGGCCGAGCCACCTGAGCCGAGCCCGATAGCAGCCACGCCCATTACCCACGCCGAGCCGACCGGCGCCCGAGCCGATCGGCCGCACGATCGCCCGCCAGCCCGCCGCCTCCCCTCACCCGGCCGACACCGGGCCCCCACCTCCTTCTTCCCTCGCCCAAGTCACGCGCGCTGCTGCGGAACCCCGAGATCCCGGGATCCTCGATCTCCTCGCCCGATCGCCCCTTCTCCAAGTCGTGCCCCCCTATTTATACCCCCTCGGCCCGTCCCCCCCGCCCCTCGCCCCCTCGCCTAACCCCTCCCTCTACTTGCTCGCTCGCCGGAGCACCGAGCCGCCGCCGCCATTAGCCTCGCCGACCGCCCAGCCACCCCGAGCTCCATCGACCCCACCCCGAACTCCCCTCGTCCGCACGCACCGCCGGAGGTCCCCGCCGACGTCGCCGACCACCGAGCCACGGAACCGTCGCCGCCGAAACGCCGTCGCCGTCGCCGCCTCGGTAAGTCGCCGGACTCCGCCGCCGTTAGATCTAGATCGGACGAGTTAGGTTAGATCCCGAAGAATACGGTTTAGTTTTAGTGAACCGGGTTTTGTCCCGGTTAGTTCCGGTTTAGTTAGGGTTTTTATTAAACCGGCCGACTCGGTTTAACCACTAGGGCCCGATTAGTTATATTACGCCCAGGGCGCTAGTTAGGCCCATTAGCGCCGATTTTTCTTTTAATTTTATTTTTCGTTTCTGTTTTTAACAGAATAGTTGCAGATTTGAAAAATTCATATCTTTTAATCTACTTAATATTTTTAAGTGATTCTTTTTTTTGTTGGTTTGCAAATTTCTTATAGTTTCTGTAGAAAATATAATTTATCATGTTAAAATTATTTAAAATTGCTTTATTTTAGATTTAGACAGAATAGTAAATCTGCTATAAAATGAATTAGGAATATTATTTTTTAGTGATTCTTTTTGTCACAACTTTGTTTTGACATTGCCTAACCGTAGGAATTTATTTGGGCAATTTTAGAACTAATAAAAATTAGTTTTAATCAGAATCATGTTATTCCTATTTATTTACTTAGCTATTGTTTTCCTATTGTTTTAATTAGCAAATAATTTTATTTCTCCTATGTGATAGTTTATTCTTGATTAGTTTCGTAACTTTAGAGCATGAACTTTTATTTATAATAAATAAAACTTTTATTTTATTTTTCTTATTAGAATTTGCTTTAGGCCTAATAGGAGTTTTATAATAGCTTTTAAGGTGATTCTTTTTGCTACTAGTTGCTTGATGAATTCCTTTCTGTTAGTTAACAAAAACCCATGCTTAGGTTCTGTTAAGAAAATTTTTGTAATGTAAAATTATTTTTAGTTGTTGCTTGATGTAGGAAAACTTTGAGTTGGATTTCTTCGAGTTTTCTTTGGGTTTTGATTCGTTTGTTTTGTGTGTTATGTTAGCATGCTATTGTGTTAAGTGATCCTATGCTATATGCTTATTATGATTGTTGTTTGCCTCGGTAGAATTTCCGGAGTGCGAAGCTTGCTACCACGAGTCCCTAGCTTTCGAAGATCGTCAGCAAGGCAAGTCATTGATCATGTTTCTTTACAATACCTATGATTTTTATTGCATTAGAATTATACCTCTCCACCATGCATGCAATGGGTGAAATTTTGAAGTTATGTTCTTGAGTAGTATCATGAGGTAGGATGAACCAATTCCCTTGTTACCATGACCGGAATGAAGTAGTTTATTTTGCTATGCTCGTAGATGGGGTTGGTTGAGTGAATTCATAAGGGAGATATGAGAGTCAAAGATGATGACAACCCCATGAACTTCAAGCTCAAGATGGACTTGAATTCACTCTTTGGGTGGAGGGCGGTTGGCGGGCACCTGGAGAACCCGGTGGTTGGCGGGATGCATGGAGAAGTGCCATGACATCTTGTGAAAGCTTCACCCAGCCACGAAGAGGCGTATGGATACCCCATTGACCGAAGCTTACTGTGCAGCCGCAAGCCATTATGGGCTCGGCTTGGTCAACCCTAGTTGTGACTCTGGCGGACGGTGCTACGAGATGTAGAAGAGCGGTAGGATTGGATGGGTACGGCGGTGGCGGAGGAACTCTTGGAAGACCCTGTTTCGTTTGTCCGTCTTCAAACACCATGAAGTGCGAAGACTTAAAAGGAGGAGCGATTCTTGCGGGTAAAGTGCACAAACCTCTGCAGAGAAAAGATCTAATCGATTAGCCGTGTCCCCGGTTACGGACAATTTGAGCCTCTGGGAACTTGGAAGTATTCGGAAATCTCAACATTGAAATTAATAAATTAATTGAGGGGGTTATGACTTAATAAATTGGGAATGAGACATTGGTTGGTGGAACCATCTCAATAATTACCAACAATTTTGTAGTATTTACAAGCAAGTCCACTATTATAGGGAAAAATTGGCTTTTCGCAAAATGATGAAACTTAGAGCCCCACAGCCAAATTGCATATAGTATTAGTAATATTTTATTGTTCTCTCTTCATGACTTGCCAGCATATTCAAAATGCTGACCTACGGCTGCAGCGTCTTATGTTGCGAGGAGTATTCCGATCGGGGAGTGAGGATACGCTCGCGCTTAGCGATTGCCCTATGGAGTCGGATGGACTCGCTATTCTTCTCGCTTAGCAGCTTTACTTAGTTTATTTCTCATGAGTTGGCCTTGGCCGAATTTATTCTATTGTAATAAAGACTCGATATGAGAATCGTGTAATAAATTCAGGTGTGATTGAACTTTGATTATTTCATCAATGTACTGTGAGTACCAGCATGATCTTGGGATGGTACAGACACAGAGACTTGACTGATTTTGGGTCGGGTCGTTACAACTTGCTAGGTGATGATGATTTACTTGTTGACAACTCTAGTGATGAATACTATGATGAAACGGCAATTAATCATGCTAATCAAGTTGAAACGAATGACAATGATAAGGAGAAAATTGAGCGTCTAACTAAAGAACTAAACACTCTTAAGTTAGCTCATGAAACTATCTTTGAAGATCATCGAGAACTTTTAAGGGCTCATGAGAAGTTACACTTTGAAAAGCTCAATCTTGAGCAAGAGCATGAGTTCCTAAAAGCGATCAATGATGATCTTAAATGAAAAAGTTCTTCTTACATTGCCAGCGTTTACTCTTATCTACTTACATGCCTCAAGTCAAGTCTAGTAACAAGAACAAGAAAGATTCTTCCTCTAGTAGTAACAATAATAATAATGCTAAATCCAATATTGTTGCTTCTAGTAGTTCTCTTGATTCCACTAATGATTCTCTTAGCCAAGTTACACTTGAGCAAGAAAACAGCTTATTGAAGGGAATTATAGAAAGGTGTATACAAGAGTCTTGCGGGAGTAAGCAATTTGAGGAAATTATGCATAAGCAAGGAAGGCACGGAAGAATCAAGGTGTTGGTTTTGAACGAAAGTTCAATGCCAATGGAGTTGAGTGGGAAGAAGATCAATACCCCAAGGCGAAGTTTTTCCTCAACAAGAGAAGTATGATCCTACTTCCTTCAAGGAACACAAGCTCAAGATGATCTTCCACCACAAGACCACAAGAACAAAGGCAAGGACAAGCTTCAAGAGGACATTGATGCATTTGAAGAAGCACCTAAGGCCTTGGTCAAGTGGGTTCCCAAGACTACGTCAAGTTCTACTTCATCAAGTACAACTACAACACCAAGGATTCCCATCAAGATGATGTGGATCGAAGAAGAAGAACTAGAGAGTTCTTGAGGTGACTCCGCCAACATTCTTCACTCATATCATTATGGCAAGGAATCAACTTCCATATCTTGCACTAGTTCAAGGAGTCACAAACCCTCATGTTGGTAAGGCAAGGGACAAGGTAACCTAATGTTTTCATGGACATCATTTTGTGTGTACATCACTCTATGTATATGGATATCCTTGTTTGTTCCTTGTGGGACTAACCCATGTAGGTATTGAAAGTGCAACTCACTCCAAGGATTGCTCCAAGCGATCTACATCAACATTGAGCATCCACATCTTCAACACCTACATGATGTCATCATCGACAAAACCCAAGGTTAGTTTATACCTCTAAGGGGGGATATCACATCTAGGGGGAGCTTAACTCTAAGAATTGAGTCAAAGCAACTCTAATGATGTGAACACATAAATGCTTTATGTAAAAGTGGTAACCCCACTTGAGCTTAAATGATGAGTATGACCTATGATCAAATGTTCTCATTTGAGTCCTAAGTCAATATACTCATATATAGATGACCTAGTCATCGCCAATTGTTTGATAGATGCTAGAATTGGTTGTGCATGCTTTGTCACATATTTCATTTTTCATCTTATTGTGTGAGCATGTTGGTTCCATATTTACTCATTCGAGGACATCCACTTGTTGTTTTGATTGATTGGATTTTTTTTCTTTGGCCAAGTGGATGGACAAGAATGCCTAAGAACCTTCTCTAGCTATCTATGCTTTTCTCGTCTCAAACTCTATTCATGCTACATCACAAAATTTGATCAAGTCAGATTCGAACCACTCTGTGTGAGGAGCACTCGGAGTCCCCGATTCGTCATAGACTTAAACTTCCAAAACTTCTTTGTGATTTTCGGTCTGACCAATTCCTCCATTTCGGTCATACCGAGATTACTAAGTCGATCTAGGTTTTCATCTCGGTGCAACCGATTTGTACTTTTCGGTCACACCGAGTTGCAATAACTGTTCCGCAGTTTGCATCTCGGTGCCACCGAGTTGTACCACTCGGTCACACCGGCAGGTCGAGCTATATATATCATACGGGCAAAATTTGGAAAACTTTCTCGAATCTTCTCGCCAGCAGATAGCTCGCTTTGCCAACTTGGTCTCACGGATCGTCGAATTAAATGCTTGACCGCCTCTGTCGCTGGTCTCCGCCGCCGTCAACGGGATTCTCCTCCGCCGTTGCCGCGGTAGCGAGTTCCCGCCGAACTAGGGTATGAACTCGATCATAGTGCTTTCCTCGTCCAATTCTCAGCACATTGTGTTCATTATGCATCTTGCCACGATTGAAACACTCCTATCCAGTCAAATCAATCCTTAGAATAGTTGCGATTCGAAAATTTAGGGTTAGGTTTCCGCCGAAACCATCTCGGACCCACCGAGTTGAAAAACTCGGTCCCACCAATTTGGCAAATGCCATTGCACTAGTAAGTCTCGGTCTCACCGAGAATTGCTAATCGGTGTGACCGATTTCCAAACCTTGTGAAACCCTAGCAGTCTCGGTGCCACCGAACTGTGAGTCGGTCTGACCGAGTTCACTAGTTTAGGTTCCAAAACTGCTTTGGTATCACCGAGTTTGAAAATCGGTAGATCCGAAATGTTTTCAGTGGGAAACTAAAACTAAGTTTTTTGAATCATTCTTTTGCAAAAATCTCTGCATTTTGTGATGCTCATCCACTCTACCTCATCTATAACTATTCACGAGGTCAGCGATCGGTTACACGACATATCGGACCAAAGTGATAGCGAACAAATCTGAAGAGCAGATCCAATTGGCGAGGGCACTAGTCCCTCAAGCAGCTCGAGATGAGGGGGCGAAGCACTCCGAGCAATTTGCCCAAGGCTGCCACAAGGTCAAGAAAGAAGAAGACCTCGAGTGCGAGGATGAGGATTACGTGGCGATTGAGGATGAGGCAAGCTCAAGAAGAAAGTGCTCAAGAGGGAGCTCGGCTCTTCTGCAGTGAAGCCTGGTTTGAAAATCAAAGGCCAGCAGGTAGACAACTAATGTCCAAAGCAGTGTCTACTCAAGCTCCTTTGGAATCTCAACCCAAAGAGCCTGTTGTTGCGAGAGGAAAGAATAGGAAAGAAAGGGTCAAGAAGACCATGGCAAGAGTGATTGGGAAGCCTTCCATGATGGAAGAGGAAGAAGAAGAAGAGG